>JAVLUX010000065.1:3167500-3767500 GCA_032164185.1 Moxostoma hubbsi
GAAAATAACAAAGAGCAGTTTACTTGAAACGTCATCTTTGCAATGACATTAAGATTTAGAAATATGTTTAATCAACTGCTAAATGTATTATTTAATTATTTTTTCTGCTTCATTAACATGAAGTGACACATTTACATAGTATGTGCTGTTGTAATGAAATCAGTGAAATCTGATCACAATTGCTGACAGGAGATCCTTTTAAGATGAATTTTAGTTCCCAGTGTAAACGGTCTCGGCTGACCAGTTGTGTTTGGACCAGGTGTAAATAGGGCCTATTAATGCATCAAGACAATGCAACAAATGTCTTACATTTTTTAAAAGTAGAGAAAAAAATATAAATGTTTGGCTTTTTTATTTCTTCAATTAAAGTCACTGTTTATTCTCACCAGTTCATTCCCATGCCGGTGCTCTATGGAGTTTTTCTTTACATGGGCGCATCTTCACTCAGAGGAATACAGGTAAAGAAAACAGCACATTTTTTAGAATAAAAGTTCTTGCTAGATCACCTCTAATGTACACCTTTTCTATTTTTCCTCATCATTTAGTTTTTCGATCGATTGAGGTTGTTCGGGATGCCGGCGAAACACCAGCCAGACTTCATTTACCTGCGTCATGTTCCTCTCAGGAAGGTTCATCTGTTCACCATCATTCAGCTCAGCTGTCTAGTGCTGCTGTGGGTCATCAAAACCTCCAGAGCTGCTATCGTCTTTCCCATGATGGTTAATATTCTATATCATACACCTCATTTATTTAAATATATTAAGTGCAATTGATAACTGAATTAATGTATATTATGGGGCGTTCATACACCGTTGGTCACTGAAAAAGGCGTTTCTCCTGCAGGATGCTTTGTTATTGGTGATCAGGACAACTGCAACTTTTTATAAACAAATGGGATTGGGATGTTATTCTGTTCAAACTAAAATATCATTCTAATTATATATCAAATAATTTTTCTTGCTGCTTAAAATGAACTTTCTGGAGAGTAAAGTGTAATGTCCATACATAAATAATACATAACGGCATGAACAACGATTATTCACGCATGAATCAAACTCACTCAATGCCGCCAATTATTAACACGATTTCCATGAATAATGTTTTTTTATAATATCACTAAACAGTATGTGGTTACAGACAAATTATGTAGAACTAGCTGAAACTAACGATTATTTTGATAATCGATTAATCTTTGATTTTTTTTTAACGATTAATCGGATAAAAAGGTGCATTTTAATTCCTGTATTCTATTAAATTTATTTTAAAAAACATAATTTTATGCTAAATATTTTGTACAAAAAATGGTTTAAAATATAAATATTACATTATGAATTTTAATTCCTGTTTTCTATAAAAAATTATAAAAAAAAGTAAAAAAAACAAAAATATATATATATATTAATAAAAACCCTGTTTGTCCTGAGTTTGGAAGCAGCGGGACATTTTAAATCACTCAAATATAACTGAAAATAAAAAACTGGTAAGAGGTAGAATGTTTAAATGCTTTTATTCTGTAAATATAAAATAAATAAATAAATAAATAAACTTAAATATAAGTAACCTTTCTTCTAAAATATTATATATAGGATTTCTTTTACAGTTAAATCAATGTTTATAAAACGGCACAGTTTAATCAAAATGATTGTGCTCCCATGAACTTTTATTTATTAAAAATATAGAAAATAACTTTAAAATTATTTATTATTATATAAATGTGAGGTCACTGACAAAGCTTTTTTGTGCACGCTACACATAATCATTTATTTTCATTATCGATTTTATCGAGATTATTGATTAGTTATTATGTCTTTACTTCTTTTGGTAGTAGGGCTGGATTAAAATACCAATTTTCAGATTAATTGTGATCTTCATTTGAATGAACCCTATATTGATTCTTAAAATCCCAAGATTTACAAGTAAACTGAACTTTTCTCAACTTTGTCGCATGGCTGGACATGGCTAGTGAGAAATGTCACTCATTTCACCAGACAATGTATGGCTTGTGGTCACTTTATATCTGTAAAATGCTGTATATTGTGTGATCGCCCACTGAGCATTCTGAAAAGCTGTTACAAATAATTTCCCACAAGTATTATAGACTTATTATGAAATGAATCCCTGTGATTTGTTTGTTAATATGCAGGTTGTTTGTTTAATTGTGATTTGTTTGCATCAGGTGTTGGCTCTGGTCTTTATTCGCAAGCTGCTGGATTTTATCTTCACTAAGCGAGAGCTCAGCTGGCTCGATGACCTCATGCCTGAGAGCAAGAAGAAGAAACTCGAAGACGCTGAGCGAGAGGTGAACTTTACATGTCATCATCTATACATCATGCCTGGAAAAGTCTTTGATGTTTAGAAATCTTAAAACGTATCAGGAAAGTCACAAAAATTTCTAAAGTAAATGCACATTTTTTTTTATTTAATTTTTTATTTATTTTGCTTTATTTTGTGTTGCTTTGCTTTATGATTTAAAAATATAGAGATATTTTGTGTTGTTTTGCTTTGCTTTATTTAATTTGATTTAAAAATATTTTATTTTGCGTTGCTTTATTTTGTGTTTCTTTTCTTTGCTTCATTAATTTTATTTTGTGTTGCATTACATTGCTTTGCTTTGCTTTGTTTTATTTTATTTTATTTTGTGTTGCATTGTGCTGCATTACACTGCGTTACATTGCTTTGCTTTTTTCTCTTGCTTTGCTTTATTTTTATAATTTTTATTTAATTTCATTTAATTGCATTTTTAATTGAATTGAATTGAATTTTGTGTTGCTTTGCTTTATTTTGTTTTGCCTTATTTTGTTTTGCATTGCTTTGCTTTGCTTATTTATTATTTTATTTTATTTTTATATAATTTTGTTGTTTAGACTGGCCAGTAGCTCTAAGCTTTTATTTTTCTATTTTTAACGTTCTACGCTTGTAGAAAACCACTCCGTTGGTCCATTCCATCATTTATTTCTTTTATCTTATTTTATTTATTTATTTTTTTCATTTTGAAAGAAATATCTTGCATGGACAAATTAGTGACAAATGTCAACAACATTAAAGCTGTTTAAAAAAAAAAGAAAAAAAGAAAAATAATAAAACAGAAAAAAAACTTTTCAAAACTTGGCTGTATAGAGCCCCAGTAACATGAGTGATTCGTATTTGAAAGACAATGTATTTAAAACTCTGTTGTGACATGACTTCTGGTTGCTTTTTATTTAGATAAAGTTTTTCTGATAGTTTTTGAGAAGGTCCTGGTTTAATGAGAGGCAAACTGATTTATATTCCAGTTTTACAGCTTGTTATTCAGCTTTCAAAGTCTTTCTGACCCTCTGGCAAATATTCTCATGTTTTACTTGTACTAAAATTGCCATGATGCATTCTTATAAAGAGACCCCCATTTCACCCACCTAAGAGTTTGAATGTATTTATTTCATGCCAAGAGTGGAACATGAGATTATGTGCCAAAATGTCCTTCAGCAAAGTTATTTAATCTCAAAGGGTCTGAGAAGTTCTGTTTGGCTGGACTGGAATACAACCATCTCTCTCTCTCTCTCTGTTTTCTGGCAGGATGAGCAAAGTATTTTGGCAGAGGAAGAAGGAATCGTTCAAGTGCCATTGGAGGGACATTACAAGTAGGCACCAGATTTTGCAATACAAATAATGTTTTTGTTGTTGTTTTATTAAAGCAATGAGCCACATGAAGCCAATCTGACCAAGGTTAAGGTGTTCTTACGCACACCATATTTTACCATGGTAAAATCACAGTAATGATTCATGTGGTTTATGAATATGATTAAAGACACCAATTTTCAATATTGAAATTTATTTTTAATTATAACAGAAATAAAAAATTAATCCAAATAATGTGGCTCAATAAACCTAACTGTAGGCTTTTTGCCTCATAATGTACTTAAAATTGTTTGCGTTTATCTACAAATCAACGCCATGGTGTTTGGTCACGTGACTCCGTGCGTCAGAAGATTAACCCTTTAATGACTCCTTAGAGTGTCCTGAACAATATGCAATGGGTTTGAATGAATTTAAATTATGCATTGTGTATAGCTAATCCAAAATAGCGAGTCCTCACATGATGCCCAAGTTGCACAAGGTTAAGTAATCATTATAGTCCATGAAAACGCTATTATTTGCTAGTTTTCATTATGTTTTTTTTTGTTGATATTTTCAGAGATGATCCTTCCACTGTCAACATTACTGATGAGATGTCCAGAGGTGCATTCGGAAATACTTGGAACGTCGTCAACTCCAAAAATGATCCAAATTCAAAAAGGTTCTGATTATTATATTTTGAATGTTCCCTCACAAATTTAAATGCTATTGAAGATTCAAAAATGTTTGTACAGAAGATAAATAATACAATGCAGACATGTTCAGTAACTGAATTTTGCCTTTTTACTGATATATTGTACATTACAAAAATGTTACCATGGCAACTAAAGATCCCATCAAATTAATACTTCAGTTGCTACTACAATTATTACTAAATTATCTGTGAATATTAAATTCAACGATTTTAACTCCAAAATAAATTTGTTGTTTTTCCAATGAGCAGTTGAAGCCAATTTTGGCAACTTTAAGATTTTTTGCATTTTGAAATGATTAACCTCCTGAGACTCGAGTGTGACTGCTGTGGGCATTTTCCATTTCCCTTTTTGATTTGTAACTTGTAGCACCTAATAAACACGCAAAAAAAAAAAAAAAATGATGTCCACATATATGGACAGCGGGACTAAGTTGTGAAATTGTAAATAATACCAAACTATAGAAGGTCAGATTCTATTAATCAAATTGTTTGTTATGTTTCCAGGAGTGTTGCTTATTCATGTTTTTGAGACGTTACATCAGAAATTAGCATAATTAATTCTGATTCGAAGTAATGGCCGGCATCATCCAATCACTGCCAACCATGTTAAAATAAAATTTGCATTATGAAAGTCTGAATCTGTGTACTGATTACCATTGTCCCATGTCTGCCAAACAAAATAAACATAAACAATATTCAAATTAAGCGAAATGACCCACAGATGTGTCAATGTGTTAAAACATGATGTCCCAAAATCCACATATGTGTACATCATGTTTATCAGCGCACTGACTCTTGAAAAATAACCAAATGTTTTCAAACTGAATTTTAAACGATAATAGAGACACTACTCTTAACACCTAAACAGTTTAAATGGACAAACTTAAAGAGGATTCTTACCAGAGAAGAATGTGTCAGAATTTTAACCCTTTATTGACAATCTACAGTCTTGTGATCAGTATTCAGCTGGTTAAATTAACTTAAATGTTGTGTTGCCTATAGCGAAGCCAAAACGCAAGGCTCACACGTGTGTGCGCGGGATTGCACGAGGTGATAATAATTGTCATTACGGTATTGCTATAATCTTGATATTTATTACTGAATGTAACTGGATAATGTGGCCAAGGAGGAGGCGGGAACCGGGTGAACAGTCAAAGTAATATTTAATTTAAACAAAAAGACATAAACATAAACACACATGGCAGCTGCGTGTGGCTCTCTCTCTCTCTCTCTAACTGCCACATCCGGCTCGGCATTATCTCTCTCCTCGGCTGATTAGCCCTATTGGGGGCCGGCCGTGTGCACTCATGGCACGGCCCCGCCCTCCTCATCCTCCTCCTCGTCACATTGTAATACAAAATAACTCAAATATATTTAAATAGTTCATTATTATTATTTATACACCATGATAGTATTTGTTGCACTGCTTTTAATCTATGCTGCTTTAAATAATCATTATTGAACTACAGTAACATTTTTAGTGTATTACAGTAATAAAAATCTAATGATTATCGCTATTAAGATTAATGAGAATTACAGAAAACTAAGAAGCTGGAAAGTGCTTAATTGTGCTTAACAGGTGGTCCTAAAAATATGCTTCATTTTCTTTGTGCAAATTGTAATTTTTATTTTTTTCTTCTTTCTCTTGGTTTTGGCGGGACATGTTCTTGACAGGTTTACAGAAAGATTTAGAAAGTTTCCCATATCAATTTATTATGGTTATACAGTAGTATTAACAGTGATTGAGGTAGCTGTGGTATTTTGGAGGAAACTATGATTAGCATGGTACATTTTTGTAATGTTTTGGTTTGATTCGATTTTCATTGTACTCTTAATTAGTTAGTTGTTTAATTAGAGTTGTGTTTGTTGTGTTACACTTATACACCCATTCAGGGATGGATTATGACTTGCACAGGCCCTGGGGCCATTTTTGTCTAAGGGCCCCCTACACCCAAAAGTTGTTGTGCGGGTGGGTTTGTTGTTCATGCCCAAAAGTTGTTGAAGGGGGTGGGGGAGGGGTTGGAGTTGGGGGTTCGTTGTTCATGCCCAAAAGAGTTTTCAAGCGGGGGGGGGGGGGGGGGGGGGTGTGTGGGGGGGTCACCAATCTGGATCGTGCAGCCTTAAAGCCCGGGGCACCCCCTGGTAGTCAAGGGTGCCTGGGCACTGCCCCCATTGGCCCGGTCTGTAATCTGTCCCTGCACCCATTATTGTAATGCTTTTAGAAAAAACACATATACCTACAAATATCATCTTATATTCTATACTCAGGTTGATACAACTTTCTTTTTTTTTAATATAATTTATTTGAATTTTTCATTAAAGGTGATGCTAAGTCCTCTAAGCAATATAATTGTACATTGCTAACAGAATACCCCTTCCCCCAACATTGAATCATATAGAATATTGTGGAATGAGCAACAATGTATCATTTCATAATATACAATATACAAACTTTTTAATTGTCTTCAGATATTTTTCTAAAATGTCTCTGTTCATGCTGAATAATACATTTATTTATTCTTTCTCTGTTATTAGCCCACTTTCCTAAACTTGTTGATGTTGAGGCCCCAACGGTAAGTGCACCACAATCTGGTCTGTTCTCATAACAACATCCCTTGAAAACACTTTTCTTTACTTGCATGGCAACAAGTATTTTGACCAAATGGTTTGGCCGCATTTGACAGATTTGATTGTAATCCATCTGGAAGTGCCGTTTACTATTATGTGTCTGTCCAAAAATATTTTCCAACCAAGTGTGTCAGTCGAAAACAATAATTCATTCGCAATGTTGGGTAAGTCTCTCCAAAAAAGTAATAAATTATGAATGACTAATTACATCTTCTACATTGTAATTAGATTACTCTACTAATTACTTTTCTTTAACCCATATCAACTTTGTCCAGATGGACAATAAAAGGATAGACATCAAATTATTCTTTTAATTCTTTCAAATAAATCCTATAATGTCAAATAAATTCTTAAGTTCTTAAACTATCCCTAAATAGTTAATAAAATCTGTAACTCAAAATCGATTATCCAAGCAAGTACCAAAAGGCTGGATTTCATGTAAGCGTCGTAGGCATCATTCGTAACAGTATAGTAACAGTAAACCGTTTTAACAATGCAGAGTGACCCCTCAGCAAACCAGAGCTGAAACTTTATCATGTGTAATGGTGCAACAGTCCCATGAAGTCTTCTTTGACACCTGAACTTCTTCTGAACATTTAATCTTAATGACACCTGAACACAGATGTCTCGAGGTGCATTTTTAAATATTGAAGCTCCTTTTAACTTGACACGGGGTATTCTGTTCACAGTACGAATACTGTATACTGTTAAAATCCGGCAGTCCTGCGCGAGACTTGAATGAAACAGGAAGATGCGCCACAGCAGTCAAAGACGTCCGTCTAGTGCGTGATTACATCAGAAAACAATTGAAACACAGTGCAGGCGTGCATAAAAATACGTTCGGTGTGAACAGCCCCTGCGATCTTTCAAAAGTGTATATCTATGTCGGCGTGTCAAGTGCTTCAGTAGGTACTTGTGCTACGAATCTGCATTTATCTTCTAATCTGCATTTGTCATAAACTCATAGTAATAAAAAGCAAAACAGCCACTCGTGTCTTCTGACATCTTTTCACTTGAGCGATCTCTCAACATACCGCGATCACTCACGCGCGCAGGCATATTGCCAATGCATTTAAAGGGGTCGCGTTGAATTCGAAAACGAATGTTTTATCATTAGATGTTAAATTTAGATTTTCTATTCAATACGGTTTTAAATAGAATTGTTGAAAGTCTATACAGTATGTAACGCCAGTACTTCATAAGTAACTGTAATTAAATTACTAAAACGAAGAGTAATCCCTTACTGCACTTTTTCAAAGGAAAAAGTAATCTAATTACAGTAATGCGTTACTTGGTAACACGTTACACCCAACACTGGTCAATCGCATCTCTGTGGAAGTGTCAGACAAGGATAGACAGCATGTGACAATCTTTGTAAACGTCTAATCAGTTCTGGGAGTATTTTTCCCATTCATTTAATTTTAGCCATTTGGGGCTTAAAAGTCACAGAGCTCATGGTATATCTGTCTTAAAATATATATTTGACTAAACTAGACTTTAAGAAGTAAACAGTTCACTTTCTGAGGTTTTACATCGGGATATGTGGCAAAACACAAAGAAAATGGCAAAGAAATTTGAGGTAAATCTAGGTAAAGTTATAAGTGTTACAAATGTAGATTATGTGAAATTGTAATATTATTTCCATATAATTTGAAGATGTTTTATATATATATAATCTTATTATTCTGGTATTTCTCAATAGAGGGGTTTTAAATGTTCTTTTTTGGTTTGTAATTAAAAGTGCCAAGAAATTGAACATTTCCAAAACTGTCTTTACCCAATTTTTCAGCCATCTTGGTTCCAAAAGTATTTTTCCCATTCATTTTTTTTTGACTTTTCATGAAATCTTCCATTAAAGGATTGTAAAGCATGAACCAAACCAACCAGCTCCATGATGAATCATAACATTACAAACTTTGTTTTAAGGCAAACAAGTTCTTAGAAATCGGACAAAAATACAAAGGTACTTACCGTATTGGCATAGACTACAATCCCACGAGGCATTACGAACAACGTAATTGGAAATATACAAAAATATAGATTTTAGGTTGATTATTATAAGTATAGACTTTCATCCACTGTTGCACTTGTGTATATGGTTGAGTGAAAATAAAGGAGTTTGATTTGATAAAGACGATTGTAAGACAATGAAGATGAAATATCGCAGACTGATGCCATCCATGAACAACTTTGGAGCTCACAGTAGGTCGTCTTTATAGGCTTATAAGCTATCGTTGAAAAAATCAACAATCAAAAAGAAATGAGGGGGATTTTTACTTCCGGATCCAGACTGTTGCGCTCTATTGTGTATCAAAAGCTTAAACTAATATTAAGTCAAGGCCACTTTTATTTTAGTTTGTTTTGGAGTTATGAGAACGTATTTTAATTTAGATTTTATTTCAGTTAAAGGTGCTGTAAGCGACGGAAAGGTATGCAAAATGTTTTATTATTTCCTGAAAGATGTTAATGAAATAAGAGTCCTGAGACTCGGTAAACAGCAAACACAAATGTGTCTGCAGGCCACAGACAATGGCACTTCCTGTCTGTCAATTATTTTGCACGTTCTTCTAATATTGTAGTTGCAGTGAATTATTGAGGCATAATACCATTTTTCTGCCGTGTTACTCATAGCAGTTGTCAGTAGAGGGCGCTAATTTGCTGCTGTTGTTTTTGACAACAGTTTCTGTTCTTGTTGGTCTCAATAAAGCTCATTTGGTGTTGTCCTGGAATGGCTAAAATCGCTTAAAGCACCTTTAATGAGAATGTTTTCATTTAGTTTTGTTAACGGTAATAACAGTTGTTACTGTTGCGGTCTGTAGCAGTGAGATGCCATTTCATAGAGAGCATGTTGCTATAGTTTGATGCCTCCTCTGTTTTTTCCACTGTTGTGCTGTAGTTTAATTCAGGTGAAGTAATTTCTCTTTTAATGTCCTTTTACAGCCTGTGTAATAAAAAAGCGCACAAGGAACATCGATGGGAAGGTGAAGAGAGATGAGCATCTGATATATCTTATTCACTGTGTACACTGTGTACACACACACACACACACACACACACACACACATGTGCCACACCTCTGCTCCCTGTCTTGTCTTGTGTTTCTACATTTTTACATTGTATCGCAATGCTAAACTCTTTTTAGTTTATAGATATAGCCTACTGGTAATACCAGCAAATACAGCCAATACATGTATTATTCTTGTGTGCAAGATAAAGAGAAAGTGTGTAGCAGAATTTTACAATTATTGTATACGTTTTTTTTTTTAATTGTCTCTGAAGTGTTTTATATGTTTTGTATTTTAAATAACAGTGTTCCTGATCCAATGAAATCAAACAATTTTCACTTTCCTAAAGATTTGGATAGTTTCAAACAAATTTGTTCACTGATGTTTAGGTGATGTATCTACAGTAGTTGAGCGATCAATTACTAAATCTGCATAATGAATAGCTTATTTATGTGTGTCTTTGCGAAGGACACTTGACCCCAGTTTGCTCAAAGGACAAATGTCCCTGCAGTTTGTGTACTGTTAGATGCTCAAATCAAAAAAGTACTTGTTAGTAATCGCTACTTTATGAATGGCATATTATAGCTTATCGTAAATCCTTAATATACCTGCAATAGCATTAATATCAGAACATTTACTGTATTTTGTTGAACAGTTTGCATTTATGCATAGAAAGCATTGAAAATCAATTTTAGCGATTTCATATTTTTTTTTGCAATTTATTTATACTACGAATGCTGCTCGTATAAAAGTGTACATTTTACATCCATATATATTTTCAAGGCTGTATGTTGATAATCACAATGCCAAAGTGTAGATGTGTTTTCATGCTATTATTCAAGTCGGAGAGGCATCTTTGGATACTTAGCTCGCAAATAATTGTTTGCATTAAGAAATGTAATGCATTCAATGAATGGAGAGTCTTCAAGGACGGATTACATTCCCTGTTCACTAAAGCAATAGTGTTTTAGAAGGGCAGTTTTTACGTAACATATAAATAAATGTTTTCAAACGTTTCTGCATGTTGAGGTCATACAAATATTTTCATTTAAAAACTATTAGCTTCTACCATTTCTATTGATTAAAGTATTTATAGACAAGAAATCATTTTAAAATTATACTATTGAAATGTTTTGCTCTTGTTATGCTTTTTTGTTTGATGGATTATACAGTGTCTTCACACTGGTGGTTTGAGAACAATTGCTACTCTGCTGTCATCGGTTTATTCAAATATGTTCGTTCTCACTTAAGCTGAAGTCCTACTGCATTTTTGCAATAATATGCCAATTACTTTTCACTGTGTGTTGATGTTTCTGTAAGTTATCTAGGTGTGAAAAATGAAAATGAAGTATCACTATATCCTCAAGTCTGTGTGTGGTGTGACTTTCACTGGAATCTTTTAATTGTGTTCATTAATTGTTTTCGAATATGAGACATGAGCATTTCCTTCATTTGCACTTAAACAACCTGTGAGAACATGGTGTAAATTTACAGATTTCTGGAGTTTTTATTCCTCATATTTCTTCTACAGTGAAATAAAAAGCTGCTATATGGATGTCTTTGCAAGTATATCTCGCTATGATGAGAGCTATTTCTGTAACAAAAATATATATTTATATACACAACAGTTAGTTCTGGTCCTCGAATCTGATTGGACGAGAGACGTTCCATGAGCACTGATGGTGTGACTTCATCAGCACTCGGACACTTCAGTGTGTGTGAGTCACTCCGCTCATGTTACTGCCGTTCTAAACTAAAGTGTAAGAGTAGAGCATATCTGTTAGGAGTTACTGTCTTTATTTTTTAAATGTCATATGTTAACCAGCAGGTGGTGACAAAAGATCATTTTTGTGTGTAATATGAGCCAGTTGGTGACGTAAAGTGAATCTGTTAGTCATCGTTTACATAGAACAGCGCTCTGTGATCGCTCGTATTACCACAACATTACTTAGCTAGGATATTGTTTTAAACGGCTTTAAATGAACAATTTCAGGATTAAGGCTCATCACAGCTGAGAGACACAACAGACTGTTTGATTACAGAACTCGAGGCGCTTGCCGAGTTTCCACATTGGATACACACTGTTTATAATGGCGGAGGACATCGCTGTTTCTATAGTGAATGACTCTTGCGCGGCTACCACGAAATATGGAGAAATACCCCCATTGGACGCTATTTTTTCACTGAGAAAGCCGATCTTCAGAATGCTGACAGCATCTCTGCTTGGGAGTGGCAACAGGTGATCACACACGCTCTGTCTCTCTCTCTCTCTCTCTCTCTCTCTCACACATGGACACACAGACACATAGACACGCACACACCCATCAATCCATCCTTGTTTATCCAATATCTTGTTAGAAACAGCATAAGCTGTGATACTATTTCTGAAGTGAACTTTTTGAATTACTAATGAAGACTCAAACGCATCATTTGTTTTGAACCAGCAAAGTCAGATTCTGATCCACTGTGTAAGTTTTCCTAAATTATTTACATTTATTTGTTAATTGAACTGTTGTATATAAGCAATATCACACTCGCAATTGTGCTATATGGCCTTACATCAGCACTGCTGTAATTACCTGCGGCCGAATCACAGCAGTGCTGATATAGGTCCATATCGCACTCTTGCTCGTGTGATATTGCTTAAATATATATAATATGTATGTGTAAAATGATGCATAACAGTACAGTCAAAGTCATAGAGCAGTCTGACATAATCCTGATGACTGAAAAATTAAATAGTCTTACTATACCTCACACACTGAGATACATTTTTCATAAAGTGGTCAAACACATACAATAGACTGAAAGTGCTTTTAACATCAGTCACAAAAATCTGGAGATGTGGCATCAATACTCAACATACTGTTGGCAAGAACAGGGATAACTAACTGTAAAAACATGATATTTTTGAATGTTAAGCCTAAAGCTTTGAGATAATGCATCAAACATCTATGACATGTCAGTAGTCATTCTCCGTGTCAATCTACCATGTTACTTAAGTTTGATTTAATTACACTAGAAGTACACGAAGATTGATGCTACATTCCTAACACCTGCTATGTAGAATTCGAGCTATGCGATCATTTTAACAGTAAACAAACTGTTGAAAAGTATTGGGACATTTAAATGTGCTGGGAGCTTTTTCTTATGGAATATCGCTCACTAAATGTCCCAACTGCTTGACACCAGGGGTGGAAAGAGTACTGAAAAATAACACTCAAGTAAAAGTACTGTTACTTGTAAAAATGTAATTTGAGTAGAGTAAAAGTACCCATCCTAAAAACTACTCAAGTAAGAGTAAAAGAGTAGCTCATTTAAAAGTAGTGAGTTTTGAGCTAGGCTCCTTTATGACAAAATCTCGATGCTGTAATTTAAAATTGTAGCACATATACCGTAATTTACATTCGATTTTATGGCTGTTTGCCAGAAAGAATAAAAAATATCGATATTTTATAGGTGTTTATGATTGACAAATTTTAAAATACATCACTTATCTATGATAATGTAAACACTACATGAATCTGATGGAAATAACATTTAAAATAAAAGGGTGACATTATTGCAGAATTTTTAATACACTGATCAAATATGATTATGTGTAGGGTCTAAATTTCCCTTAATGCTGACAGAAAGAGTTACTCTAGCGCATAAAACATATTTAAAACAATGCAAGGAATGCAAAAAAAACAAAAAAAAAAAAAACATTAAAAAAGCAGGGTCACTTGGCGCATCATGTCCCGCACAATAGAGGAGGTAGAGCAATTGTTTGATTCATTCAAAACTATGAGCAAGAATTGAGAAACAGATGATTTTTTTGTCCTAAACTTTATTCTAAACACCTGCTACTTCTACAGATTGGACAGTTATGAAGCCAAAAAACGATCATTCGCGTTGCAAATATACATATAATAACAAAAGGCTTTTGTAATTAAATGTGTACATGTCATTTATGTCTACTTCATGTTTAAATCATGTCTATGAATTTCTACTCACTATTTGCTGATAGTTGATTGTTGTTGCTAGGCAAATATTCATTAAAATAATAACTATAAAACCAGTAATGATAATGATAAAATGAAGGAATCTGAGTAAATATTAATTATGAATTTGATTGAATTCATCCATCTGCTCAACAGCAAGGCTTGGAAGCCTCTAATAACTTTTTTTTTATCTTTCTTTATGTCTCAAGGGGCTTGATGCTCCATCATTCATGAGTGCCTTCTCCCATACAACGAACATTGCGTGACTGTGGCAACGTTTCTGCTAAATAAAATGATGTGGTTCATTACACGTCTCAGGGCAGTTCTGAAGTGAAATGTCCACTGTGTGGCGCTAAAAGCGAGTGAAATGTTCTCTAAAACAGATGCGGTTATTAAGATTAATGTTCTAGCGAGATTTAAAACAACAAAACTGACCTCTCTACCTTAAACGTTAACCTAACTGATAGTGTTAGCAAATATGAGATGAAAAACTCATTATTTAAGTAAAAGGGGATAAAAGTCGTTGTTCTAGTGTTCATTCCACCAGGGATCGCTCTCTTTGTTTCATTCTAGCTAGGAAAAAAGTTACTTTTTACTTTTTTAATACGTAAGTACAATTTAATGTCAATACTTTTTTACTTTCAAGTATGTTTTTGGGTAGATACTTGGACTTTTGAATGAGTAAAATTGTCAGTCAGTACCCATACTTTCACTTAAGTATAATTTCGAAATACATTTACACCCCTGGAAATGTAATCGAGCATGTCACGCATGTAATCACATGGTAACACACAAATTGAATACTTCACAACACGTAAAACAAAGATAACGCTGGTTACAGTGGATATTTATCTACAATCAATGGAAACCAATCCTGCAAACCTAGTTTTTGCCTGGCAACCAACCATAACACCTTAGCAACACTCTATCAACTATACAAAACACTTTAACATCCATCCATCATCCACCCACCCTACCCTGGACAAAATCTCAATTTCCAAGTGAGTGTTTTGGCTTCATATTTATTTATCTTTTTGTTCGACAGATGCTTTCCAGCATCAACTGACAGCTCAGAGAGGCACCTGCTCCCAGGACGGTCTGTATCTCTGGCTCCAGTGGACGTTTTCGCCTTGTTGAAGGACCGGAAACATGCGGCCCCCGTGAGCCTAACAGTGCGGAGTAATTTCCATATTTCCATAAGGCTTTCGTGACTCACATCATCTACTGTCAGTGTCACATTAGATACGGTGAGACAGGCAGAAATGACACATCAGGGCAGCGTTGTAGACCACCAAGGTGAATCCACGGGGATTATGAGAGTAGCTCATTTGAGAAGATAGCTTGGAGCTTCACTCTGAGCTCATGTTTGTTGTATTGAACCCATTACATTTGACACATGGATATAATATTTGATTATTTTCCCATATGAATTGTGTTTGATTTGCAGCATTAGCTTGCAAGTCAACTTGAGTGTTATCTTTTTCCTCAAAGGGAAGGTAAGCGATTCTGTAGTTTTAAGTAAGTAGTTTTTCAGGGGGGTTTAATTTTGAATGTCACCTTTCAAGTCATCTAAACATCTCAACTGGTTTTCAATTGGTTTTGCTTCATGATAAGGATTTTACAGTGGACATCAACCCAAAAATTGGCTTTTGTCAGTACCGCCACTCCCAATAAGCAGCTTAGGGCACCAACTCCGTAGGGGGGCACCATCTTACCCTAGGAAGGCACTAGAAAGTCCACCAGCTGCCCTTACTCGGACGTTATACGTTATTCAAAGACCCGAAAGCAGTTGCGGAACACAGATGACCCCCCACCCCCCCCCCCCCCAATCCACCTGGAACTCTGAGTAGGGCATCAATTTGCCCAGTTGTGGCCCTGGCACACGAACCCAAAATATGTCTTGAATTTCATTGGTTTCATGCATTATGGCTACCCATAATTCACCACACTAAACACATTATAGTCAGCACAAACCAGGTTTATCCTCATTACAAGTGAACCTGTATATAATGTAGTCTAGGTCACATTTTCTTTTATGTTGCGTAGTATTCATTCATGGTTTTTGAGGATGAGGGCTTGGAACACAACCTGTTCATGTTGGCAAGCTTCTACCAAGTGTCAGATGAATTTGTGCCAAAATACAATATGGGTTGGGCATATGAGCATATGGGTTATTCCATGTCAAATAAACCAAATTTCAGAAAACCTGGCTAAAATTTTTAGTTTTATTTATACTTTTTCTGAAGAAAGAAAAACATAAATTGATCAATATTTACAGAGCAATCAATTATTTTTTAAAGGGGGGTCAAAATTATACATTTTCACCTATGATTTTGGAACAAAACTACAGGTCAAAAATAACCTTAGAAAGGTGGCAGTAACATTTATTTTATTTTAACACAGAGAAATGTAGGTCTATTACTAAAAACAATTCACTTCAGCATCTCTTGTTGCATTATATGCCAATGGTGTTCGTCTAAAAATGGGGGGAGTGTGGACCCTTTTTTTGGCTTGTTTTCCAAAGTTGGGGTGTCTATAACTCTGGAATTATTCAAGATATCTTAATATAATTTTATATTCTGGTTCAGAACAAACATATTTTGATTTTAAGGCCCTATAAGATTCTTTAAAAATGCAATTTTACTCATGTTCAATGGTGAAAAACCAAATGAGGGTCAAATGGTATGAAGCTAGTTTTTCTTGTCCAACAAAACAAAGGTCTAAAGTACAAATTAATATGAAACTAGAAATGTACCTTTATTTATTCACATAACGCCACGTGAAAAGGTCCATTTCTGAAAGGCCAAAAGTGCAGTGCAAAGCTCTGCAATGCATCATTACGGGTCTAAACAGATACCAAAAGGGGCTGAATATTTACTGTATTTGGAGTGATTTCCTTGTTATGCTTTTTCTGCCCTTAAAGGGACAGTTCACCCAAAAAGAAAAATTCAGTCATTGTTTACTCACCCCTGTGTTGTTGTAATCCTATATGACTTCTTTTTTTTTTACACAAAGGGAGAAATTGCGAATAAATGTTGTGTTCAGTGATGTCATACAATGGCAGTTTATGGTGACCACCAGATGACTTCAAGCTTCAAAACAACACAAAAGTTTAATTCACAATTATAAAAAATTATTCCATGAGACTCATGATTGTTATAAAAGCATATGATAAGATATGATGAGAAACAAACTGAAATCTAATGTATTATTAAGTGAAACTGTTGACTCCGGCTGCACTGTGAAGAGAAATCGGCCCATTTTAGCTTATCGTGGTCCATTCAGCCCGTTTCTCGGTTCTGCCGATGGCCAGTCCGCAACTGATAGGCCCCAAAGTGTGTTGGTCCAGCCCTGCTGTTGACCGACCATTGATATGTCACAAATACTCACCGGTTCATTCACGCCTACTCCGGTTACAACAAATTTAAATAAGGCTGGGCATAGAAATGCATCAATTCTTCGACTACAAACTCTTCAGACATGTTTAGTAAGTTCTGTTGTCTGTTTTGTGTGCATCTGTGTTGTGTTCTTTTGTCACTTTCTCTCTGGTGGAACTGTTTTTAGATGAGTTTCGCATGAACGCCCCAGTGTCGCGAAAGGGCTGCAAGAACTGTTGCTCTCGTGCCCTATCATGAACACGCACAGTAGAGCAACGGTAGTCCACAGTTTAACAAAATAATACATTAGATTTCAGTTTGTTTCTCATCAAACCTTATCGTATGCTTTCATAACAATCATGAGTCTCATGGATTAATTTATTAGACTTTTGTGTTCTTTTGAAGCTTAAAGAAGTAATCACTATAAACTGCCATTGTATGACATCACAGAGCACAACATGTTTCACAGTTTCTCCCTTTGTGTTCAGAACAAGAAAGAAAGTCGTATAGGATTACAACAACACACTGAATTTTCATTTCTGGGTGAACAAATACTTTAAAGTGTCTGGGTCAGAGACTGTAAATCGCAAAGATCTCAAACTTGGTGTTATGGTCCCAAATCCTACTATAATTAGCACATGTACTTTTTTGCTCTGGAACCATATGGGCTAGCATCATAATTTCAACTGAACCCTTCAGTACACCTAGCCTCTGGGGACCTCTGGTAGAGCTGACACGGAATGACCCATTGTGACTTATTCTGAAGAAAATCATTCTGACAAAAATATAAAAATGTACATTGCTTCAAAGTTAGATCAAAAACATCACCAAAGAGCCAATGAAACAGGAGTGCTTCATTTGAAGAAAGTTTTATTTGCATGATGCAATGAAACTGACAGGACTAGTCATTATAAAACATGGTGGAATATCACGGGAATTCAAGGTAGTTTTTATCACAGTCTGGAGAATCTTCAGTCTCGTCTTCCTCTGCCTGTCTTCAGCCAGGAAACAAACTCTTTTGCCGCCTGGTCCTCCAGGTATGAGCTGACATCGCTAGTGTATGTGCCGTCTGCGTGCCGTCGTGTAGGGACTCTGGGGTTAGGGGGGAGGAGAATTACTCAGAAAGGTAGTATACTTTAATTCTGAAAAAGAAAGCAACTGAACATGTGTAAATATTTGTATGAACATCAAAAGATTCAACAACTAAGACATAAACTGAACAAGTTTCACAGACATTTGACTAACAGAAATGGGATAATGTGTCCCAGATTTGCCAGTTCTTGCTCTGAGATGTTACCCCACTCTTCCACCAAGGCACTTGCAAGTTCACGGACATTTCCGGGGGGAATGGCCCAAGCTCTCACCCTCCGATCCAACAGGTCCCAGACATGCTCAATGGGATTGAGATCCGGGCTCTTCGCTGGCCATGGAAGAACACTGAAATCCCAGTCTTGCAGGAAATCACGCACAGAACGAGCAGTATGGCTGGTGGCATTGTCATGCTGGAGGGTCATGTCAGGATGAGCCTGCAGGATGGGTACCACATGAGGGAGGAGGATGTCTTCCCTGTAACGCACAGTGTTGAGATTGCCTGCAATGACAACAAGCTCAGTCTGATGATGCTGTGACACACCGCCCCAGACCATGACGGACCCCCCACCTCCAAATAGATCCTGCTCCAGAGTACAGGCCTCGGTGTAATGCTCATTCCTTAGAAGATAAACAGGCCTATAAGGCCTAAAGATGTACCGATCCTGTGCAGGTGTTGTTACACGTGGTCTGTCACTGCAAGGACGATCAGCTGTCCTTCCTGTCTCCCTGTAACGCTGTTTTATGGGTCTCACAGTACGGACATTGCCATGTATTGCCCTGGCCACATCTGCAGTCCTCATGCCTCCATGCAGCATGTCTGAGGCACGTTCACCCAGATATTTCTTTTGATGTTTTTCAGAGTCAGTAGAAAGGTCTCTTTAGTGTCCTAAGTTTTCATAACTTTTTCTCCAGATTTCTTAATAAAATTGTTTAAGAGATATAACTATTTAAAAAAAAAAAAAAATATATATATATATATATATATTTGTTGTTTTTTGCATTCGTGGTTCAATTTTGACCCGGGCATCAATCGTGGCTTTACACTTGATATTATGTTGATTCACTGGGAACACACACACTCACACACACACACACACACACACACACACACACACACACACACACTCACACACACACACACACACACACACACACACACACACACACACACACACACACACACTCACACTCACACTCACACTCACACACACAGTTGTTTTGATGAAGTTTAGTTGAAAAAGAATATGCTGCTTTCATAACTTTTGACAAACAAGTTGTATTGAGCAGTTATGAGTAATATAGGAAATACTTTCAAATGACTATTAATTCACAAATTAGATGTTAATATCAATTGTATATTATGTTATTTAGATGCAATTTCACAGAAATGTTAATAAAAAAAGACGTCTTCACATATGTCACATTGGTTTTGCTGTAGTTAATGTATATTTTAAAATAAATTAAAAAAAAAATATGCTAAAAAATAGCATATTAATTAATAACTTTTGTACTTGTACAGTCAAGAACTTATTAATGACTTACAATATAGTTTTAGATGAAAAACATCGGAATGATTTATAAGCTTGAACTCCAGCGGGTCAGAATTGACCCGCATATGCAAAAGATGTATGCAGAGTCTGAACGCAATAGGAGGGTTAAAAGTACAAATATTCCATGTAATCACTCAAATAATATGCGGTCATTAAGCTGCATCTACTGTATAATAATTATAAAATAATCAACTTTCTGAAAGCATTTCATGTCAATTACCCATTTACATTAAGTCATATAACACTGCTCTCTGAATACTTGATTCTGATTGGTCAATTGCAGTGTTAAAATATTTAGGAATAATTGGAACATGGGTAATTTACCCCTTATTTAATCTTCTGTCTTAAACGTTTTCGTCCTCATTGATGATGTTCATTCATCATTTGGACAAAATGACTTGACAAAAACAAACTTACCCACTCCTTTTAGAGTTCATTAACCACTGAACAAAGTCCTGTGCTCTCCTGGTCTCCAGGTATTTACTGTAATCGTTTGAGAAAGTTCCCTCTGAATGTCTCTTCATGTCGGTTACTTCTCTCGGGT
This sequence comes from Moxostoma hubbsi, assembly GCA_032164185.1. NCBI lineage: Eukaryota > Metazoa > Chordata > Actinopteri > Cypriniformes > Catostomidae > Moxostoma > Moxostoma hubbsi. The sequence continues at coordinate 3,187,986 of JAVLUX010000065.1, forward strand.
CATTAAATAATGTGTCCTCAGACATTAGGCTGAAAGTCAAGAAAACATCATGAATATCGAAAACATCATTCTGGAAAAAAAGAACGTACTAATGGGGGACTCACGAAACCTGTCAAGAACACGTCTAGGTCATATTTCACCCCAAAATCAAAGGAAAGAAATAAAAAAATGCTATTTTGAATAAAGCAAATTAAGCCTATTTTAAAGAGATTTTGTTGTAGCATTGTGAAATTCATTTTATGACAATTAAGCTCATTTACCCTCTAAACAGTCATTACTGTAATGTAAAAAGTATATTATTTAAATTGCTAAATATGAATACATCATGGTAGCTTATCTTTTGCTGGTATACATTTTAAATATCATTTTATTACAGTATGTGATAAATGAGAATCAAATGAATGACAATAATGAGAAATACAAAAAACGTAAATATCTCAAAGGTCTTACAGTAATGTGATTTCTGTATGTGGGACGTGCTGAACTGTCAGTATAATGCCTTCTGGTTTGAGGCGGAATGTGACCCAGACATGTTTTCGACTTAAAGGATGTTAAAGTTAGCTTTTGACCCAGTATATAAACGCTCAAGTGCACAATACACATTTTTGAAATCAAATGATTCAGCTGCTCATACCTGGAATTTTCTTCCGTGTCTTGAGTGGGAATCTGCAGGCTTCTGTGGATCAGGATTAGGAGTAACAGTCCAGTGAAAAGGTAGATCCTTTTTATCATCATACCTGTGAATACAAACCACACGACAACTCAAATCAATGACTTGATATTGCAAATATGTACAGTTTACAAAATGTCAAGAATTGAACCCATTTTTTTGCAGCGATATCTAAACATCCTTAAAACAAGATGAATTTACATCTTTGAAAAAACAAAGTTGTTGTAGATTTTAAGACTTAATAATAAGTTTATTTTCTTTGCCATGTTGAAATGTCTTGTTTTAAGGATGTTTCGATATTTTTACTGGAAAACAAGGCAAAATACTGATTAAGAAATAGATTTTTTGAAATGTCCCCTGCATTGCTCACCTGGATTGTGGTGATCTGTCACAGAGAACAAAGATCTTGATGTTTTCTCGCTGGTTCCTCCTTCCTGGCTCCCAGTGCGATTTCATGGTCCCAGCCTGATGCTCAGAGTCTTATATAGGGATGCCCAGGTGGCATGGTACGCACACGCATGGACGCACGGACGCACGCACGCACACACACACACACATACACACATGCATGTTGTGTTTCCATGTTTTATGGGGACTTTCCATAGACATAACGGTTTTTATACTGTACAAACTTTATTTTCTATCCCCTAACCCTAACACAACCCCTAAACCTAACCTTCACCTTTCTGCATTTTTACATTTTCAAAAAACATAATTTAGTTTGATTTATAAGCTGTTTTCCTCACGGGGACCAACACAATGTCCCCACAAAGTCAAAAATGTCAGGTTTTACTATCGTTATGGGGACATTTGGTCCCCATAAAGTGATAAATATACAAACACACACACACACACACATACAGAGAGACACAGACACACACAGAGAGACACACACTCACAGAGACACAGACACACACACTCACAGAGACACACACACACACAGCCACACAGAGACACACACACACAGACACACAGAGACACACACACACAGAGACACACACACACACACACAGCCACACAGACACACACACAGAGACACAGACACACACACACACACAGAGACACACACACACACAGAGACACAGACACACACAGAGACACACACACACACAGAGACACACACACACACACACACACACACACAGAGACACAGACACACACAGAGACACACACACACACAGAGACACAGACACACACAGAGACACACACACACACACACACACACTTTTAGTCCATTAATCAAGATTCCATGTGACTGCTTGGATGTATTTGCACTGCAAAGCTTTTTAAAACGAGAGATGTGCAAATGGTCAAACAGAACGATGTCCTGTTAAAAAACACAAAGGAAAGCAAATAATTGCATAACTTGATGCTTCAGGAAAAGCTACTTTAAGTTTCGTTTCCAGGAAGTGATATTTGTGATGTGAAAGCTTTTTTTTTTTTAACTGCACTATAGTGAGAAATCAACTGATATCCCCTTTCAGAATAGAACATCTTATTTTATACTGTAGGTGCCAAAACAATGACTAAAGTATTTCAATTATTTTGTTAATATCAATTTTTATGCATGTAAAATTTGACAAAATTGATTATTTATGTGTGGCATTTATATTAACTAAACACCAGAGTTTTGGTTTTTATTTTTTGGTTTGAATTTTTAAATTATGAAGAAATTCAGAAGTCCAAATACAAATCTCTCATTTAGATCTAAAACAAAATTGTAAACAAACTATTTAAAGACGTTTAAACACATTATGGTCATTGTGCTTCATATGTAGAGGCATTTACACACATTTCATGAATTCATTTAATGGACATGTTCCTCTAATGTTTGAAAAGGTGCTGTAAGTGATTTTAGCGGTTCTACGTCCACGAGACTGAGCCGTTGGTTTAGCCATGCCCCGTCTTTCCAAAACACCGCACTCCAAAGATACCAAATGAGCTTTATTGAGACCGACATTGTGCAGAAACGAATGTAAAAAAAAAATAGCAGCAAAACAGCGCCCTCTACTGGCAACTGTTATTAACAACATGACATAAACGTGGCATTAAGCCTCAATAATTAGCTGAAACTACAATACCAGAACACGCAAAATGATTGTCAGTTCGAAGGTGTTGGAGACCATGGTCCACGGACATACCTTTCATAATTTGTTTTGCATAACTTTCCATAAAGCGATTTTGTTTAATGGAAATGTATGCAAAAAAATGTCCTGCTCCCTGAAATATATTTGAATGAAATAAGTGTCCTGATACAGTATCTCACCGGTCTCTGTGACAGTTCTAGACTTTGTAAGCAGCAAACAAAAAAAGAGTACACGGGCCGCGGCCTCTGATGCTTTCTGCCTGTCAATCATTTTGTGCATGCTCATAGTATTGTAGTTGCAGCGATTTATTGAGGCCTAATGCCATTTTTATGCCCTGTTGCCAGGGCTGGACTGGGAAGATAAATCGGCCCGGGATTTTACAAGGCAACTGGCCCAAAACACTGTCCTTTTCTGCATATCGCGGCACCGTTTTGTTGTCCGTTATGCATAACGTGGCGTCTCATTTTAGCTTATCGCGACCCATTCGGCAGATTTTGCGGCTGTCCCTGATCGGCCACAAAGTTCATTGGCCCACCGGGACAATGCCCGGTTTGCCAGATTACCAGTCAAGCCTTGCCTGTTGCTCATAACAGTTGTCAGTAGAGGGCGCTATTTTACTGCTGCTGTTTTTGACAACCGCTCCTGCTTGATATCGGCTTCAATAAAGCTCATTTGGTATCTTTTGAGTACGGGTTTTGGGAAGAGGGGGCGTGGCTAATCAAACTGATAGTTTGTTAAAATTCTAGAATGGCTAAAATCGCTTATCTTCTTCTGTCCCGTCAGTGATTTGGACTGAAATCAAGGCTGAATTTACATCTGCTAGGCAACTTCCTTTTGTCATGCATTTTAATTGTTTAACCAGCAGATGCCAAAGCTTAAAATTTTCACTTTCACCACATAAAATGATACATGATGTAGGCTATTACTGTATAACATACAATACGCAAAAATGTCTTTAAGAAGAAACATAACATCCAGATGTTGAAATTCATCAGACAGAAATCATTATTTTCTTCAGCTGGATATACGAAATATAAAACATCGAGTTAAAAGACAATTTACTCAAATCTAGAAAGTTTCAGTTAATCCGTGTTTTCAAGTCCCACAACCATATAAAACACTGTGGATTCCACAATCAATCTGTATATAAAACATTACAAAACAGGGCAAAAATCTGAGACATAATCTACATTCATACCAGGTCACATTCATAGTATAAACATCACAGCAATTTGATAATAATAATGATACAAAAACCATCTAGTACAAAGTTCACATATTAAGAAAAGTTAAGAAAATCAAACCAATCTTAAGTCTCAATGTAACTGACTTTAAGATAAGTTTCGTATTTCTCTGTTTTATATACAGACTAAGGAAAGCAACTGTCATTAACAGTCTTATGTGTCCTTTTAAGAGGGACATTTGAGCCTCCATAACATCAATATGTCTGTTTATTTCTTCTCAGTAAAGCACTTCTGCAGAAAGTGGTTCAGGTGTGAGTAGAGATGGTATCGGGCTTTACCAGACAAGCTGTGATCCTTATCAGTGTACCACTGAAAAATACATCAAACATTTACATACGAGTACAGTAAGACATTATTAGAGGAAAAAGAGGGTTAAATCAGAGATTTATTAAAATGGGTAAATATCACAAAAACATGTCCAGGTCACATTTCACCCCAAAATGAAAAGAAACAATATTTAGCTAAAAGAAAATAAGATCTATGTTAGGACCATTAAGATTTTTTCTTTTGTGACATTATTTTATTAATATATCAAAATAATAATAATATTATATATATATATATATATTATATATTAAAAATGTCATATACATTATTAATGAAAATTTATAAAATAATATATATATCTAAAAATTTTCATTAATAATGTATATATATATATATATATATATATATATATATGTTATTTTATTAAAATTAATAAACACTAATATATATATATATATATATATATATATATATATATATATATAAATATAAAAATTATAATATTCATTATTAATGAAAATTAATAAAATAATATATATTTATTAATTTTCATTAATAATGTATATTAAATTACATATATATATATATATATATATTTATTTATAAAAATGTAATATTCATATATATATATATATAAATATATATATATACAAATATATATAATTGTAATAATTTTCATTAATAATGTATATTAAATTATAGGTTTTGTGAGATTCACCCAACTATGTTTAATTACCTTATCAATACTCACCATTGCTTCAAAGTCGACTTGATTTTCCACCAAGGCTTTGGAAATCTGGGCAGCCTGCTGGAAGTGGACATTGTCTGAAGCGGTAAAATAAAAACAGCAGTAACAGTTAAAGATGTGAACAAACAAAAAATAAATAGTTTTATCAGTACTTTGCAAATGACAGTTTGACGTCTCTGTTCTAAACTCTAGTGATCTGCCTTGCTGTCTGTAACCTACATAGGCAGCTGTTCTATTTGTTGTGCTAATGCCTAAAAAGGCTCCCTATGTAGGCAGCTCACTACGTTTTGGAACAGAGCTAATATATCAGATTAAAATACGTCACACTGTATTCATGTCCTAACTACTATTAAGTTAAGATGAAAATAAGTTTACCATCTGCAGTTCCATGTACCAGCATATATTGCACAGATGTAAAATTTTTTGCCCTGCCAGTCACTGTGGCATTCTGCAAACAAGCAAAGTAGCAACATATATGAAAATCTGTATCTTTGACTGCTAATAACATAAATGTTTATTTCTTTACAAGAGGACTGTTTTTTTTCTTAAGTTACTTTATATCTTTCAGAGTTTTCTTCAGGACGATGCATGTATCTCTCTGTATATACAGCATCTGTAAAGTAAAAAAATATATATATTTATATATATAAATAAATCATTTTAACAACAAAATAAGTAAACCTTGCACACCTGAACATTTTGATACAGTCAGTGTGTAAGAGATCAGCTATTTTAAGAATAAAAAAATCCTTCACATTACTGTAGCTTGCACAAACACCATATGAATATGAGTTAAAACCCACATAAACTGATTTCAGTCCAAATCACTAACGGGACAGTAGCAGATAAGTGATTTTAGCCATTCTAGAATTTTTGATTAGCCATGCCCCCTCTTCCCAAAACCCGTACTCAAAAGATACCAAATGAGCTTTATTGAAGTCGATATCGAGCAGGAGTGGTTATCGAAAACAACAGCAGTACAATAGCGCCCTCTACTGACAACTGTAATGAGCAACAGGGCATAAAATTGGCATTAAGCCTCAATAATTCACTGCAAATACAATACTATGAGAACGCACAAAAATGATTGACAGGCAGAAAGCTTAAGAGACCGTGGCACGCGGAAATAACACCAATTGTTATTTTAACAATTAAAATTGGTCGCATTGCATTGTGTTTTGAAAGTTGTGAGACCGAAACATTGTTATAAATGTTTTTTTGTTTTTTTTGCAAGATATGGTAGTGTGCAGGATTTAAAAAAATCAATAAATATATAATACATTTTTAATTTTTATTTTGAATAATACTGACATCTGTTATTAAATTCATACACTGAAAAAAATGAACTGATAATGTTGAGTACAAAATGAACTTCAGACTTCATAAAATAAGAATTTACCAAATGTAAAAAACTAAAAATGGTGTGAATAATCTTGCAAACTGTGAAACCATGCATACTCATTAATTATTCAAGCCTAGTGCATGCTGGGATCACCAGCTTTGAAATGTTAAGGAAAATGTCCTTGTCATATTTGTTCGCTAATTTCAGTAAATTTCACAGGTAAATAAAATAATGTTTTCTATTTTATGATTGATACATGATGACGCATAGTAAAGATAAACAACCAAAAATAATATTTACCAATAAACTAGAGCATTTATTTGCACATGCTTGAATTAAGATTAATTACTTCATCTTTTCTGCTATATTTACTTAAATCACAAATATATTTTTGAAACCCGAAAATCCAAAGTTACATTCCATACCATAATACTCCCACTTAGCAACAGGAGCAACAGCTATTCCACATTTGAACAGTCCACTTCCTGATCCCAAAACCATAGAGGTCACATAGCCACCATATGACTGTGAGCAAGACAAATGTTCCAGAAATTAGCATGACAGGTTTTATGTTCATCAAGTACAGATGAGTGGTTTTATTTTAAACAAGAACAAGACAAACTTTGAATGTTGGCTTGATAAAACTTTGTCTGAAAGTTTAGAACAACTCTAAAGTCCCATTTTACTTCTGTTTGTTTTATTGGAGCTATATGCATCAATCAGTCATGCATACTAAGACCAGAAATGTGCATTAAGAAAGTAATTAGGGTCAATGTTCATTTCATATTCACTTTAAAAAGACTTTGAAGGTTATTGAATGTTTGAATGTTACATATTCATTGTGTACTTGCATTATAATGAGGTTGCAAAGGTGTTTTGAGTTGTTGCTAGAGTGTTCTGGGTGGTTGTTAGGCGGTTGCTACAATCTTAGAAAAAAGGTTAATTGGGGTTCTATTTTCTCCCCAATTTGGGATGACCAATTCCCATTGCACTCCAAGTCCTCGTGGTGGCATAGTGACTCGCTTCTATTCGGATGGTGGAGTATGAATCCCAGCTGCCTCCGCGTCTGAGACCGTCAATCCGCGCATCTTATCACGTGACTTGAGCGCGTTACCGCGAAGACCTAGTGCATGTGGAGGCTTCACGCTATTCTCCGCAGCATCCATGCACAACTCACCACACGCCACACCGAGGGCGAGAACCACATTATAGCGACCACGAGGAGGTTACCCCATGTGACTCTATCCTCCCTAGCAACCGGGCCAATTTGGTTGCTTAGGAGACCTGACTGGAGTCACTCAGCACGCCCTGAATTCAAACTCACGCCTCCAGGTGTGGTAATCAGCGTCAATACTCGCTGAGCTAACCAGGCCCATATTTGGGGTTCTTTATAGTACCCTAGGCTTCTTTACTCAGGCAAAAAGGTTCTATTTACAAAGATTTACCAAAAAATTAACCTTTTTGCATATTAACTTTTTCATTTACATATCTATTAAACGTTATTCTGGTAATAAATCTAAAACAAAATTTAAAAACTAACAAAAACCAAATGTTACGATTCCATGTTATAGAACCGTGAAGGTTCTATACAGAACCTTTTCACTTGGTTCAAAGAACACTTCAGGGTACATTTGATGGAACCCTTAAAAAAGGGTTCTATTTAGAACGTTTTTGGGGTTCCAAATATGAAGCGAGTGATAGAACCCTTTTGGGTTCTATATGGAACTTTTTCTTCAAAGAGTGTAGAGTGTTCGGAGTAGTTGTAGGTGGTTCAAGCTCTAAAAAGAGTTACAGTTTAATATATTGGTCTCCTGTTTGAGAGGTCTCCTGTAAGGACACCTCTACCTCAAGCTTGTTCAATAACTGTATGTTCGCTTTGCCAAACCAACATAATAAAAGTCATTGTTAGGATTTACAGACATGTTTGCACTTTTTTATTAAAGTGTCAGGTGAGACATTCGACTTACCCAACCCCACATCGCAATCCTCTGTTTGTCAATGAAACCCAATTCAATGAATTTTCTGAAATGAAGCACAGACAGTCACATGAACAATTGTGACGATATTCCAAAACGAAATCTTTTGTAGGTGATAGTTATATTTAAACTGTCGTTTAATGTCTTCTAAGGCTTTTACAGTAATGCAAACCATTAGTCAGGGCTGGACTGGGAAGAGAAATCGGCCCGGGATCTTACATAGCAACTGGCCCAAAAAATGGGGTCAAACGCTGTCCTTTTTTGCATATAGCGGCGTCATATTGTGGTCCGTTCTGCATGATGCAGCGGCTCATTTTAGCATATCGCAGCCCATCTGGCCCGTTTCGCGGCCGACCCACCTTACCCCTCGTTTCTCCCCTGATCGGCCCCAAAGTGTGTCGGCCCACCGGGAAAATGCCCGGTATGCCAGATTACCAGTCCAGCCCTGATTACAGTACAGTGGAAGCTGCTTTTAGTCATTATGCCCCCAAAATCTGGAACAAGTTACTAATTAAAATAAGACAGATTTCAGAATTTCACATTTTGAAAGCAAGCTTGTGAATGTTAGCTATTTATTAGCTTTTGATAAATATATATTTAAGTCACTAGCCATTGCATTATTTTTACAATTTTATTTCCTCACAATTACCTTTAATTGTGCACCTTTATTTATATAAGTTTGTATTTGTTTACTTACTTTCTTCTTTTCATTTTATGAATTAAATGTGCTATACAAATACTATTATTAAAAAGTATTTTTTAAATAATATTTTATATTAAAAACTATATATGACCACTTTGCTATTAGTCAGCTTGACCTTAATCAACCTGTTTGTGACACAAGCTCTGTAACAAGCTCGTTCAGCCATCAGATTTGAGTCACGTCCGCATCATATCGCTTGCACGTCTGTGAGTTACATCACGCTAAATGATTCCTCATTAGCAACTAGCGTGTGCACATCGGTGTCTTCACCTCACCTCACTGCTGAGATCTGATCTTCCACCTCATACGTTCCCAGTCGCTTGTAGATTGCGTGCATTATCTCATCACCCTGGTAACCACTTCCCCTGCCATCAAAGCTGGCGATGATCACCTTCTCTGTGCTGCACAGGTACGTCGCCCACTCCAGGCGAAAGGCATAGTCCGTGTTCTGGCTGGACGGACCTCCGTACCTTTATCATGAAACATGAAAAACACAACTATTACAGAGAAATATCTGAACAAGCTATTATGCAAGAAAGCAATAATGTCATAAAATATATCTAAATATAAATATATCTAAAACTATTCTAAACATCAATTTGCTACTTTGTTTATAAATATTATGGAAGCATTTATAATAAGGTTACATTTGGTAACATTAGTGCAATGCATTTTTTACAGTACTGATTAATCAATGTTAATTTGTACAAATATAATTGTTCATTGTTAATTCGTTATTTCATAATGCATTAACTAATGTTAACATATAACTTATAATAAAAAATAGATATATTATAATATATTGCAAATAACACTAACCAAGATTAATAAGTGGTGCAATATTATTGTTCATTTTAACTAATGCCATTAACTAATTCGCTTCATGCAATCATGCATGCTTTTCATAACAAATAAATCATTTTCCTAATCAGTGTTTATGTCTTAAATATCTAATATAAAACATCTATAAAAAAAATAACACAAAAGGCAGAATGTTAGTGAAAGTCACCATTTACCATTCACATTCATTGCATCTTTTTTGCATACAATGAAAGTGAATGGTGACTGAGAATACTAAATAAAATAAATATTAAAATAAATCCTACAGGTTTGACTGAATTGTCATTTGGGGTCATGTACTGTATCAGTTTTTTAATATATATATATACTTTTTAAGATAAGACATCTTTTAAGAGAATATATCTTCTTTCTATGGCTCCGCATCTGAGACCATCAATCCGCGCATCTTATCATGTGACTTGTTGAGTGCGTTACAGCGGATATATAGCGCGTGTGGAGGCTTCACGCTATTCTCCACGGCATCCTCGCACAACTCACCACACACCCCACCGAGACAGAGAACCACATTATAGCAACCACGAGGAGGTTACCCCATGTGACTCTACCCTCCCTAGCAACCGGGCCAATTTGGTTGCTTAGGAGACCTGGCTGGAGTCACTCAGCACGCCCTGGATTCAAACTCGCGCCTCCAAGTGTGGAAGTCGATGTCAATACTCGCTGAGATACCCAGACCCCTAATAAGAAATATTATCAATATTTTCTCAAAAAAAAAAATTCTTCATATTTGATCTGTGCAATTTTGCTTTTCAAGTAAATTGATCTTGTTTTAAGGGTGTTTAGACTGAAAACAAAAATACAGATTTCTTTTTTACCTCATATTAATTAAGAGATTATGTGGAAAAAAATTTTTTAAACTTTTTTTAATGTTATTTATAGATGTAATATATAGTATTTATAGGTAATGTATATATCTGTATTTTCACTAAAAGTAAGGCGCATGATTCATTTAATACATAGATTTGGAAACTCACACTTGTATTAAAAGAGGGTACTTTTTGGAGGCATCAAAGTTTGGTGGGAACATCATTTGATACCAGAGGGCTGTGGAAAGATAATCAAACTATATAAAACTGCAAATGTGATTCTCAAATCCTACTTTATGTGCTTAGAATAAAGTATGACACATACTAAATCCTGCAATCTTTAATGTGGAGCGTTTGATGGTTGGCAGCAGAATTTCAGCTTTCAGAATCTCGTCCAGTTTCTTGTTATCCTCAAGAACCTGAATCTCTAAAACAACACAGAAATGCACTTTAACTTTGAATGGAATAGTTCATAAAACTTCTGTCATTCTTTACTCACCCTCATACTGTTATTATGTCTGTGGAACACAAAATAATTTTTAAAGAGTCTTCATCCATACCACATCTGTCAAGCTCCAAAAAGGACAAAAACACCCATAAAAGCACAATAAAAGCCCATCGCAAGGCTTGAGAATACTTCGAACATATCGACTACTGTTATGGTGCTTTTATGGTGGTTTATCTTGTGTCTGCAGTTATTTGGTGAGATTTGTGCAAAAATACTTTTGTGTTCCACTGAAAAGTCACAGCATACAGGTTTGGAACAACATGAGGGTGAGTAAATAATGGCAGAATTTTATTTTCTAGACTCATTTCATAAAGTGAAATGTTATAAACACATAGATATATAATGCAAACCTTTAGCAGCGGCTCTGTTCTCCATTAGTGTAAAGATCGGAAGCTCAGGACCTGTAAAATCAGGTTTTATTAGATTCAGCACACAGTTACCAATCACCTCGGATAATCCATGTTATCTTACCGGTGAGCAGGTGTGAAGCGTGTTCACTCACCGTAGCAGTCCATGCGGAAGTATGAGGCATTAGTGCTGAAATAAGCAGAGTTATACTGACACCTGTCCTTATACAGAGAACAGGTGAGGCACTCAGCCGCAGAATGACCGCTCTTAGTGAAAGAAATCCTTCGGAAAAAGAAAAGTGTGTTTTATTGAAACATTTTATAGTGGCAATCCCAAGTAAAGTCTTTTCAACAAGATAAATGGTATCATAAAAGATAAATCAGAGCAGCAAAACTTTTGTTCATTGTTAGTTCATGTTGTAGTTGCTAACAATAACGAATACAAATGGCGTTATAGTTGGTACATTCGATTCGTTTTGCCTCATTCCCCAGAAATGTTCTCTGAAGTCCCCGGAAGGCATTTTTTGGTGTTTAATATTGTCTTTATTATAATGTATTGTTATATTGTTGTTGCATATAAATGAGTATGTTTAAATATCATTCTTCCTCGTATTCATACAGTGTAAAACAGTGTGGAAAATATGCTTTGATTATTTTTTACTAGATTTGACCATTTAACTTAATATATTAACATTTTTTAATGTACTTGCTACAATGGCTGTTGGGTCAAAATTATTGTTCCTGTTACCTTAACTTTTTAAACCATTTCAGAGAAAAAAAACCCCATTAATATCAAATATATATTTAATATTGCTAATAATAGTGTGTTTTTATAATCGTATGATAAACAGAAAGAAAAAAAAAAACATAAAAAAACATGTTTTTGTTGTCCTAAATTTGTAAGCATGTAATTCTGGTTCTGTGCACTCCACCTCACTTTGAAAAGTCTTATTTCATTCCACCAGATGGCAGCAAGCACTAGAAAAAAATATTTTTTCCACTATCACATTCCATCACAATACACAGATGTGAACTGTAGGTGGCGCTCTAACACATTTTAGCCCTCACAGATGTGCTCGTCCATAGACATTCAGTCTAATGTTCAGTTCATGCACCACCCTCATTATTTCATTGAATATCTCGGCCTCTGAGTGGACTACAAGCTCAATCCAAGTGTCATTAGAAAGCTGAGATCCTCCCCTTTGTGATGATATAAAACATTTTATCATCAATAGTTCAAAACATATATTTCTAATGATTTGTTTTGCATGCTTTTCTTCTGGATGGCATATTTTGTTTTGGACATCTTAGATATAACAGTAGATTACTCAGCCAAGCATCTCACGGACAAGTAAAAAATGGCTAATTTTTTAGAAAACGTCCTAAGGTAAAAGCAGATTTGTAGCTATTTGTGGCTTACAGCAGCAGTTTTCAGAGCATAAAAGAGACGTTTGTATATTTCACTTTGTGATTCTTTTGAAAATCTTTCGAACTATGGTATTAGGGCAACAAAATTCCTGAGAACGAGAGCTTTCATTTGATATATGACTTGTGAAGGACTTTAATATTCATACAAATATTTCTACCCCATTTCCTCTAGGGGGCGCTAATTTTCAGCGTGAATGATTTGAGGCCTTATTTTGTTATTTTAAGTAACATAAATGCAGAAGTGATGGTTATATATGAAAAGTTCAGATTCTAAACTTTCAAATGATACCTCGTATGCCTGATTTATGTATAAGGAAACTTTAACGTTTTAAGCTCAAACTTTTTTCGCGATATATTGCCCCCCTTCGGACACGCCAATGGGTCCATAGAGTTTAAGTTTAAACAAACATAGCACGATAAAGCGACAAGTGACAAGATATCTCTTCCTCAGAATTTTTGTCCTAACCGCGACAGGATATTTTGATGTTTTCTATATCTAAATTTGGATTCGTACAGCAGAAGTCGTAAGAGTAGAGAGTGCGAACTCATTTGTCAATAATCCCGCTTCTTAACTGTACATTAAAGATGACGTGCTCTGATTGGCTGTGGTTGTGCTGTGTCACACATCAGTTTCGTGTTCAGTGTGGACACACAAATTGCTTGTATTGCAACGCGTCTGGATATGACGCGGTCTTAAGTTATCTTAGTATCTTTTTTTAGACTTCAACAGCATGTTTACTTGTAAAGGTTCCTCTGGCCAGGTCTTCCCATGTGCTCATTACTCACATAGTATCTGTGGAAAGAGCAGATTTTCACACAGTTTGAGCAACAAGAAACGTGAGTAAACGGTTTTGTAATTTTTGGTCGTCTACATTTCATACTCACATTGCATCTTTGGTTATTTTTGAGATGTATATCACTTCCCATTTGCCTGAGGTAATGGGTGTTGCTTTTCCCTACAAAGACAACAACAAGAGTTCTTTGACAACAACTGGCTAAGCTAATGCCACTGTCTTTTGTGTAATATAATGTTTGTAATTGGTATCTGCCAAAGCATGTAGGACATAACAAGTCTGAAAAATTGTACATTTAAAATATTTGATGTCTTCACAGTTGCTCTTAGTATTATGGTGTAGCTTGCAGCACCGCAGGTGTTTAGAATAGAAAAGAAGAAACACTCACAATGGAAAAATTCAAAATAACTAAATTACTTACACTGTTCACATAATGAAGATGCTTATAGCCATTGTCATTACTCATAACTTTGTAAAAGCTCATGTTATCTGCAGCAAAGTAAGGAGGTAAAGGGTAGTACTGTGAAGGAAAAACAGAAAATTATGTTTTGCAAGGTTTCACATCAGCAACTGAAAATCTGTATAATTCATTTTTCTGTGATTGTTGATTGAACTCACCCGTCCGACCCATCCAGTTTTGCTCTTTTGCTCAAATTTCTGTAAAAATAAATAAATAAATAAACGTGAAAATTATGGAATGTAATTTAAACTGTGTTTCAAAGTGCTCAACTCAAACCTTAACGGTCATTTTTGACCGAAATCTTTTTTCTGATGCAATCAAAACGGTTTCCTTTATCGGAGCGGTACAAGACTTGGTGACTTTAGCATCACTTCTAAGCGGTCGTAAAAATAATGCTAAAAAAGCAACCCAATAGTTTGATCATGTCTAAATATTCAGTATATCCAAATGCATAACTTGTGACAAAAATTAGAATGACTACACAGTAGCCGGCTGCATAGAACTTTGCTGCCACCTACTGGCTATTATTGCCATAACATGATTTCCAAGTCATGTTTTTTTTCCCGTTTTTCACTAGATGGCAGCGATCTGACTCCAATGCGTGACATATTCTCTTAGATATATTCTTTACATGTCAACTAGGTTTTTTTTACTGTAGTGAAGTTACATAAATGTACATATTTGCATTTGCAAATCAATGGTGAAATCGAGACATTTATATGCATATAAGATAAGATAAAAAAACATAAAATCCCAAAAGTGGAAGGATTATTTTATTGTTTTTACGTTTTAAAAGTTATAATGTCTTTAAAAAAACAAACCAGTCACACCTGTAACGTTTCCGGACAAAAATGACCACAAACAGTAAAGCAAGCGGCCCTTCTTGATCAGAATAGGAGGGTTACACAACGTTTACACCTGCAATTAACACTTGTCTCAGGTGAGATGGTTGGCCTCTTGAGGACACCTTAGGGAATTGTAATGTATACTCTTACCGAGATCCCTTTCCAGTTAGTGCCGTCATAGTCGTAAATCTGCAGAAGAACTTGATCCTGTCTGCGCGGCAGCCACTGAACCGCGAGTCGCTCATCTGTTACCCATGTGACTGAGCTCAGGTAGTGATCGCTGGGAGAAACAGCACAATAAATACAGTATACTAAATGACATTTGGCTGAACTCTAGTAGGTTGAATGCTGTTTTAGCTTATGTTTCAGACAGGAAGCATGGTGAAAACGTGAACATTGAAACATTAGGAGGACACACCCAGAGCCGATGGAGTTCGGTACCGCCACCTCGGACAGTTTGGATGGATTTTCAGCATCAATCACAAACAGCTTCGCTCTGGGAATAATGGAGCCTGCCTTTGTAAGGATAAATGACACCAAAGACTAATGATAAAACAAGTCAAATCATTTTTTTAATGAAATGTTAGTACATGGACAGCAGTGGTCAACACAATACATTTCATCATGCCTTCTGTGAAGCATGCCATATTGGGCCAATTTAGAGCCATCTTTAAATATTTCTACACTTCTGTTATATCTGCACTATATAACACTCCTCCCGTCTGCCATTGGTCTTAAAACGGATCTTACTACAATGTAAAAGGGCAAAGTATAAAGGAGAGTGGGATAGATTGACCAAAATAACCCTATTTGACCACTATTTAAAGGTGAAGTGTGCCATTTTTGCACCACTGGCATCACCAAACAGAACCGCAAAATAAACATTGTTTTCACACAGATTTTTCTAGCACTCCCTGTCTGTTGTTGATCAAACAAACATAGTCCCGCCCTAAACTGACGCTATTGGTTGAGTCAATGTTGCTGTGTCAGTCTGGGCGGGAGCAATTTTTACTAATATTACTAACGTTTCACGGTTGATGTTATAGGATGTTAAACCCACAATGAAGCCCTAATTCTGAAGCAGTGTCAAATATGTGGCTGTAACTGACCTAGAGTCAACTGAGTTAATTGAGAGAGACTTTGGTCTCCAGAAAGATTTCACACTGAATGAAACGCTCCGTAGCGTAGCTGGCAATGTATTGACTATGTAACATAAAGATGCCATACATAAGTTTGATCGCTGTGTTGACTGTTTGTAAATAATCTGATTTCATGCAAACATTCATGTATGGTGTCAATTCTCACGGGTGGGTGCTCATTTCGTGGGAGTCCTCACAGATATGCAACATGCCGCTGCATGCAAGGCATGCTATTGTTTTTTCATCTGATTCAACACTAAGTGCATTCACATGCACACTAATACACTGATAACTACAAAAAATCCTTTTGACATGACATTTGAAATAATCGTGTTATTCTCTGCTTTTGACGTCAACACGTAAACACGCATGTGACACAACACTTGCGCACATTGGGAAAGCTTGTAAGAATGATGGTGAAGATGTTTACATGCAAAGCGAAATCGGTGTAATGGACAAAAATCGTCACGTGCCGATCGATTAAAATGCTAAATAACGTTTATGGCGCTACCCTAATAAAGGGAACGGCATTAAATGTGTATATAACATGACCACACACGTTTTTGGATTATCCAGTTTAATATTGTGCATGTAAACGCACTCACTGCTTATAAATCAAACAATATCTATGGATTTACCTTTGGAAAGGGGATAAATATTGTGGTGGGGTACTGGTCATTTCCATACAGCGAGTACTCAATGTTGTGAACTCCAGAGTCGTTAATTTGTAGATAAGCCAGATATTTCGACTGCGGAGACCACCAAATGGCTTCGTTGGAGGCAAAGACTTCCTCTATTGAGCGAAGACAATGAGAAGTAGATGGATTAACTGATGTAAAACATATAATGACTTCAATTTAATATTTTGAAGGCATGATTTACCTTCATACGCCCAGTCTGGTATTCCATTTAGAATCTCATTCACTTTTCCATTATGTGTGACTTGTATGGCCTCAGCAGTGGGCTTCATCTTGAGGTAAATATTATAATTCCATACATAAGCCTGTGGAAGATGCATGGCAATTACCACAAGACATAAAGGCTCAATAGCAAAAAAAAAAATAAAACATTTCCTAACAATTGTTTTTAGAAGATATAGAGCGCAACATTAGGGTTCCGGCAGTAAACTTGACTATTTTTTTTCCATAAACTAATTTGTAAAATAACGTATAAACCATTTGGTTATTCAGAATTGTGCACTTCAAAATCTCATTGGATGGAGCAGGTCATCCGGGTATATCTCGCTTCCCGTTTTATGAATACTGAGGATACAGACACCCTTATCCAATGGCACACTATAAATTAGGGAAGTATGCATATTTGGAAAAAGTCTTTCAAATATTGTACTTTTTATATATACATATAGATTTGCTTGTTTTTTATCCCCTTTTCTCCCAATTTGGAATGCCCAATTCCCACTACTCTGTAGGTCATCGTGGTGGGGCGGTTACTCACCTCAATCCAGGTGGCGGAGGATGGGCCAATCCACGCAACTGATCACGTGACTCGTTGTGCATGACACCGCGGAGACTCACAGCATGTGGAGACTCATGCTACTCTCCACGATCCACACACAACTCACCACACGCCCCATTGAGAGAACCACTAATCACCACCACGAGGAGGTTACCCCATGTGACTCTACCCTCCCTAGCAACCGGGCCAATTTGGTTACCCCATGTGACTCTACCCTCCCTAGCAACCGGGCCAATTTGGTTGCCTAGGAGACCAGCTTGGAGTTACTCAGCACGCCCTGGATTCAAACTCACGACTCTAGGTGTGATAGTCAGCATCAATACTCGCTGAGGTTCCCGGGTCCTCAATATTGTACTTTTTTGATTCAAAGTAAAGTCTTCAATATTGTGACTCATCCCAGTTTGGTAGACGGCTTAGAACTCTATATCAAATATTTGTTTTAAATGCCTATTGCCAAAATACTTCCATCACCAAGGCCGCTGAAAATGTGAGCGGTTACTTTTGCGCCCTGTTTGTAATATCTTGTGACGGTCAATTGCCTGGATGAGCTTGTAAAATACCTCCGGCTTCTTTCCGGTTGGAATTCTCTCCGCTGAACGATGTCGTGATTAAACTGGACCTGTTCAATAAAGTAATAAGTGGAGGATGATGTGTTATGTTCTCGGGGATTTACTCACCAGTTTATTTCCCGTCGGTGCCCAAACTAAGAGTTGAGTAACAGGCGGAATCGAAACCTTAGAGATGAATTCCCTGAATCCAACAGAAATCAAGACACATGCTATTGTGGAGTAGAAAGATGAATTTTACGTCTTGTATATGACTGATACTTATAGCCACAGAGTTCCCCCACCTTCTGAACAATGAATTTCGAATAATTTTCTGGCTACTTATGGTAACCGGATAAGGAATTTTACCAATAATTTATAGAGATTGCTGGTGCAGAGCTCCATTTTTATTTTAGTTACCAAACATTGGAATATACAGTATATAGTACACTGTACACCGATCAGCCACAACATTAAAACCACCTGTCTAATATTGTGTAGGTCGCCCTCGTGCCGCCAAACAACACCGACCCATCACAATTGTACAGAGTGGTTATCTGAGTTACCATAGACTTACAGTTCGAACCAGTCTGGCCATTCTCTGTTGACCTCTCTCATCAACAAGACATTTCCATCCACAGAACTGTCGCACACTGGATGTTTTTTGTTTTTAGCACCATTCTGAGTCAGATGAGGTGGTTTGGGCATCTGGTAAGGATGCCCCCTGGGCGCCTCCCTAGGGAGGTGTTTCAGGCATGTCCGGCTGGGAGGAGGCCTCGGGGAAGACCCAGGACTATGTGGAGAGATTACATCTCCACACTGGCCTGGGAACACCTCGGGGTCCCCCAGTCAGAGCTGGTTAATGTGGCTCAGGATAGGGAAGTTTGGGGCCCCCTGCTGGAGCAGCTGCCCCTGCGACCCGACTTCGGATAAGCGGTTGAAGATGGATGGATGGAGATGGCACCATTCTGAGTAAATTCTAGAGACTGTTGTGTGTGAAGATCCCAGAAATACTCAAACCAGCCCGTCCGGCACCAACATAAATCAACCAATTGTGTGGCAGCAGTGCAGTGTGTAAAATCACGCTTCAGTTAATGTTCACATTAACCATCAGAATGGGGAAAAATGTGATCTCAGTGACTTGGACCGTGGCATGATTGTTGGTGAATCTCCTGGGATATCATATATGAATGCTTTTCTTAGTTGCGTGTTGGAGCTGTTTTATCGGTACGAGGGCGACCTACACAATATTAGGCAGGTGCTTTTAATGTTGTGGCTGATCTGTGTGTGTGTATATATATATATATTATTATTACCTACTGTGTAGAACATATACTGTACTATATTACATATAGTCATATTCATAACATTTCTAGGCCTGGAAACTCTGACATTTCCATTGTTTTTCCATGACTGTGGGAACTCTGTTGCCTGAATTTCACTTCCAGTAGCATTATGCTGAATAAGTCACACAACTACATCAAATAATCTGTACTTACTGAGACCCCATGTCGTAAATATGGTAGGAGGCAGTAAAGGAATGCCGCCATTGCTATTGAAACATTTCAAGAATGTGTTCGAGATACCAGCAACAATATATGATTTGCATTATTTACCTAACATTTTGTTTACAACAGCGGCAATCATGTTACCTTTGTGTAATTGCTCTCAAAGATGACAAATTTTCTATCTGCTGACACCATGTAATCTGTGGCATCCACTTGGGTCTGTGAAATAAATGAGTTAGAATTGTATTGCAAGTTAAGCAGAAGAGCTAAACATGTTCTGGAAGGAATGAAGAGGTTCTCTACAGCATGTGACAATATCAGAGGTTCTTGAAATCTAATGAGACGAGTCATTCAAGCATTAAGAAGACCAAAGTATGTGGCATCTTACAAATGTTGTGTTGTTCAGGTATATTGAGCTCGACATAGTTTCAGCATTGTGCAGGTAGACATGACCTTCACTGGTTTTGTGGAGGTATTCATTGTCTGTGGGGAAAAAGAGACAGAGCATTGAGTGTTTGTGCCAGGGTGATTCAGAGGTCGTTACAAAAACAAACTGGATCCATATGAGTGTTGTACCTGATATCCAGCGGAGATTGTATATTTTATACCTGATGGTATCATTGTAAAAGTCATCAAAAGAATACGTTCTCTTTAATCCAGAATGATTACCTAAAACCACAGTGAGGGAAGAGTTTAATGTTTTGTCTTAAAGGGATAGTTCACCCAAAAGTTACAATTCTCTCATCATTTACTCACTTTCTTTCTTTCTGAACACAAACAAAGATTTTTAGGAGAATATTTCAGCTCTGTAGGCCCACACAATGCACGTGAATGGTGAACAGAACTTTGAAGCTCTAAAAAGCACATAAAGGCAGCATAAAAGTTACCCATATGACTCCAGTTGTTTAATCCATGTCTTCAGAAGATATACGATAGATGTGGGTGAGAAACAGACCAATATTTGAGTGCTTTTTTACTATAAATTCTCCTCCCGGCCCAGTAGGTGGCGATATGCACGAAGAATACGAATTGCCAAAAACAAAAGGAGAAGAATGTGAAAGTGGAGATTTATCATTAAAAAAGGACTTCAATATTGATCTGTTTCTAACCCACACCTATCATATCGCTTCTGAAGACATGGATTTAACCACTGGAGTCGTATGGATGAATTTTTTCTGCCTTTATATGCTTTTGGGAGCTTCAAAGTTCTGGTCACAATTCTCTTGTATTGTGTGGACCTACAAAGGTGAAATATTGTTCTAAAAATCTTTGTGTTCTGCAGAAAAAGATAGTCATACATATCTGGGATGGCATGAGGGTGATTAAATGATGAGAGAATTTTAATTTTTGGGTGAACTATCCCTTTAATAATTTATTGATAGATCGATCGGTCTGTCTGTCTGTCTGTCTGTCTGTCAGTCAAGTTTTGTAAATAAGTGAAAATTAAAAAACAAACAAATGTTCAGAATTATATTACATGCCAAGATATTACCGTTTCATATTATTAATTTCTTTAGTGGTCACCAGGGGGCGCTACTGGGAATATTCACATGAGATTATTTTTAGATTATTCATAGGTACAGGCAAGGCTGTAGCTAATAGGGTAAAAAATAAATTAAAAAAATACAAATTGTACACTGTATTTTTTATTTTTTTTAATGAAAGGGGTCCAGAGAAATATACAGTCAGGTTATGGCCCTAGGTAGAGGAGTGTAATTATTACTAATAAATCACAAGAGTTTTTTTTTATTAGTTATCGCAATATTGTCAGTACTTTTCATTTTACTTAAACACATACCTATAAATAATAATTCCAGAGACACTGAGCATTTTGCAAGTGGTCTCGTAATTTTTTCTAGAGCTGTATATATATTTATATATATATATATATATATATATATATATATATAATTAAATTAAAGTTTTCAGAAGAGAGGCAGAAGACTGAGGAAAGTTCACTCACTGCTGGCGTAAATTGCCGTGGCAATAATGATGAGCGTGATGACGACAATCGCCCCGACCGACGCCACGCACACCCTGTTCCAGCCCTACAGGTGAGGCGAGAACACTCAACAAATCACCACAGAAAGCAAGTCATTGTGTCAAAACAAGGATCAACTTGCTCAGTGTATTAGTGAAACTGCGTTGAAACTATCATACTCAACTTCTCTATGCCATGCAGCGTAACGTTTTAACCTTTTTAGCCCACACTTTAAGCACAAATTACACGCCATGCCTGAGGGGGGGAAAAAAATCCAGTACTGACCATAATTGCGCAGGAAGTTTAAAAATGGGCATCCAATCTTCGGCAATCTCGATGGCGGAGTGCTAGGTCGACTATTTCTCACCTTCTGTGCATTCAGACGTCCAAAAACACTTTTGAACTATTTATGTCCGCTGAAGTGCGAGAGTTGGACAGACGGCTGCGTTTTATTCCGTCCGCATGTAATTTTCCAAGTTAAAAATGTACTTCCTCCGATGTACCATTGAGTCTGGAGTAAAGGAATGGTTGGGAGAATTCCTCAGACTCAGCATTCCGCATAACTTTCCATCGGAGTGGCTTTAGGATGTGCTGCTCCTCTCCGTGTGCGTCTATAACTCGCGGAGTGCTCCGCTGCATTGACGTCTGCATTCACTGTGACATGTGAAAGAGCATCGGTTTTATTTGCATATAAGTGCCACTTAACAGGGTACAAGAGGATGAGATCACTAGTGAAAATGCTTCTATTTTGCATGAACATATCTGCGTTTCTTAGTATTTGGTATGTTCCCCTTTTGCTTTAATGACAGCATGTAGTAATGATTTAAGAATAGACCATCTTCTGTGCTTCATTGAAAGCAAGTTCATCTGAACAAAAGATCAAACTGTCCCACATATATGTTGATATATTAATGAGGGACCTCGCTTTTTAAAATATAAGGCAGATTTCTATTTGCACGTATTTAGACCCGTTTTTACTATCTGTGAGAAAAACAGGAAATGCAGGTTTATAAATTCAACAAGTTAGCAAAGTGAAATAATGATTTTTTTTAATGTCACTGCACAAAAGTAATCATTTTTATATAAGAAATACAATATTAAAGGGACAGTTCACCCAAAAATGAAAATTCAGTCATAGTTTACCTATGCCTGTGTTGTTATAAACCCTATATGACTTTCTCTCTCTCTTTTTTTTTTTACACAAAGGGAGAAATTGTGAAAAAAATGTTGCGCTCTGTGATGTCATACAATGGCAGTTTATGGTGACCACCTCTTCAAGCTTCAAAAGTACAATTCAGAAGTCTAATAAATTATTCCATGAAGCATACAATAAGGTTTGGGGAGAAACAAACCAAAATCGAATGTATTATTTAGTGAAACGGTTGGCCGACCGTTGATCTCCTGTGCGCGTTCATAATAGGGCACGAGAGCAACAGTTCACGCAGCTCCCTCGCGACATTGGGGCGTTCAACTGAAAACTGTTTTTATCTAAAAACAGGACCGCCGCAGTGATAGTGACAACATAACTCAACACTGCTGCACACAAAACAGCAACAGAACTTACTAAACATGTCTGAAGAGTTTGTAGTCGAAGAATTGATGCATTTCTATGCCCAGCCTTGTTTTTTTGAACGGAGTACTCAGAAATCAAACAGAATCATAGAGGAAGCTACAGGACGCCACAGTCCAAACCCGACGGCAAATGACATGCGATAAAAGGTATATTTTCTATGGTAATCAGAGTGTAACAGAGTTTGTAATTTCAGGGCAAATGGAGGATTCAAGAGGCAGCGGAAACAATCAACGTGAGTGTTTTTATTACTCCTTTATTGTCAGACAGAACATAAACAAAAAGTGCTTTTTGTGGCCAGATAAACACAGGCAAGTCAAAGGAGAGTTCACAGCCAACTCTCTTTTTGCTTCCTCTTTCTGCTGACTGATGCGCTTGTCGGCCTTTTCAGGTCTCCCTCCACCATCACTATAACGAGAGACAGGTGATAATGAGAGCCCAGGTGACGAGCCTTACCGGTCTCCCTCTACCGCAGACAGACCACGCCCCCATCCCCACATAGAGTTTTTGTCCTAACCAGCAGTGACGAGCGATGGTACATTCTATTAATCGCTTGTTTTTCATTTTCGGCACGAGTCGGGGAACCTGTCCGCTGTGAACTGACACCGGTCCAAAAATGTACATAAAATAAAATAAGGCTGGGCATAGAAATGCATCAATTCTTTGACTACAAACTCTTCTAGTAAGTTCTGTACTCAGTTTTGTGTGCTGCTGTGTTCTTTTGTCACTTTCTCTGTGGTGGACCTGTTTTTAGATGACATGAATGTCCCAATTATGCACATGCATGAATTTATTTTCTAAATTAACATTCTAATAAAAATAAAGGCGAAAAAGTTAACAACTCCTATACTGTTTAAAAAGCATCCCAGGATGCATCATGAAGTTGCTTCGTGAGGTGGTGGTGGTGTAGTGGCTAGAGCACAGGGCTGTTAATCAGGAGGTTGCTGGTTCGAACCCCACGTCCACCACCATTGTGTCCTTGAGCAAGGCACTTAACTCCAGGTTGCTCCGGGGGGATTGTCCCTGTAATAAGTGCACTGTAAGTCGCTTTGGATAAAAGCGTCTGCCAAATGCATAAATGTAAATGTAAATGTTGCTTGAGAGAATGAAAAGTTTAAGTTGAGTTTGCAGAGATAGACTATAGACAAACAATCTTAAAAATAAGATATGGCCACTGTAATCCACATACTTTACGACTCCCGATACGATGTGTTCAAACTTTTGACTGGTAGTGTGAGTGTTCAAAACTCACTGGAAAAACTTGTTCAGCTTTCAAGACATGTTATGCATAATGAGAGCCAGTTCTGACAGGTTTCCTCATGTGATGTTATCTCAAAGCGTGCCAATGCCCCCCTGAGAACACCTGAACAGGTGGGATTGTTTGTGTCACTTTCTTCCCTGATGTTCCATTTCATTTCCATGATTCATCATCATTAATAACTGTTCATATGAGAAATAGTGCAGATAACACATCAGGTGGCATGCAAATGTATTTATTTATTCCAATCACAATGTATAAGACCCGTTAGAGTAAATTCACATGTAAGGACGCAACTGGGCCTAGTTAAAATCTCTAGCTGCACACCTTTAAGTGGTTCTGAATATATTAAAGTTTAGAGAGCAAAACACATTTAAAAAGCCCTGAATGTAAAGGTACATCAGTGTTCAAACGCTTAATTCATTGCAGTGGTTGTGTAGGCTTGACACTGTTCAAGCAGGAAGCAAAAATCTGATTTTTTTTGGCATATCCAGCACAACCGTACAGTTGTTTGTAATCTAATCAGCATGAAACTACATGAATTCAGATTTTTACCAACTGGATCCCAACTAGAGTTGTGTGCGATTTGAAATCTGAGTTAAATTGGCAATGTGTTTCAATCTGAACAGTCTGATCGTATATAAAGTACTGAATTCTGACATTCCCATTTTTCTGTCATTTTTATTCAAGACTGACAACAACCCTGTTGCTTTAAAAGTACTGTTGAGAGAGAGAAAAAATTGTAAAGGAATATTCCAGGTTGAATACAAGTTCAGCTCGATCGACAGCATTGGTGGCATAATGTTGATAACCACAAAAATTTCCTTTAAACATATTCTTTAAAAAAAAAAAGCAAAAATGTGGGTTACAGTGAGGCATTTATAATGGAAGTCAATGGGACCAATTCGTAAACATTTATATACTCACTGTTATATAAAAAATATGTGTGTTAACATGATTTTAGTGCGATAAAATCGCTTACCTCTGTGTAAAGTTATAACCAATTTTACTTTGTTGCCATGACGACGTAACCCCTCTGTGTAAAGTTATAACCAATTTTACTTTGTTGCCATGACGACGTAACCCCTCTGTGTAAAGTTATAACCAATTTTACTTTGTTGCCATGACGACGTAACCCCTCTGTGTAAAGTTATAACCAATTTTACTTTGTTGCCATGACGACGTAACCCCTCTTGTGTAAAGTTATAACCAATTTTACTTTGTTGCCATGACGACGTAACCCCTCTGTGTAAAGTTATAACCAATTTTACTTTGTTGCCATGACGACGTAACCCCTCTGTGTAAAGTTAGAACCAATTTTACTTTGTTGCCATGACGACGTAACCCCTCTGTGCAAAGTTATAACCAATTTTACTTTGTTGCCATGACGACGTAACCCTGTAAACCCTAAAACGACTGTAAAACAATGAAATAAACAACTTCACACCTCAAATAATACAATAGTTTTAACAGAAGAATTAATGTAAGTGCTTTTATAAAATTAGAAGCTTCACATTTCTGCCTTTTAAACCCTCCAAAAATTGGCCCATTGTAAGTGTCTCACTGACACTGACATTTTTGAAGAAAGGAGGGATGAGTAGAAATACATTTTTGTGGTAATCAACATAATGCCACAAACGCTGTCAATTGAGCTTGTATTGAATCAGGATTATTCCTTTAAAGCAGATTAAAAGCCTTGTTTACATTTGAAAAGTCTTGGCCCATTTGAACATTCCATCAATGGAAGTCTATGGAATTTTGGAGATATGTGATCACCCGGTTCAGGAAAACCTTAATTCTGATCAGTTATAGCAACCGGAGTCAGAACAGCCTGAAGGTCTGTGCCAAGTTTGGTGGCTATAGCCTGAAAGCTCAAGGAGGATTTACAGTCAGAAATGTTGTTCTTGGTTTAGGGATTTTTATAAAAACAAACCTGAATAATTTCTGTAGAATAACAGTATGTTGGCATTGCCGAGCCAACATAATCAGAATTAAGTGTAGTGTGAGCAGAGCAGCTCTTTTAAAGCATGGAGTCTGTCTCAAACAACTTCAAAAGGGCACATTAAAGGGATAGTTTGTCCTAAAATAAATATTCTGTAGTTATTTATTCACCACCATGTCATTCCAAACTCATATGACTTCCATGAAACCCTAAAGAAGATTTTAGACGGTATGTTAGGGACTGACATTCATTTTCACGTGAACTATTACTTCAAATCATCAGGTAATCATGCAGAAATGTAAATAATCTAATTTAAGACGTCAAAAGTGCATCAAATGCTTGAGCTGAAATTAAAGAATTGACCTCTTCCGTAGACCCACTTCATGTTGAGAAAAGCTACAGTGCATACATAATACAGAACAGAATAGTACATCATCATATTTGTGTTTAATATGAAGAGTTTGACTGCATTTTCTGCATGTTTACATTCAGTCAGTGTCCATGTCTTCATCCTCCGAGTCTTCTACGAGCAGATCGGCATGCTGGGTATAATCAAAAGCAGGAAATCTTATGGCCAGCTCGCTCCATTTGCTGAATGTCTTCTTCTTGGTATCGTATGTGACCACAAAGTTCTTGATGTGGAGGCAGGGACACTCGATGCTCTTATACAGCATCATTGAGCCCCATGTCTGCTCAGGAAAGGGACAAAATGTAAGATTCAAATCAATAGAATTATTCATAAAATATCTACAAATTTATTCATACTAAAGGAAATAAAACGATGGAGTATAATAGTAGTGTATACAGTAGGGCTGGGCGATATATTGGATATTCACTATGTATTTGTGATTATTTTTCTGCAGGTATAAACATTTAATATTGCAATTTATTAGAGCGCATTTGCCAATTAAGTTCCCTAAAGACTGTGTTATTAGAATAGATCTTGTGATTTTTTTTTTTTTTCTTTTCTCACAAGATAGACAGATGTGTAATAACTTTCCTGATTCGACTGTACTTTGAATAAAATGGAAAAAGTGACCCTTTCTTTGCCATTTCACAATTAATAATCACCAGCCCGAGTGGGTGATTCTCTCTAAACCTGTCAAGAAAATGTCTTGGCCCTATTTATAATGGTCAAAAAGATGGTCAATAATGATTTTCTCATTAACATAATGCTAAAAAAAGACGGTTAATCATGATATTCTCAATAACGCAATGCTAAAAATTATGGTCAATAATGTTCTCATTACCACAATGCTAAAAAAGATGATCATTATGATATTCTTATTAAATGTAATGCTAAAAAAAGGTGGTTAATCATGATATTCTCATTAACCGCAATGAGAATCGGCACTGAAAACACGTGAAATAATAAAGTAAAACTTCTGGAAATTACGGAAATGAGAACTGGGGGGGGGGGGGGGGGGGTAAAATGTGCTGAGGTGTTCTGAAAATAACATAATCCATAAACTCTTGATGTTCCTAAATAAAGGCTTTGTTATCTTTATGCAAAATATTATTTAATTTATTATTTTGTGTTGATTTGGGATTAAATGTGACCAGGCCATTTTCTTGACTTAACAGTGAGAGAAAAAAACGAAAACTGTTCTGAAGTAGTTGTATAGACAGCAGGATATCAGTGTTGTCTGACACAGGTGTGGGTCTGTGAATTTCACATTTACATAATGCTTGTACACACCTGTCCACAGGCTTTGCATGCAATGACACCGTTAGTCTCATAGTCCAACATTCTCTCCTGTAGTGAGACATTCTCCCGTCTTATAAACAGCTTGCTGTGAAATCAATAACAGCATCACAACAGGATAATCAACATTTGCATAAATGCAAAGACATAATTTGTCTCAATCAAAAATGGTTTTATTCTTCAGTGGGTTTTT
This sequence comes from Moxostoma hubbsi, assembly GCA_032164185.1. NCBI lineage: Eukaryota > Metazoa > Chordata > Actinopteri > Cypriniformes > Catostomidae > Moxostoma > Moxostoma hubbsi. The sequence continues at coordinate 3,216,386 of JAVLUX010000065.1, forward strand.
ACCTAAACCGATTAGTGACATTGACATGGTGCATGTTCTCGATGATCTCAATTTCTTCTCCAGGGCAGACAAGCACGCTACAATCTCTGCAGCTCAAGCTGATTTTAGATGGAGATTCCTTCATCATTCCTTTCTGCTGTTTCTTCTTTGTCTTCACCTTCTTTTCCACTATGGCTTGGATCTGAAACTCTCTGATCTACACCAAGACAAATAATGTGCATTTTATTTCAAAATATAATTTTGGTTTGTATTACAATTAGGACTGGGATATATAGCTCAGATATATACATATTTTACAGTTTTTGCAATCCTTATTTTTTAAAAGGATGATTTTTTTTTTAACAATTTGAGAAAACAACCATTTCAACCAAACAGCCATTATATACAAGATTCAACATGTTTAATGACAGAATTTTTAAGTTTAAATAGTTTAAAATAATGATGGCACTGCATTAATTATTTTTAACTTTTAAGAATTTTTTAATATATTAACTTCCATATATAATTTACATTTTTACATGAAAGCTGCCATGCAGAAATATAATAAGGAATTGAACCTACCAACTTAATAAGTGTTAAGCATAAGTGACTTAAGAGTTAAAATTGCACTCAACCACTCTTACAAATCTGAATTCTTGAATCAAATTCAACATTACAATGTCGCCCTTCTCATCTCATAAGTCTATTAATGGTACCGTTACTTTTATCACATATAAATGTCGTTTATTATACCAAAAAGATGGCAGTGGGTTCGTCTTTTTCTCCCCAATTTGGGATGACAAATTCCCAATGTGCTCTTAAGTCCTCGTGGTGGTGTAGTGACTCGCCTCAATCCGGGTGGCGGAGGACGAATCTCAGTTGCCTCCACGTCTGAGACCGTCAATCCACGCATTTTATCACTTGGCTTGTTGAGCGCGTTACCACGGAGACCTAGTGCGTGTGGAGGCTACACGCTATTCTCCACGGCATCCACGCACAACTCACCACACGCCCCGCTGAGAACCAGAACCACATTATGGCGACCACGAGGAGGTTACCCCATGTGACTTTACCCTCCCTAGCAACCAGGCCAATTGGTTGCTTAGGAAGCCTGACTAGAGTCACTCAGCACACCCTGAATTCAAACTTGTGACTCCAGGTGTGGTAGTCAGCATCTTGCTGAGCTTCCCAGGCCCCCCAAAGTAAAATATGTCAACAATGTTACAATTGCTACTGGTCTTCCATATAATTTATGCCAGTAGCACAAATGATGCTGGACGAGTTGCATGCCAATGTTTAGTCCTAAAACTTGGGGTCAATTCCCTAACCCTTAGTTTGGGTAAAAATAATACCGCTAATTATTTTTGTGACATCCTACTGAAATGAAGTGTATGCAAGAGCATATTCTTCAGTAAGAACTTCAAGCAGACCCTCACTTTTTTCTCATAGTCAGCTCGATTCATCTTGCACACTTTGGCGATGGCTTTGCTCATCATTTTCTCCCTGTATTCGTTGACGCTCTCTCTCTCTGCCACTCCAGATCCTGCCTCTGCCACCAGTGTGTAACTACTGTCCTCGGCTCTTCCTCGGCCACGCGCCTGTGGAGAGTGAAACCGGAGAAACATCCTTAAACATGACTTCTTTTACACCTTAATTAGAGATACTTCAACATGACACAACCTTCCCGTGCAGTATTTAATAGTGAGTATCTTTTGTGATTGTTGTGGTAGCAATAGACATCTTGTGTTTCAACTAATGGATAACTAGTTCACTCCAATATTTGTGTTGTCTCATAAAAGCCTATATTGCAAAAAAAAACTTTTCAGATATGCTTCAGATATGAGATGTAACAGGCCTACAAGTCGTGTCACGTCTGTTAAAAAAACCCTGTAGAAACCGTTACAGTCATTCAGAAAATATGCTAACATCATCTGATGACAAACAATGTAATATCACACCTGAATCATGGAAATCTCATTGGTCACAAGGCCATAGCGGATAACAAAATTACACTCTGCAATATCCAGTCCCTCTTCTGCTACAGTGGTGGCAATCAGCAGATTAATTTCACCGTCACGAAACTTGTTCAACACATCCTTTTGCTCTGCCTGAAGACGGCATAAAAAAAGATTAGCAAGCAAAGTACATAACAAAGATTTCACATGACTAAACTAGCGAAATACCTGGCAAGGTACAGTACACAACAAAAGAAGAGCCAATTAATAAAGGAATGTTTCGGGTTTAATGCAAGTTAAGATCTGTTGACAGCATTTCTGGCATCATTTATGATTATAATTAATGGGAGTTGGTGTCCTACGCAGACTGTGTAGTCTGCTTATAGGGAGCAGCGGTATTGTGTGTGCTTCATAAACCTTAAGAATTCATATAAATCTTTGACATGATTTATTTAAGGCTTTAAAACCGTATGAAGGACATTACAAATAATATTATAAATCTAAAAATATACAAAATACTTAAAATATCAGTCAACTTGTGAACTTAAACAAATTGGGCCAACTTTAGTCTTGGTCCATTTTGCATTTACACTGTAGATGTTGGAACCCAGCCGACCCGGGGGTGCGTTTCCCGTACAACTACGTTAACTCACTGCTGAACCACCATAGTACGGTGCATTGTTGGAGAAATTAGGTAGCTAGCCACAACGGTTTCCCAAAACCGTAGTAACTATGTTGCACATCCAACATTCAAACCACGTTGGTTTAACAATATAGAGCTGTCGTTAATGTCGTGCGTAGGGGGTGGAATAATAACTCCAGTAATAACAAATCATGCTTTGGAGTTCCCCCGATGCACATGCTCTCTCTTTTAAAACATATCACATCCATCCATCCATCCATCCATCCGTCCATCCGTCCGTCCGTCCGTCCGTCCGTCCGTCCGTCCGTCCGTCCGTCCGTCCGTCCGTCCGTCCGTCCGTCCGTCCGTCCGTCCGTCCGTCCGTCCGTCCGTCCGCCCGTCCGCCCGTCCGTCCGTCCGTCCGTCCGTCCGTCCGTCCGTCCGTCCGTCCGTCCGTCCGTCCGTCCGTCCGTCCGTCCGTCCGTCCGTCCGTCCGTTAACATGGACACATAATCCGCGTTCTCCAACAAAAGTCGTGTGTGTTAAAACACTTTCTCTCAACAGATTTTAATCCCTTAAAAGGCTACATTCGTTTTTGCATTAAGTTTCAAATCGGTGCTTTCTACAAAACCCTTTAGTAAGCCAAGTGCATGTAAACGTTGTCAATGTTTTGATGTAATGAAAGATAAATATGGAATGAAAGATGAAAGAAGCCTCAGCGAAGTGAAATAATGTAAACACAGCAAACTAACAGGGAATTATGCTTCTAAGCACAGGTGTTTGTTGAAACTACGGTTTCGGGAAATGGCAAATCGTTAAACTATTTTGGTAACGATATTTTTGGGAAACGCACCTCTGAATAGCTATTACATATTATAATACAATAATAAAATATTTCTATCACTTTGACACGTTGCTTTAAGGCTCTCTGTTCCCCTGGAGTCGCAAGTTTGAATCCAGGGCGTGCTGAGTGACTGCAGTCAGGTCTCCTAAGCAACCAAATTGGCCCGGTTGCTAGGGTGGGTAGAGTCACATGGGTTAAATTCCTCGTGGTTGCTATAATGTGGTTCTCGCTCTCGGCGGGGCGCATGGCGGCTTGCGTGGAAGCTGTGGAGAACAGCGTGAAGCTTCCACGTGCACTAGGTCTCTGGGGTAATGCGCTCAACAAGTCACGTGATAAGATGCACGGGTTGACAGTCTCAGATACTGAGGCAACTGAGAGTTGTCCTCCACCACCCGGAGGTAAGTCACTACGCCACCATGAGGACTTGGAGAGCATTGGGAATTGGTCATTCCAAATTGGGGAGAAAAGGGGAAAAGAAAGGCTCTCTGATTAAAATCTGTAAGCCCTTATTTCACATTAAGAAAGACCTTTGAGAGTCTGTGTTTCTTCATACTATCATCTCCAGAAATAGAGTAGGCGGGCATATCCTCCTCTGTGTCACTGCGTGTCATTAACACTGCGTGAATGAACCCACAAACGACAAATAACATTTGCCATTGAAGGGGTGGACGCCTGGATCACCACCTCTGCTCTTCAATACATATATCCTTTGAGTTAATTAAATTGAAACTGGTCAGCATTTAACCTTATGTGAGTAAGTGAATTATTTTAGTGGAACTAATCAGTATTTTTATCACATATATCCTTTCGAGCTAATGATTTTTGATTCTAAGTATCTTAATATATTTCCTTTGTGGTGTCATGCTCGTACAAGCAGTTTGAGGCCATTCCATATCTGTCTTCATGATTTATGAGACAGTGTGTCTCCTGACTAATAGGCCTAGGTGATGTAGGCTGCTTCTGTAGTGTCTTCATGACCTAACAACGTACATTGTTTATTAATGTTTCCGCCAAGTTAGCAAGAATACATCTTCAGCTCTCCTGAGAGAAAGACCAGTTATCTCTATGTTTTAAGTTCCAATAAGATAAGACCAGTCTCCAACAGAAGCTTTGTTGCATAATACCTTGAATAGGGAAAACAGTGTGAGTGTTTTTCCAAAGGTATTTCTGTCTCAGAAATTCAGTAAAGTGAGAATAGCAGTCGAGAGGTGGACAACTGGACCTAAGAGACCTACTACTGTCTATAAAGGGAAGACTGTCCGTGGCCTAGGACCTGACTCGGACCATTAGATCATATATACAGAACTAAAGCGTCATGTCAACAATCAACGAGATAAACGATGTACACGATGACCATGTTCAGAAATGTTCTATAGTTATCTATGCTGTAACCAATCAGAATTCTAGAAGCTAAAGCATTATCATCAACTTGATACTGTATCTGACTAAGTATTGATGTTGAGCTCAGTTCGTGATTCTCCTGTCTTCGAACATTTGATTGTGCAAACAACTCTCTCCATCTCATCTTTATGTAAATTAGGCTCACTATAGCTTGCGCATCATTTACGAAATTCTGTGCTATTGTCCAACGCAATAAACATCGTGCAACTGAGATTTATTTGCTTGTACATTTTCTATCACACCAGCAGTAATTCATCAAAAGATTTTGAATAATAATAATAAAAAGTGTCATTTATATTGCACCTTTCCAGAGCTCAAGGACACCATACATGTTGAAAAGCATAATATCCTGGCATATATCCAGATGCATGGTTTAGTGAAGCACACTTTCGGCATGTTAACGAGCTGATTCATATGTCTGGATCACAGTAGTGGCGTGACGCTGTACAGTCCAGATTGGCAGGCCTGCTGCATCCTCCTCTGTACAGCACTCTATACGGGACCGGCCCATAAGATCAGAACTGCACAGCCCAAACGGCGATCAGCACAGATTTTGTGGGTGCGTTTGCGATTGTTGCCTGATCTGCATAATTCTTTTTGTGAATCGGGAGCCAAACTGTGTAAAAAAACAGCACTTCTTACCAGCAACAATTCATTCTTAATGAATTCCCCCATTAGTTGATGTTATTGATGGCGGGTTTATATTATTTTCTATGGTAATTATCATTATGCCACAAATGCTGTCAATAGAGTGTAATTTATATTGAAGTTAGGACATTTTCCTTTAAATAAATGCAGAAGCAGATTAAAGAGTCTGTTTTTAGAGTGAGCTTACAGCGGTCATTGGTTTCACCACACTCTGATCTCCTCCACCGATCAGATAGCTGGCTTTGACTCCGACTTCATCAAACTTGGGGTTTTCCTGAATCCACTGGCTCAGAGCCAAGGTGCTGAGGCGAGTCCGACTGAATATGATGCCCCGTGCCTTCTCTCTGATGGTGAACTCCTTAAGTATGTTGGTTTTCAGCTCGGCTAGAATATTATTTTCATACTGCGGCTTTCCCATCAGCTCCTGCAGCTCTGCTTTTTTGTCTGAGAAAATTAATGGGTGGAAAATCAGTGTTCCCTAACAAGATATTTAGTATTTTGCCATTATTTTTAAAGGAATAGTTAACCCAAAATTCTACATTTTGTCATCACTGACATCTCTGTCATTCCAAACTTGTGTCATTCGTGAAATGCAAAAGGAGAAATTAGGATGTCTGAGCTTCTGTTTTTCATACACCGAAAGTGAATTGAGATTTATAGCTCCAAAACCTCCTAAAATGGGCAGAACAAGAAAAAAACACTGTATAATGATCTAAAAAATGTCCAATATGACTCATGTGCTATATTCGAAGTTTTCTGAAGTCATAAAAAACTTTGTGCGAGAAACTTACAGGATGTATCATTATTCACTGATAATCTTGCCTTCCACAAAAGCTCGTATTAACACCCGTGTTCAATTAAAAGTAGACATCTTTGGATGTGTGACGCCAAATCAGGGTTAATTTTTCACCATTTTTTGTTTTATTCATAGTTTTAGTCTTTTGATGAAAATATCCTATAAACTTAGTCAATATTTCGTCATCTCATATTGATTAGTTGTAGACAGTTTTAGTCTGATGCAAATTACATTTAATTTTAGTAAACGAAAATAAAATCTTTTAGTTGACGACAATGTGCGAAATGGACAAAAAAGTGTGTCAGACTGTAACAGACCAAACTGTAATCAAATATTCAAACATTTAGGGGGAAAATATGTTGACCCTGTTTTGAAGCGGTTCATTTTGCCTGTGTTCATCTCCCACAGCTCAAGCGGAAATTTACCCAATTATTAAAGGGTTAGATGAATCTACTGTATATCTAATATCTTGTATATACAGATCCTATAGATGTTTTATCTCCTATTCATATATTGCAATGTTAATATCTTGCAGTATCATTTTTATTGTCATATTTTTATCAATATAGTTGAATTATCATCATGATGCACCTTTTTCACCTCGTTTTCATTATCATTGACAAATTGCAGAGCTGAAGATTTTCCGTGAATTGGAATATTGTTGATTTTATGTCCGTTTTGGTGATGTCAGTATACGTTTCCATCCACTTTGGTTGTCCGGGGAAAAACAAAAGCTCTGACGTTCTGCATAAAACCTGCTTTAGTCTTACACGTAAGAAAGAAAATCGAATAGCAACATGCAAATGTGTAAATGTTAACAAAATTGTCCTTTTTGTTGACCTGTTCCTTTCAATAGCCCATTTGGTTTAATACATTGGCTTTATAAGATCCACATTGAACAGCATAAGTTATAAGTGGAGCCCTAAGACTTGCTTCAGCGGATTCAAAATAACATCTAGTCAAGTATGGCGTCCATCTATAGTATGTAATACCTTCAAACAAATTGAAGAGGAATCGTTCCGTGTCAGTGATTGTAATGATGCCTTCATCTTCAGAGCTAGATTTGGTCTTGAGTTCTTCGCTGTGGTATTTGTGGAGGAAACGGAAGGCGTCTGACATGCGGATGGTGTTGCTCTGATGAAGAGCCTCGTTATATTGACGGAGATGTTCTGCACAAACACGAACTTTCTGGTTCTCTTCCTTAGCAGCTGGTGAAACACACACACACACACACACACACACACACACAGTCAATATTTATAAAAGAGTTAAAATGGAGCACAAACCTTCAAGACAGACCCACCAAGAGCTTCTATACTAAGCAACGAGAAGCCACAAGTCAGTTTGATTTCAGAGAAGTTGCTGTTACCATCGAAATGGGAATCGCACCTTAAGAGCTTAGCAGTGCCCATTCACTGCCATTAAGGAATGCAAATGATATGATTGAATCTTCCAAACATAAAGATATTTGTATATTTTGCATTAAGATTCAAATATCTTGATTTCATCATTAATTACTTATAGTCAATAGTTTTATATTGTACATATTTTTTGTTTTAACCCTTGAGCTGTCTTTTAATCTTGTACCTAATTTGGTATTCCCGGTCAAAAATGACCGGCTGATTAAAAAGTGCTTATAAATCTCTCATTATGTTATATTATCACCAAATATTCTTTTTGATCTTTTCGTCAACTAGTTTTCTTTCACTAGGACAGGTTTTGTATTTCATTTTGGAACTTTTTGATCATTGGCTTTATTGACCTGAGTTTATGCACCTCATTTTTTTGTGAAAAAAGCATTATTTGTGGATAATTTGGGCAATATTAAATAAAATATAAAACAATAACTTTTATATCTCGGAACAGTTTGAAATGCATCCTAACTCAATATAGCTAATTTATTTAGCATTTGGATTAACCCATTTATTCGTAATGTAATAATGCACAGTAAATATAGAATTTATAAGGAATAAATGTGCTAAAGTACACATTAGTGTATATTGTAATTAGCAGCGTAGCGTTTCACGATAAACCGCTCAAATTTTAATAATAGCATATCGGATGAAACTAGAGACTCTAATCTTTTGACTGAAACATGTTTCAATGTAAAAACTTAATTAGGTTCCTTACCAGAGTTAGTTTTGTTGGCGTTTCTTCCAAAGACTAACTCCGCTGTGATCGGCGCCATGTTGTTTTTTCACATTACTCAAAATTTTTAACCCTTTACTGACAGCACAGAGTCACAGAGTCAGAACTGAGATCAGTCGGTTTAAAATCATCTAAATTATGCGTTTCGTATATTGAAGCCAAAATATAATGTCCACGCATGTGTGCACAGGGTCGCACGAGTATATACATGTATATAAATATGTTTTTTTCAAAATGTAAAACGCTTCTTGGCTGACTTCAAACCTTCTTACTTTTCAACACCTCTCCTTCAACCACTTGGCGCCAGTCTAGTATATAATGTCCAATCAATTCCTGATGGATTAAGTCTCTTGCTATACAGTGTATATATATATATATATATATATATATATATATATATATATATATATATATATATACACACACGTGTGTTTGTGTGTAGAAAAGCATGGTACATTTTTATATATTTTCACACCTGGGATGTAAGTAAACCTCCATATATTGGAGAGCTCTTGATTTTGTTCTGAAAGGAAGTAAAATGGTTGTCTTACCATTTTGTTCTTTCTGTACAACCCACTGCTCATAGTTCTGTGTTCCAGGCTCACAGAGGGGCTTCAGTTCAGCATGTGTGTGAATTTCATCCATGATTTTCTTTATCACGTCCCCAAACGGGTCCTTTAAAATGCCACAGACATAGAAGCTTTTTCACGAGTTGAAACGATAAACATCTGCATTAAATGTAATCATGTCAGAATAGTAAATATATTGACTCATGGTTATTATGTAAACTATACTAGATTTGTACATATTCTGAATATCATTACCATGATGCTGAGTCAATTACTTTAGGAATACCAGTGTTAACCGCTCATATCTGGTATATAGTTGCCAAAAAGTTTTCTAGTATCCAATGGAAGGCTAAATCCAAAAATAAGTATGTTCCAGAAACAAAGCCAACACTTTCATTGTGTATGTTTTTGAATAACTTGAGTTATTATCAAGTCATGCAACAAATACTTGTGAGTTTGTTCAAATACCTTCTTCCTCTCTTCTGCTATTACAATCTTTTTGTACGGTTGTTTGGCCTCCTCTAAAGTCCTTGTTTTTATTGTGAAGGCATCCAAGTTGGCACAGATCTGTAAAGCAATATAATGAGAGACATACTCTTGAACACAAAACTCCAGATCAAACATGACAAAATGACACTCATAGCCACATGCTAATCCTGATGGCAGGTTATATACAGTGCAAGTGCTAGGGATTGGAATTGTAAAGAGTTTAATATTTCACTGTTGTATGGCTATCAAGTTAAAATTTTAATATTTGTTGAATTTAAGAAGAAAAAGGCACATTCAAATGCTAAAACTGTGCATTCAAATTTTGGATGTGCCAAGCACTGATGATGACTTCAGATCGACCACATACTTGCGCTAACAAAAGGCTTGAGACAGCACAACAAATACAGTTTAACAGAAAGCTTGTGTCTCAATATGCTTTTAAAGTACATTTTAATTAGACATAACATCTAAAAAAAGAGCGCAGCTGAACGAGACGCTGAGTAAGCAAAAAACAAAGCGAAACAAAATGTCAATGTATAAATATCACTCACTTCATAGACTTCAGTGTATTCTGCAGCACTGATGCGAGTCATGTGATGACCCTTTACTCGTATAAATATCACTCACTTCATAGACTTCAATGTATTCTGCTGCCCTGACGCGAGTCATGTGATGACCATTTACTTGTATAAATATCACTCACTTCATAGACTTCAATGTATTCTGCTGCGCTGACGCGAGTCATGTGATGACCATTTACTTGTATAAATATCACTCACTTCATAGACTTCAGTGTATTCTGCAGCACTGATGTGAGTCATGTGATGACCGTTTACAGGTATAAATATCACTCACTTCATAGACTTCAGTGTATTCTGCAGCACTGATGCGAGTCATGTGATGACCGTTTACAGGTATAAATATCACTCACTTCATAGACTTCAGTGTATTCTGCAGCACTGATGCGAGTCATGTGATGACCCTTTACTCGTATAAATATCACTCACTTTATAGACTTCAATGTATTCTGCAGCGCTGACGGGAGTCATGTGATGACCCTTTACGCGTATAAATATCACTCACTTCATAGACTTCAGTGTATTCTGCAGCACTGATGTGAGTCATGTGATGACCGTTTACAGGTATAAATATCACTCACTTCATAGACTTCAGTGTATTCTGCAGCACTGATGTGAGTCATGTGATGACCGTTTACAGGTATAAATATCACTCACTTCATAGACTTCAGTGTATTCTGCAGCACTGATGTGAGTCATGTGATGACCGTTTACAGGTATAAATATCACTCACTTCATAGACTTCAGTGTATTCTGCAGCACTGATGCGAGTCATGTGATGACCGTTTACAGGTATAAATATCACTCACTTCATAGACTTCAATGTATTCTGCAGCGCTGATGGGAGTCATGTGATGACCCTTTACGCGTATAAATATCACTCACTTCTGCACATTAATCATTGCTCTTCACAAATCACAAAAGTGACCGATTGTGGTTTAAAAATGGCAAATTTCTCTGAAAGGTGAGGAGTTTGGATCCCTGAAATTAAATGTTTTTTTTTTCATGCATTCATTTATTTTGTGGAGTATTATCATTTTCCACGGCACACCTGACAATCTTTCATGGCACACTAGTGTGTCGCGGCACAGTGGTTGGGAAACACTGCTGTAGATATCGGTACAGGTATCAACCATTGGAAAAACCCATATCGGTTGACCACTAGTTGTGTGCCATCAGCTAGGACAGCACTATAGATAGATCTGCTGTCCATTCATTGTGTATTATGTTGTGGCGTCAATGACTTCTTTTTCATCACATTCAATCAACTAATTTCTTTTTTTTTGTCATGCCGTTGTAGATTTTGTTGGGGCACTGCTGAATTTCTATGCAGGAAATACTGTCATTTAATTTCAGTAAATTATACTGGGTCCACACTGAAGGAAGAATACAGACTACCACTTTCTCTCTTGGTGCTTAAGTGATGTTTTTATAAATAGCCATGTTAAAACAGAGCAGCAGAGTAACGATGCATATGCAAGGTCTCTGTGAAGCTCGGGCATGATACTTTTTCCTGGGTGGAGAAGCATGTCAGGTATACAAAGGTTTACAGCTGCCTCCAGCATAGAGGCCATGTGTGTGTGTGTGTGTGTGTGTGTGTGAAGAGAGAGAAATGGTTAGGGAAGGCTTGATTTTAAGAGAAAAATAACAATAGACTTCGTCTATGACAGCATTTACACTCACAAAAAAAACTGTTTTTTTATTCTCATCCGACACTAATTTGATATTGTTGTACGCATGTAAACAGAAAAAAAACAAACAAACACAAAACACGAGATCACATTTTTCACATCTGATCTGAGCCACAATCAAATGTAGTTTTAAAACCAATGCATATCCGGAACGGAACTTGCCGATCACCCAAAACAATAATGGCTGCTGGGCAAAATGTGCAGGCTGGATTTATATATATATATATATATATATATATATATATATATGGTGATATTTTTACCCACTGAGAACAGTGTCAGGAAAGGTTCGGATGGCAGCGTTCACACTTGTTCAAACGAACACCCCCTAAAATCCGCTGCAACGGTTGTGCATTTATCCTCGTGTGACCCTGCATCCACATGCATGGATGTTGTATTTTGGCTTCGATATATGCAACGTATAATTCAAATGAATTGAAACTGACTGAAAACTGTTCGCAAGACTCTAAACTGTCATTTAAGGCTTAAACTTCTGGCACACCGAGTCACGTGACACAACAACATGACGGTGATTCACCCTGAACATTCAGTCAAATGTTCAGTTTCAGGATGCAGATGATGTTTGGGACACTCAACATGTTTGGCAGACATGGGACAATCATAATCAGTACATAGATTCAGAATGCATCATGTATCATTTTATTTTAACATGGTTGGCAGTGATTGGATGATGCTGACCATTACTTTGAATCATAATTAATTATGCTAATTTCTGATGTAATGTCTGTAACATCTCAAACATGAATAACCAACACTGCTGGAAACACAATAAAATATTTGATGGAAAAAAATCTGACCTCCTATAGCTTGGTATTATTTAAAATTTCACAACTTTGTCTCGCTGTCCACATATGTAAAATATTTGCTCTTTGCTATTAGCATTTTTTGCTTGTTTATTAGGTGCTACTAGTTTCAATTCAAAAAGGGAAATGCACACAACAGTCAGGTTCAGGTCTCAGGAGGTTAAAACAATACATATGAGCATAAATCAATATTTAAATCATACATTTACTGCCACCTTTTTGTTTGCCAGGAAATAATCACCCCTAATTATTGTCTTTTTATATACATTTGACCAATGTCCAATAGTTGCATTTTATGGCAAAATGATGATTGGCCGATTCATCGATGCATCGCTAGTTTATTACTTTCAAGCGAACAATTTCAGTTGAACAATTCCCTGATATTTAGAGGTTTTGGGTCAGTTTTTCAATAGGGGTTTGGGTTTGTATGAATGAACAAATAGATTGTTCTGCACCAAGTGAAGTTTCAGCGCATAAATGGTAGGGCAATGCTTTTTCCCTTCTGCTCTAGTGTACTATGATGCTGCTGTGCCTTGTTAAAACTGTGGATGTTTACTGTTTCAGTACTGTTACGAATGTTGCATATATGCTTACATAAAATACAGCCTAATGCAACAGTACTTGCTTGGAGAAGGAATTAGATAGTAAGCGTATTCGGGTCAGGTTCGGGCTTGAAATCAGACGGTATCATTCAGGCTGGGTAGGGTCTGGCCATACGGTCTAGGGTACGAGTCGAGTTCAGGTTTCATTTTAAGGCCCGTGCAGATGTCTAGTGTAGACTTGATAGTGCACTTACTTGTAGAATGTGCTCCTCTGCTTTCAGTTGGGTCTTGGCCTCTCCGACACCCGGTGAGGCAGTCAGGCCCAGTATCTGAGGGATCGGAACTGGACTTTTCTGCTGCTTCACCAGCTGTTGGTTCCGATGTTTCTGTTTTAGGTAGCGAATCATGATATGGTTATACACTCCACCCTTCTTTGTGTGGTGACATTCATCAATAACCATCAGGGAGAATTCTGTAGATATACAAGTGGAATCAGAATTAGAAATGTTGAATTTATTTGGCTCAGTTTGTTTGCATGATGCGAGGCTGGGTGTTGCAGGGTGGTTGCTATGTGGTTGTTTAGTGTCCTGGTTCCCAAACTGGGTGCTGGCAGGACTGGATAGGGGTACTGCAAATTCTCTGCTCAGTTTAAAATATTAATTGACAAGAACAAGTACCGGCAGTACCAAGAACGGACTCAGTTCGGTGCCTGATATGTTCAAACTAGGGCTGTGTCGATACAATAAAATATTGATGTATTGCGATAATGTTCTCATGATATTTTATCGATACTTGGGTCCATTTATCGGGATATTTTCAGTTCAGATCGAGATGCTTCTATGAGGCATGAAAGAGACTGAAACTGATTCAGCACGAGTCACGGTTTCCCTCACGGATATGCTGGACATCTCACGCATTAAGTCAATAATTTATTAACCTGTAGTTCTATTTTTCATTAGATTACTTTTTGATTGTTTTTATTAGGACTGTCAATCAATACACTTTTTTAATCGAATAAATTGCATGGTATACCGATTAATCAAATTAATGGCAATTAATCACATAAATAAATATTTGCAGAGAAACCCCCTCAAATAACAATAATTCATTATTTAATGATTAAATAATTATAAATAGTTATATTTATATATATTGTGTGTGTGTGTGTGTGTGTGTGTGTGTGTATATATATATATATATATATATATATACACACAATACTACAGAAAATTCAAATGCATTACATTATTTTGGCACATAAGTTGAGCATTAAAAAAGGAAAAACAAAAAGTGGCTTTTGAATGCAATATATTGTTTATTAGAATATTATTGAACATAAACCAATCATTGGCATACAGTTCACAGCAATCCATTTCACAAGTGAATTCATCAATTAGTCAATTATAGATTTATTATAAGGACTCGTCAATGTACACCTGCGTCAGTCGGATGCTTTTGCAGCGTCTTGGTTACGTCGCATCATAAAGATCCAGTTTTTTAGGTTGCTGTGTCAAGTTAAACGAAGTTTGAATCTTAAGAAAACAAGTTTTGAGATCTCTGCCTTTGGTTTGTGCACCATCAAGCTGTGTTTGTACGCATTAATGTGCTTTCATCTTGTATTGTCTGCTCTTGGTAAGTGTGGTTTGTTCTCTGTATAAGCTGCTCATTGCCTATACAGCGAGTTTCGCTTACTGCCCCCTGGAGAAATCAGGTGGTACTACAAGCTTCAATTGCTCAGATATAAGGAATAATCCCTATTACAGTACATTTTTTTTTGACACGTAATTTTTTTATAGAATTAATTGCACAGAATTAACGTGTTAAATCGTTAGCCCTAGATTTTATTGCACAATATTTTGTATTGTTGCTGTTACTGAAAACTTTATTAATAGCCCTTGATTAATTACTTTAAAAACTTGAGTGTTTAGCAGTGTTTAGGAGAAACACTTGAAGGCTACATTATTTTAAATTAATTTGTTAATATTTGTTTTTAATTGCGTATTCGTATATGTATATATTTTTCAGTATTTCGGATGCTTTCAAAAGACAAAACAGTGCAGCCTCAAGCTTCTATGAAATTCTGGCCCCTAGATATGACCCAGGGCCCTCTTTCAATGTAAGTCTATTGGATATTCGAAAATTGATTGCACAAGTCACTTCAACATGACTCCTCGACATCTCCATGGCAACAACCTATGTGGGTCTAGTTTTTCTTAGTGCTCGGCCTTTAAAAATGGCATTATTTGAAAGGAATATTCTGGGTTGCTTAACCTCTTCAACTCTGGAGCATTTTTGGGCTGCCGCCAGCAATTTTTCACACTCAAATTTAAAAGCTCGCCATTTACACATACTGTGGACTAACTGGCAAAAATGTGTGTTTGTTTTGAAAATCTGTAGTCACATTCCTGAGAACGATAGCTTTCATTTGAGAACGATAGCTTTTCAATTGTCTATTTAAGTGCTATTTTAAAGACTATTATATTCATATTCATATTTCTACCACATAACCACTAGTTGGTGCTTATTTGCAATGGGGATTTTTAAGGCCTTTGTTATTTTAAGTAACATAAATGCAGAAGTGATGGTTATCTTTGAAAAGTTCAGATTCTAAGCTTTCAATCAATACCACATAAGCCTGACTTATGTGTATGGGGACTTTTTTCGTGATATAGCGCCCCCCTTTGGACTTGTTATTCATGTTAACTTGTATTAAACCTGGAACATTCCTTTTAATTTTTTTAATGGAAAGGTACACACATTTTTAAGATATCTCATCTGTCTCTGTGACAGCTCTAGACTCTGTAAACCGCAAACAAAAATTTTGCGCGTTTTCATAGTATTGTACTTGTTGAGGCTTAATGCCATTTTTATGCCATGTTGTTCTTAACATTTGCCAGTTGAGGGTGCTATTTTGCTGCTGTTGTTTTTTTTAACAGCTGTTTCTGCATGATATCGGTCTCAATTAAGCTAATTTGGTATCTTTGGAGTGCGGGGTTTTGAATAGAGGGGGCGTGGCTAATCCAATGGCTCAGTCTTGTGGACGTAAAATGGCTAAAATCACTTACAGCACCTTAAAATATATTAGGCAAGACCGGTATAAATGAATACATAGTCTATACATAGATAAGAAATATACATTGGAGAGAGGGGGAGTAAGAATAAGCTCTTGGTTATGTCGTGCAGCATGTGTTTCTAATCAAAAGGCGGGCAGCGTATAACCCAATACTGCTGTACGCCTCCAATCCACGTCTCAGTTAACAGTAGTTTACTGTGCTAACTTCTAACGTCCCCCAGAGGACTTTTGAAGAGAAAAAAAAAGGTGGGAGTCTACATTTCACAGACCTGACAGACACGGTGGTGGAGAGATATTTGATGGAGCCACATTTTACAAGTCAGTCTCCAAAGGTGCTGCCTGTTTGGCCCCTGAGGGCCAGACTAGGATATGCATTGGAGCTCGGAGTATGAACAAATGACAGCAAATCTCAGCTGAATTTAAACCACTCATGCACCGATGGATGCAACAGACGTTTGGCCTGTGAACCAAACAAATTGAAATAAAAAAATAAAGGGTGTAAAAGCAAAATGGGGGGGGGGGGAAACAAACAGCATATGCCACAGAGGGGGAATTCCACCTTGTGGTGAACGGTGCCAGATAGACTCACTGGAGAGCTGGATCTGCCAGCAAAGACTGACAAAAAAAACATTTGACTGTCACATGAAACCTCAAAGGAGGAGCTTTGGTCTCCTTTCAATTTCTAACAGAAGGTAAAGCAATTTCACTGGAGTCTGTTGAAATAATTCTGTTAAAATTCAGTGCAGTATGTGTTTAGAATGAAGGAAAATGTGACGTACGTGATAAATTGATCCCGTCCTCGTCGCCGTTCTTGGCCTTGGCGAAAGAGTTTTCCAGAATCTGCGCCGTGCAGATGACGATGTCATTTTTCTCTACAATTTGTGGGAATGAGATCTTGAGCTGTGAAGCTCCACTGACCCGTTCGACAGAGTACTGGTGCTGCAGAAACTTGCCAAACTCGGCCTTATAGTGCTGCTCAACCAGAGGGACCTGAGACAACAAAACAGAAAAATGGGTCACTGGCAAATAAGGTTAACACTGAGTGAGTGTTAAGCTGTTCTGAAAGGTTGCTTGGGCATTGCAAGGGTGTTCTGAGTGGTTGCAAGATGGTCTTTTATAAGGCTGTAAAATTAACATTCTCATAATCATCAAATTTCCGAAAGAAATGCATATTCTAATGCAAATACTGCATTTAAATTTGAGATGTGTCGGGCACTGATGATGACTTTATTGGAGGTCTTTGTCTGATGCGTGTTGCACTCTTATCAGCATTTTAATATGTAGTGTCATGAAAGGAGAGCAATTCTGAAAAGTTAACTTAATATGCTAAACATCACATTATCCGCTAAAAACATACGACAATGCCAGTAAAAACACTGGAGACCATAAAACAGGCTTCCATTAGGACTCGTCAAACACTTTGTGTATATGAACTGGCTAAATCTTTTGGTATTATAATTTTATGCACTTTATTTTAAAGTGGAATGCACTTTTTACAGCCAGATATGTTCTTTGCCATAAACGAATATTGATTAGTTGCGTGCTCTTGTGGACTTTAGAGACAATGCCGATTTAAACATTTGGGGATCACTGGTGTCTTGTAGCTTTTTCCCACCTAAATTCTAATGTAATTCAATATAATTTGAATTTTGGCCATATTTAAGGCCAAAAAGATGGATGGATGGATGGATGGATAGCACTGTTATTGGTTAATGGGAACAGAATATTTAGAGGACATATTTAGGAACCCACTGTGGTGCTGAGTTGTAATTTTTCAAAATGGGGATTTCCTACTTGGCCTGACATGAAGGTTTACAATTAAAGACATGATTCAGCAGGACAAAAAAGTCCCTCTATTACGTCACCAAATTCATAAAAGCATCATCTCACTTCTGCTTTTGGAGAAATTTACCCTAAAAAGCCCTGAGCCAAAACATGTTGATCTAATCAACTATATCCTGAGAGGAAAGATTCATTGCTCAGATGTTGCCATTTCATTGCTCAGAAGACTTTCTGGAGCTCTCAGTTGTTTAGTTTAAGAAGCAACTTTGTCTCAGATGTTTCCCCTAATATTCCTGAGAAGAAATAAAAATAGGCACAAATGAGACAATTGTTGATATACAGTAAGAGCAGGGGTGGAGCAAGAATACTGAACTATCCTACTCAAGTAAAAGTACTCTTACTTCCCAAAAATGTAGTGTGAGTAGAGTAAAAGTGACCTGTCCTAAAAACTACTCCAGTAAGAGTAAAAAGTAGCTTACTTAAAGTACTCGAGTAGTGAGTATTGGGTTTCGAAAGCTACAGTATATACCCACTTATAATAAACACTGTATGCTGCAATTTAAAAATGTAGCATACATACTGTAATTCACTTTCCCTTTTATGGCTGTTTTTCAGAAAGAATGAAAAATCTAGGTATTTTATAGTTATTTTTTGACTGCCAACTTTTAAAATACACCACTTATTTATAATGAACACTAAATGAATCTCACACAAAAATGATTACAGAGATGAAAAGCTTATTTTTATTACACCGATCACCTTTTTAAATCGTAATGTATATAGAGTCTAAACTTCCCTTAATGCCAACAGAGCGAGTTATTGCGTGTAAAACATTATGTTAAAAATGCTAAAAAAGCAGAAAAAAACTGTCACTTGGCATGTCACGTCCCGCACAATAGAGGAGGTATAGAGCAGGGGAAGACAAAGTTTTCAGATACAGGCCAGGGGCCACATTGGGCTTCTAGTTGTACATCAGGGGCCACATTGGGCTTCTAGTTATACATCAGGGGCCACATTGGGCGTCTAGTAGTACATCAGGGGCCACATTGGGCGTCTAGTAGTACATCAGGGGCCACATTGGGCTTCTAGTAGTACATCAGGGGCCACATTGGGCGTCTAGTAGTACATTGGGGCCACATTGGGCTTCTAGTTGTACATCAGGGGCCACATTGGGCTTCTAGTCGTACATCAGGGGCCACATTGGGCTTCTAGTCGTACATCAGGGGCCACATTGGGCTTCTAGTCGTACATCAGGGGCCACATTGGGCTTCTAGTAGTACATCGGGTGCCACATTGGGCTTCTAGTTGTACATCAGGGGCCACATTGGGCTTCTAGTCGTACATCATGGGCCACATTGGGCTTCTAGTCGTACATCAGGGGCCACATTGGGCTTCTAGTTGTACATCGGGGCCACATTGGGCTTCTAGTCGTACATCAGGGGCCACATTGGGCTTCTAGTCGTACATCAGGGGCCACATTGGGCTTCTAGTCGTACATCAGGGGCCACATTGGGCTTCTAGTCGTACATCAGGGGCCACATTGGGCTTCTAGTCGTACATCAGGGGCCACATTGGGCTTCTAGTAGTACATCAGGGGCCACATTGGGCTTCTAGTTGTACATCAGGGGCCACATTGGGCTTCTAGTCGTACATCAGGGGCCACATTGGGCTTCTAGTAGTACATCAGGGGCCACATTGGGCTTCTAGTAGTACATCAGGGGCCACATTGGGCTTCTAGTTGTACATCAGGAGCCACATTGGGCTTCTAGTAGTACATCAGGGGCCACTGTCTGTATTGGATTGATTTTAAATTCTGTGTTTTGATTGGCTGGTCTAAAAGTCTAATCTTTTCTGTAATCTTGCCCAATTTATGACTAGTTGTCATAGCAACTATATTTGCCAACACAGTCTTTGCCATTTACTAAACTGTATTGTTTTGTTATGTTTTAAAAGTTTATACTCCTCGTTAGTTTTAACTAAATTGTTCACATTTATTTTATTATTATTATTATTATTATTAGAAGCAGTGCAGCACCTTGTTAACCAGAACAGCAACTTTCCCAGGTTCTCCCATGCGCCTCTTTCTCTCCAAATGTTCCTTAGTGATGTACACGGCAACCCTGGTTTTCCCACTCCCTGTTGGGAGGCAGATGATGATGTTCTTGCCCTCCAGAGCCGGTCTTGCCACTTCCATCTGATAGTCACGCAGAACAATGTCCCGCTGTCTCACTGAGACAGAGAAACAGAAAAAGAGGTCAGGATACAGTTCATAAATCATGATCCTGCAATTAGACAGTTCAACTATTGCAATTACAGCTGTGTTTTCTTTGTCCACTACCACGGCTGAAATAACAGCGTTGTTTATTAAGTCAGCCACTGTAATGCTCTCATGCAGACTGTCAAACTTAATCTACTAAAAGAAACCCTGTCTGGGTTAACTCGGCCAGTGAAGTAGGTTTGTGTGTTTTTGTATTTGTATTTTTGTATTTAAACATTTGTTTAGTCTGTTAGTTAACATGGAAGCAATACAACATTTGAGATATTCCTCACAGTAACGTTTTATTGCTCAGAGTTTGGTCTTTCATAGTTTAGATGACATTCGAAACTCTTAAGGAGTATTTTTCTCAAAATTCACAGCTATTAGAAACAATTTCGATTTTAAAAAAGGTGCTGAATGACTCCAGCCAGGTCTCCTAAGCAACCAAATTGGCCCGGTTGCTAGGGAGGGAGGAGTCACATGGGGTAACCTCCTCGTGGTCGCTATAATGTGGTTCTCGTTCTCGGTGGGGCACGTGGCGAGTTGTGCGTGGATGCCGCGGTGGATGGCGTGAAGAACGGTTATGTGCTCACCAAGCCACGTGATAAGATTGACGGCCTAAGACGCGGAGGCAACAGAGATTCGTTCTACGCCACCGCCCTCTGCCACCATAGCATCACTACGCCACCACGAGGACTTAGAGCACATTGGGAATTGGGCATTCCAAATTGGGGAGAAAATCTGAAAAAAAGAAAATTACTAAATAAAATAACTAACATTTGGTCAACATTCACGTGCATTCTGGAATTGGTTAGTCTTGTGAACCAGACCTTCTGCAGGGCTCCAGTCTAAACAAATGCCTGTGGAGCCAGTGCCTCATAAAAGGAAACTTTTATTAGCCAAATGGCTGTTTTTAGTTGCCAAATTACAGAATTGCTTGATTAAGATGGTTGTTCAGAAGATAGACAGATAGACAGATAATAACCAATTATTCAACCAATAGTTTTGACTTTTAAAAATAACCTTTATTATGTGGAGCAGTGCACACTTATTCATTACGTCCAACACATGTCCCGGGCATAATAAACACGGGAGCGGATTTACTGTATGGAGAATGTAGACTTCACCCGCAAGCGGTAAGCCAGGTGTGGGAGAGAAACGGGCAAGCTGCCGTATCTCTTCTCATTGCACAAAAAGGCTCACTGACTTATCTGAACCACTGTCAAAAGTGAACCCGCGCGATAGAGACCCAGCTTGTGCACGACAGCCAGGAAAAATAACAGTTTTTAACCTTCAACATTCAATATGATTTAGATCTGTATGTTTAGTGTCTAATAATGCATTGGCAATGTACACTTAAGTTTATCTTGCCAATAAAGCTTGATATAAATGGAATCAGCCCGTTTGATCCGATTGTTTAAAAAGTCCACTAGAAAAGGGCAGAAGATTTTGCCCAACTTTTAATAACAGCATGCCCACTGATTTTATGGCATGTAAACATGTTCTTGTATCAAAGATTTATACCTTTTAAAATGTATAACTCTATCCGCAAAAAACATTTTAACATGTAAATATTCAAATAACTAAAATAAATGATGGCTAACCATGTTCTCTGAGACATATATTGAGATGTATTAGGGCTGTGAATTGTATAATATACACACGTTATTTTTTATTTATTTTTTAATCAAAATGCCAGATGCCGTTAATATAATAATAATAATAATAATAATAATAATAATAATAATAATAAAAGAAAGATCTGGTACATAAAGCTGCACTTTTAATTGTAAACAAGCCAGAAATACATTGGAAATACACTGGGGACTCTTATTTTGAAATGTCTGCGCTCCCAGCTGCTCAAACAAATAAAGAAAACAAAATATGCACTCTTACAATTATAAGTATTATTGCGTTCAAACTAGTTTTGTGAAACTTTTCAGCTGATTCATTGAAAAGATCTGGTTCAAAAGAGTCATTTGTCCATGAATCGGACATCATGGCTCACCCTGTGTTTTATCAAGAGAAAGGTGATAACTGAGGAAGCCGCATATGAACGCACACCAAGTGTTCCAAACTGTCGCCCCAATGGCGACTAGATTTAAAGAAAAATGTGTCACATTTGCGACCATTTAAGTTGCCGCCTGGAGCCCTACAGCATAAAGTCTGATTCGCTTTGAAGCTTATTTACACCCACTTAGACAGGAAGAGATATTTCTCTCTCTCTCTCTCTCTCTCTCTCTCTCTCTATAGACCATGACCGACCCATACTTGATCACTTCAGGATACACTCAAAAGCTACTGCATACTAGCAACAGGCCTTGGTCTGGAAAATGTGTCTTTGCTGCACTGCGAGTGGGAATATCTCCCCAACAGTGAGGGTGATTTAGCACTTTCTTGGGCGGATGGGATGGGCGAAATTTGTGTGGTTGAGAGCTGAAAGTACCAATGAGAATGTGACCGCAGAACATAGCTCGGTTATTCTTTTCCATTCTTTCTCTTTATAATAATAACTCTCTGAATATAATTTCCTGTGAGTTAATTGCTCACAGTGACATCTGTGGATTAGGGGTCATTATAAGTATTGCATTTAAACAATTAAACCACAAAGAAGCTGAAGTGTCAAAGTGTCTTTCTCTTTTTCAAATGGTGAACCGGCTAATAAATTATAGTGCAATGTGGTAAAAACTGTACACTTCAAAGGCATGACCAGTGTTAAAGTAGGGACATTTTAATAACTTTATAACAATAAGATTATATGGAGTTATTTCAGTTCAAATGGAGTTACTTATTTAAAGGTTGCCTTTACATTTCCACCAATTAATTAGACTTTTGCTCGTGATTACTGAATAAGGATTTTTTAAAGGGATAGTTCACCAAAAAAGTGGCAATTGTCTTTTACTCACCCACATGTCGTTCCAAACCTGTATGAATTTCTTATGCAGAACACAAAAGATGTTTTAATGAATATCACTGTCTGTCTTTCAACAGAGGTGTGTAGTAACGAAGTACAAATACTTTGAAGAGAAAATTGATACTTTGACTCTGCTTAAATTTCTCCAGAATCTTTTGTTACTTTTGTGACTGAACACCTAAAAAATTAATAAATAAAAGCTGTACATGTAAAAATGCATGCAGATCGACGATAGTGATGTGTGATTCGTTGAAAGAATCATTTGAGTCGAATCTTTTAAATGTGATTCCTTTTGAACTGAGCAAAAAGATTCAAAAAGCTTTCTGAATGATTCTTTTTGAGAATCACGAATCTGAATCAAAATCACAAGAGAAGCGTGTGCCAGATTACGTATCCGTTGTCTGTCTCCACTGTGGAAGACAAAAAAACTGCTCATATGAGTTTATTTTTCGACTTATAGAATGTATAAATTTGGGCTTGAATATCTGTCAAATAATGAAGTTATGTGCGATCCGTCTCCTGCCTTTCCAGGAGACTTGTTCGTTTAAAAGTTAATCACATGCGTTTACATTTTACATTTAAACAAGATATGATGAGTATGAATAATTACCAGCACTCATGAAAATGTCCAACAATTTTAGTTTGATATTTTATGAAGTTGTGAATGGTCTGAATAGTTTTCTGGTGGTTGCTAAAGTTTTATATTTGCTTTGTAGCACATTTATGCTACAGTATGTGGTAACCAGGGTTTTCTGAATGGTTGCTAGGGTAACGCTATGCAGTTATCATGGTGATCTCTGCTGTGTGTTTTGGCGCATTGATACAGTATGTGGTTGTCGGGTTGTTGCTGTGCTGTTAAGTTGTTTTAACTGTGTTTCAGCACATTGCTGTTGCCAGGGTGTTCTGGGTGGTCGCTGGGTGGTTACTTATTGGCCCCATAATCCCATAAACATGATCTCTCTGATGTGACTTGAATGTGCCATTTGCAGTCTTCTTGGCGATCAGGAGGATTTCAAGCTCGATTACACTTCCTATAGCGCCATCTAGGGCTCTGCGCATGCATCAAGCATTAGAAAGTGAAATCGAGCTTGAAATCATGATTGTGCCTAGAGATTGCAATGGCAAGATATATAGTGAAAATTAGTTATAATATGGTTTGTTCTCACCCAAAACCAACTGAATCACTTCAGAGGACATGGATTTAACCACTGTAGTAGTATGGATAACTTTATACTCCCTTAATGTGCTTTTTGTAGCTTGAAATGTCTGGCCACCATTCACTTGCATTGAATTGACCTACTGTATAGAGCTTAAATATTCTTCTTAAAATCTTTGTATGTTTTCTGCTGATGAAAGAAAGTCACACACATCTGGTATGGCATGAGGATGAGTAAATGATGAGCACCACCAATCAAATAAGTTGCCATGGGTTTAATGAACTGTTCTGTTATTTATGCATAATACTTTATTTATTTTACTTAAGTTGTTTTTTCATGTAGGTAACTTTAATTTTACTTAAGTATGTCAAATGTTTACTTTATACAACACTGCTTTTCAATACAGTGGCAGTGGATGGTGACTTGCCTTTAAAGCCTAAAAAGGACCCAAAAGTATCATAAAACTTGTCCATGCGACTTGTGCATCATATTCTGAGTATTCTGAAGACATAAGATCATAAGAAGTTTTGGTGAGAATGAAAAACAAAATAATTTTCAGAGAAAATATTGATGTCTGTTGCACGTTCATGAGCGCTATTGGAGAAAGCAGCTTAGAGCGGCATGTGTGTTCACGTGAGAACATGCATTGTTTATTTGTTTTTGTATTTCGCATAAGAAGGTAAGTCATGGATTTGGACCAACAAAAGTTTATTTTTTTGACATTTCTGTCTAAGTGGGCAGTTCTTCACCAAATTAAGATGCAAATTGGAAAAACTGTACTGTACCTGTATCTGACTGATCTTCCTTCTCTTCCTCCACTCCCTCTTTGTACATGTCAACCTCTGAAAGAAATCAAATGCATTGTTGTTAGTTGTGGCACCCCGGGTGCAAATGTCTTAGGCCAGAAACGTACTCTACACAAGCACGCAAACGCAGAATGCCGTCATGTTGAACAAACTTGACTTGTTTCCTTGTGTTACTGTGAGCCTTTTTAGTGCAGTTTCAAAAAAAAAAATTATAATAATAATTTGAGCTATCCATACAAACTATACTTCTAGGCAGGGGTTAAATTGGGCTGAAAATGGTCCGGAACGGTGTTCCAGCTCCTTACAGTTGCAGGAAATAGTATGTGAACCCTTTGGAATTAGCTGGATTTCTGCATGAATTGGTCTTAAAATGTGTCTCATCTTCATTAAAGTCACAAGTATAGACAAACACAGTGTGCTTAAGATAACACCACACAAACAATTATCATCCACCATGTCTTTGAACACATCCCATTAAACATTCACAATACTGTGGGAAAAGTAAGTGAACCCTTCTGTTTAATAACTAGCAGCAACAACCTCAACCAAGCGTTTCTGGATCAGACCTGCACAACGTTCAGAAGAATTTTGGATCATTCTTCCTTCCAGAACTGCTTCAGATCTGCCATATTCTCAGGATGTCTGGTGTGAACGGCTCTCTTGAGGTCATTCCACAGCATCTGTATTGGGTTAAGATCTGGGCTTTGACTGGGACGCTCCATAAAGTGGATTTTCTGTTTTTGAAGCCATTCTATAGTGGATTTACTTCTGTGTTTAGGGTCATTATCCTGCTGTATCACCCAACTTGTACTGTGCTTCAGATGGCGACCAGCCACCCTGACATTACATCCTGTAGGATATCTTGATAAACTCGATGATGGCAAGTGTTGCAGGCCACGAAGCAGCAGAGCAGCCCCAAAACATGATGCTTCCTCTGCTGTACTTCACCATTGGGATGATGTTTTCATGTTGGTATGCGGTGCCCTTTTTATGCCATACATAGTGCTACCTGTTCTTCCCAATCAATTCAACCTTAGTTTTTATAAGTCCACAAAACATTTTCCCAGTAGTGTTGTGGAGTGTCAAGGTGGTCTTTGGAAAACATCAAGTGCATAGCAATGTTTTTGTTGGAAAGAATTGGCTTCCTTCATGGTGTCCTGCCATGGAGTTGTTCCCTTTGAGTCATCTTGGCGGGACGGCCACTTCTAGGGAGAGTAGCTATAGTACCAAATCATCTCCATTTATAAACAATGTGTCTAACTGTGCACAGATGAATATCTAAGCTTTTCAACATAACTTTGTAACACTTTCCATCTTCATGCAAAGCAACAATTCTTGATCGTTGGTCTTCTGCGATCTCTTTTTTTGCAAGGCATAGTCCACGTCATCAGATGCTTCTTGTGAATAGCAAACTCAAAATGTTTGAGTGCTTTTTATAAGTCAAAGTAGCTCTAACCCACACCTCCAATCACGTTTCATTATCTGGATGCCAGGCTTACCAACTCGTCACACCAATTAGCTTTTGTTGACGTCATTAGTCTATATGTATAACATGTATAATATAATTAGTGAGGAATAATAGACATTATTTTGTTTAGGTGTAAATCCCAATTTAACCCCTGCTTATAGTGATATGACTTACATTTTTGGTAGCACTGTCCTTTTTAATCTTGTATTACTCAAAAGTTGCCGTGAAAGGGAAAGCTTCAGATTTTCACCTTCAGTTTCAGCAATTGAGACCGTAGATGCCTCCAAACCACTGCTGTCCACACTGCTGTTCAAATCCTCTGATAAAAGAGAGTTATCGGTGGAGAGATTGAGCGAGGGCGTAGAGTCGTTCAGGTTCATTTCTGTCTCCTCCGGGGCAGCCATACACATCTGTTCACTCTCCTCAACAGTGCTGGACTCGTAGGTTTCAACTGACATGACCTCTGTAAAAAAAAACACAGTTAATCAATACAGTTCAAATCTACAGCGCCACTGCAAAAGACATGTTCCTCCTATTGGTTGTTTACGATTCTTTAAATCCTAATGTGAAAATCGCTGGGATATAAATACAAACTAACATTGGCGTATCCGGGCTAGAAATGAGTAGAACTCAGTGGCATTTGACCTCAGCTAGTTTCCTGTTTCAAACTTTTGTTTTTCTAGGAGAGACTGTGACATTTTAATGAGGAAACCCCAATTATTTATAAGTCCCTGGACATTTAGCATGCAGACATGTCCTCTGTATGACCTCACCATCTTCATTACCGGGCTCTCCCCGTAGCTGCCGCGCCAGGTCGTGATGTTCCGTGTCCTCCAAGGCCTGAAGGAATTTGGAAAACCAGCCAGTTTCATTTTTCACCAGTCTTGTCAGGAGCAAACGGGCTCCACTTATGTTGCCTTGATTCTCAGTAGCAGTCATAATCTACAAGAGAAATCGTAAACAAATAGTGAATGAGACTGAGTGGATGAGAATATAATTTTTTTTAAAATTGTGCTTAGAGAGAGGGGAAAAATGAAGCAACATCTGGAGATTTTATTTCAGAAGTTAACGCATAACACCCAGAAACATGGAAATATGCCAAAACAGAAGTAGCGGATCGACCTTAAACAAATAAGTAAAATTGGTTTAGTTAACACTTTACAGTAAGGTTTTATTTGTAACTGTTATTTTACTAATAGTGAAACTAGCAATAAACAATACAGTACTTACAAAACAGCACAAAATATTTTTTAACATTAAAAGTTGTTAAAAATTAATGCATTATGAGTTAACATGAGCAAACAATGAACAACTGTATATATATAAATTAACATCAATCAAGATTAATACATTTTCCAAAAAAAAAAAATAGTTCAATGTTACTTTAATGTATTTAATAATGTAAACAAATATAACTATTGTTCAAGTATTGGTTCACCCCAAAATGAAAATTCAGTCATTGTTTACTCACTCCTGTGTTGTTGTAATCCTATATGACTTTCTTTCTTGTTCTGAACACAAAGGGAGAAACTGTGAATAAATGTTGTGCTCTGTGATGTCATACAGTGGCAGTTTATGGTGACCACCTCTTCAAGCTTCAAAAGAAAAATTTAGACGTCTAATTAATTATTCATGAGACTCATGATTGTTATGAAAGCATACGATAAGGTTTGATGAGAAACAAACCGAAGACAAATGTATTATTTAGTGAAACTGTGAACAGACCGTTGATCTCCTGTGCACGTTCATGATAGGTCACGAGAATAACCGTTCACGCAGCCCCCTCGCGGCATTGGGGTTTTCAAGCGAAAAGTTGATTTAGAAAAAAAACTGGTCCACCGCAGTGATAGTGACAACAGAACACAACACCGCTGCACACAAAACAGAGAACAGAACTTACTAAACATGTCTGAAGAGTTTGTAGTGCAAGAATTGATGCATTTCTATGCCCAGCCTTATTTTCTTGACTGTATAGTACTCTGACTGAATAGTACTCTGAAATCAAACCAAGGATGCTACAGGCAGCCACAGTCACACCGTGTCCTGACCTGATGGCAAATGACATGGGATAAAAGGTATGTTTTCTAGGGCTGCCCCCGATCAAAGACTTTCCTGGTCGACTAGTAGCCGTTAATCAAAGCCATTAGTCAACTAGTCGCATGTTTATGAAATTAAATTACTTGATTATATTTGTTTTTTTGGGGGTATATATATACAAACTATCACGAAGTGGACCCTGCACCTACGTGGGACAAATGCTAGGAAAGCGAGGCTATTATTATCAAAGTAATATTAGAAATAATTTGCCCGTAGACACACAGACACGAAATTGAAGAAACACACTTTATTATATTAAGAACTGATGACAGAAATGCATCTATGCGACGCATGCAGTCTTGTGGAGCACATGCATATAAAAGGAGTTCCGAATTGTTTTTTTTTTGTTTTTTTGCAAGAACAGTATCATCTATGAGTGCTGTAAATGACCTCAGACATCTCAGCTCAGGAGATTCTCTTTATTTCCACAGAGCAGTTAAAAATAAAACATAAAATATAAAAAAATTAAGTTTAAGTTTGAAATCAAGGTGTCTTGTTTTATTGTGCAGGCATAACCCTAACCCTGATTAACAAAAATTACCCCATAGTACCAGCTAGCGTACAACCAGCGCTAATACCGGTGTTCATCGTTTTTATTTGGAGTTTCTTCTGTGACCAACTGACCAATCAAAACTTGGTCGACCATGACTCTTCTCATCGACTAACCTTTGGTCAACCATCAGGGGGCAGCCCTAATCTGTTCACTGTAAACTGGTCCAAAAACGTACAAAATAAAATAAAAATAAGGCTGGGCATAGAAATGCATCAATTCTTTGACTACAAACTCTTCAGACATGTTTAGTAAGTTCTGTTGTCTGTTTTTTGTGCAGCGGTGTTGTGATCTGTTGTCGCTATTGATGTGGCGGACCTGTTTTTACAGTAGATAAAATAAGTTTTCGCTTGAACGCCCAAATGTCGCGGGAGGGCTGCGCGAACTGTTACTCTCGTGCTCTATCATGAACCCGCACAGGAGATCAACGGTCAACAGTTTCACTAAATAATACATTCGATTTCAGTTTGTTTCTCACCAAACCTTATCGTATGCTTTCATAACAATCATGAGTCTCAAGGAATAATTTATTAGACTTCTGAATTATACTTTTGCGTTCTTTTGAAGCTTGAAAAGGTGGTCACCATAAACTGCCACTGTATGACATCACAGAGCACAATTTCTCCTTTTGAGTAAAGAAAATGTAAGACATATATGGTTCTAACAACACAGGGGTGAGTAAACAATGACTTCATTTCCATTTTTGGGTGAACCATCCTTTCAGTGTCACCATTCTTTAAAATGCACCCCTTTGTTCACTTAACTGTGCTATTGTGATAAAATAAATCTAATATGATTTCCATCTGCAATTATGAAAAACATGCAATTGTACGTTTTATCCAATATATCAAGACATTAAAATGTACTACATAGAAGAAATGACACATTATTATTTTGGAAGGCATCCACAAGTTGTGTGTGTGTGTGTGTATATATATATATATATATATATATATATATATATATATATATATATATATATATATAAGAAATAAAAGCATTTCAAAATTAGGGTCAGAAAGTGTCTATGGTTGTGTGGTTTATGACGGCCTCTACAGTTCATCATTTGTTATCACATAAACAATATCAGCTGAGTGCGCCATTTTAGGGGCGTTCACAACGAACCCGTGTTTGCGTTTTGTTTTTCTTTGTAAACAGACTTAGAAAAACAGATATAGAAAAACAGAGCAGAGACAAACACGTGTTCGGTGTGAACGGCCCCTTATTCTGCATTCTGTTGTATAAGAGTATTTTAACACGTTTAATATAATATTTGATATTATATAAATCATCTGATGACATGATATCGTAGTTAAAATGTTCATGTAATACATAGATGTACATATTGAATGCAAAATGACTCACATTTTCCTGGTCTTCCTGTGTTAAGAGCCCCAGTGAGCAGCATTGCACACACACGTCCCGTGTTTTCATATCGAACAGAGTCAAGCGCATCAGATCAATGAGCCGAACACAGCTGTCATTCTCGGCTTCTTCTGAGGGGTCCGGTGGGTTGTTCTTCACATAATTTGCTGCATTTTTACATCCAACTGTTTCTAGTGCAATAATCAATTCTCTCGACCAGCCTTTATTGCCATTATGTGATTTAATAATTTCATCGATAAGAACCGACACCGCGTTTATATTCCCATCGGCACGTAACTTGGCTTTGATTCTCTCCTTCTGATCCGGTTCGAGGAAACTCAACAGATCAAGAACCGGCTCGACTCGGATGAGCTGCCTCAGCCGATCTCTGAAGCAGTTGAGAACATGAAGCGCGTCGTTTTGATCGCTACTCATTTTTTAAAATACAGGACTATGTTAAGATATCGCTAAAGGACTAGAGACCGTCAGCGACAGGAGCATGACGGGGATTTTATAAAACTTACTTTCGGTTTCGATTCTCTGCTCGGTTTCCACATAGACATATATGGGTTTCCAAACGTCATCACTCCTATTTCGTATTATTATATATATAGTTACATAGTTATCTTTAAATATTATTTATATATATATATATATATACACACACACACACACACACAGTATCTCACAAAAGTGAGAACACCCCTCACATTTTTTTAAATATTTGATTATATCTTTTCATGTGACAACACTGAAGAAATGACACTTTGCTACAATGTAAAGTAGTGAGTGTACAGCTTGTATAACAGTGTAAATTTGCTGTCGCCTCAAAATAACTCACAGCCATTAATGTCTAAACCGCTGGCAACCAAAGTAAGTACACCCCTAAGTGAAAATGTACAAATTGGGCCCAAAGTGTCAATATTTTGTGTGGCCAGCATTATTTTCCAGCACTGCTTTAACACTCTTGGGCATGGAGTTCACCAGAGCTTCACAGGGTTATTTTGAGGGGACAGCAAATTTACACTGTTATACAATCCATTTCACAAGTGAATTTGTCAATCAGTTGGAGATTTATTATGAGGGCTTGTTTAAGGACCCGTCAATGTACACCCGCGTCAGACATGCTTGTGTAGCGTCTCAGGTGCGTTGAATCATACACAACATTTTTAGCTCATTGTGTCAAGTTAAATATAGTTTAAACACATCTTGAGATCTCTTAGTTCGGATTTGCGCTCCATCAAGTGTTTTGAACGCAAGAATGTAACGCATGTTTGTGTTGTTCTGTCTACTGAAGGGTTGTTTTGTTCTCTGTATAAACTGTGCGTTGCCACACAGCAGAAGTTTCACGTACTGCCCTCTGGAGTAAACAGGTGGTACTACAAGCTTGCATTTCTCAGGAATCTTCCATATTACAGTACGGGGGCATTGCCATTAATTGCGTTAAATTTTTGTAACATGTTATTTTTTATCAAATTAATCACACTGAATTAATGCGTTAAATCAACAGCTCTAATATACTGTATATACATATATGTGTGATTTTGATAATAAGGCAAGAATGGACCATCATCAATCATGATTTGGCCCAGAAGCTTATGTCCAGCATGCCAGAGTGAATTACAGAGGTTATGAAGAACACGGGTCAACACTGTAAATATTGACTCTTTGCATATATTTAATGTTTTTGTCAATAAAAGCCTTTAAAACTTATGAAACGCTTATCATTGTTTTCCAGTATACCATAGAAACATGTAAAAATATAATCTACAAATACTGAAGCAGCAAACTTTGAAAAACACAAATTTATGTCACTGCCAATACTTTTGGCCATGGCTGTATATTGTTTTTGCACCTCTGTTATGTATGTGTGTGTGTGTGTGTGTGTGTGTGTGTGTGTGAGTGTATGTGTGTATATATATATATATATATATATATATATATATATATATATATATATAATTATTATTATTATTTTCTTTGCATGTTTCTTAGGGGCTACTGGCTACAAATCAAAAAGGGAAATGGAAAATCCACAGTCACGCTCAGGCCAAAGCATCAACATGATGACACAACTGATTTGCATTCCTTTTATTTATGTATTTATTTATACAATTAGTCAAAAGTAATTCCTAAAGCAAATGCATTAAATATATATATGCATATAATAATAATAATAATAAATCTTTAAATAGAAGACACATTCAAAACACCTGTAGAGTATTGTGGTGTACAATCTATACAGTGCAAACTATATATATATATATATATGTATATATATAAAAACTCCAATCCAATCACTGGAATAAAAAGTGAACATGTTCTACCTGTTTGGAGGTAACGTGCAAACGTTTGCAGTGTTATTAACATTTTTCAATGTCTATCCTAGTTAAAAAGCTGCCTCTGTTACTCTCCAGTATATGATCATTATGAAGCCCAACGCAAGAACACACAATAAATTAAATCAGTAAATGAAGACACACACATGCATACACTCATGCGCACACAAGGTTACATGTAGTACAATGGTTTGGAGTATTTTGTTTTTTAAATAAAGTGCAGGAAATATCCCTTTATGCAGAAATGAAACGAAAAAAAAAGTCACAATGAACAAATCTGATTATGCATTTCTCTGACTTTTTAGTACTACATGGGGCTGTGCAATAATTATTTGCTCGTAATCCAAAATACAGTATTTTACAGTGACATATAAAAATAAAAATAAATAAAATGCCTCCAATCAAGACCGTATCTGGCCGTTTCAATGCAAACTGTAAAATATTCATAGAAATTGAATGAGTAATTTTTAAAATGTTTATTGCACATAAAAATCTTCCAGTTTACTGGAATCCATTAATAAAAATAAATATTTTAGGGTATATACTAAAGTTAAATAATAACTTTTATAATGCGCATTACAACAGTTGCAACAAATCAACCCTGTAGATTTGTGTTTGACAAGAGACATAAGAGTGTGTGGATCCAGTGTATTATTATTGCTAGCATGGTTTGAGACAGACGCTTTTCTAGTTTATATATTTGGAAAACAAAGTGATTTTATTGCCTCAATAGCTACATACTAAAATGCACCTTGCAAACAGAGTCGTGCCACAAATCTGTTGAATCTGTCCAAAATTGAATTGGCTCAAAATCCAGTGGGGGCTTCAGGGGCATCCCGTACACCAGTGCTTGCAAAGAATTTGATAATTGTAATAGTTTTATGCCGTGCAGAGTTTGATTCAAGCTTGCATGACTATGTGCAAATAAACAGTCAATTATATAAGAGTGCATTATCAGTGATCTATGATTCTGCATGCCAACACTACACCTGCTTTCCCATTTGTTGCAGTAAACATGCAACTAGTATAACCTTCAGTCATGCATCTCTTGACCAGGGGGTCACTTTAACAGATGGATATAATGTATTTACATGGCAGTTCGTTTTTGGAACATTCTCAAATCATGCTGGATAACATGAGCAGGGGTGTAGATAACAAGATATGATAATCCCACAATCAATGGAAACATGGGTAAAATGCTTCACGCTGCAACCCCCCGGCCTTCAAGCTAAATCTACACCCTTGAACATGACCATCAGGTTTTGTTCACTCCAGCTCGAGTGCATGCTGTCATTAAAGAAAATGGGGATGTACCAAATGCATTGCCAATAGGATTTGCAATGGAACATTTTGTGTACAATTAAAATAATAATGCAAAAGAGATGCATTTTCACATGTGGTTTTCCAAAGATTTCTGGATTTGCAAATGGAAGCGTAAAATGGCATGGTTATCATTTGATAATAATAAAACAGGGAAGTGAGTCTACCAGACAATGTGTGTGTGTGTGTGATATATTAACCCCAAACAATACCCTGAGTCTTAGATCATTGTAAAGGTGGGCAGAGCACACAGAGGAACTTTGTGGAGTCTTTCAGTGATGAACTTCCTGAAAATGGAAGTGTGTGGTCCAGGGGTCCATAACAGATAGGTTGGTCAAATCGTCCTCACACTGTAGGATAAGGAATTGACATCACAGAAGATGCCAGTGGAGAATCTTTAAATGCATTAGCATTAATCAAAGTTTTGTCCAATGCCTGCTTTGCAATGTTTGGTGCTTCCTCCTCAACTCTCCCGTTCCGATATCTATTGCAGACATGAATCAGCACTGTTCCTTTTGGAGCGCAGGATCTGACAGAGGTCTGTGGAGGTCTACAATTCCTGATGCAACACTGTTGAGCGGCGTGTCTGTGGTGGAAGTGTTGGGAATTGGAAGCAGGGATTTGGAATGTTGTCGTGCGAGAGGAAGCGTCTGGCTGTTTATGAGACTGTATGTGGACACTGAGTCCTGTCTGGATAGAGTTGCATGGCTTTGTTTAGTGTTCATGAGGGCCAGACCTGACAGAGAGTCTCTGAATTTGGAATGGACGTTTGCAATTTCCAGACATTCAGTATCCTGTAAAAGAGGAATTTTTAGAAACTTACATTTACATTATTCATTTAGTAATTCAGAAGACGCTTGTATACAAAGCGACTTACAAATGAGGAACAAAACGAGCAATTTGCCATACAAAAGTCAACAATATCGGCAGTATCACATTGCCAAGTTCTCTTAGAGTTCTCTTAGTTCTCTTCTCTTAGTCTCTTAGAGTAGCTGGAGTATTATAAATAAGTATAAAGAGACAGACAAGGAAAGTTTTATTTTTGTTTCAATTATTACATTAAATTGTAAGTGCTTTATTTATGCATAAACTAAATTATTGACAGAAAATAATTGTACTAAATTAACATTTTAAATCGAAAGCTCTTATTTTTATATAAGTATACTTGGATGTATTATATACACTGATGAGCCAAAACACTGACATTGTGACAAATATATCGTTGCTCTTCTGTGTGCCGCCAAAACGGCACCGACCCGCCAAGGCATGGACTCTACAAGACCCCGGAAGGTGTCCTGTTGTATCTGGCACCAAGACATTAGCAGCAGATCCTTCAAGGTCCTGTAAGTTGAGAGGTGGAGCCGCCATGGATCGGACTTGTTGGTCCACCAAACATCCCACAGATGCTGAATCGGATTTAGATCTGGGGAATTTGGTGGCCAGGGCAACACCTTGAACTCTTCATCA
This sequence comes from Moxostoma hubbsi, assembly GCA_032164185.1. Lineage (NCBI taxonomy): Eukaryota > Metazoa > Chordata > Actinopteri > Cypriniformes > Catostomidae > Moxostoma > Moxostoma hubbsi. The sequence continues at coordinate 3,252,067 of JAVLUX010000065.1, forward strand.
TGTTCCTCAAACCATTCCAGAACAATGTGTGGAGTGTGGCAGGGCGCATCATCCTGCAGAAAGAGGCCACTGCCATCAGGGAATATGAAGGGGTGTACCTGGTCTGCAACTATGTTTTGGGTAGGTGGCACGTGTCAAATTGACGTCCACATGAATGGCCGGTCCCAGGGTTTCCCAGCAGAATTTTGCCCAGAGCATCACACTCCCTCCACCGGCTTGTCGTCTTCCCACAGTGCACCCTGGTGCCATCACTTCCCCAGGTAAATGGGACACATGTAAACAGCTGTTTACGTAATGTTAAGGAAAACGGGGCTCATCAGACCAGGTGACCTTCTTCCATTGCTCCAAGGTCCAGTTCTGATGCTCGCATGCCCATTGTAGGTGCTTTCGATGGTGGGCAGGGGTCATCATGGGCACTCTGACCGGACGGTGTCTGTGCAGCCCTATATGCAGCAGGGTGTAAGACACTATGTGTAGACCTTCTGCCGGTTCAGACCAAACAGGATCTCCTTCGTTGCCCTCGTGTATACCCAATACCCTGTCGCCGGTTTGTGGTTTGTCCCTCCTCGGACCACTGTCAGTAGGTACTCACCACTGGAGCACCCCACAAGTCTTGCCGTTTCAGAGATGCTCTGAACCAGTCGTCTGGACATAACAATTTGGCCCTTGTTAAAGTCACTCAGATCTTTACTCCTGCCCATTTCTCCTGCATTCAACACACTGACTACGAGAACTCATTGTTCACTTACCGTCTAATCCACCGAGACCTTCACATGTGACCTTGTTGGGAGATGACCAACGTTATTCGCTACACTGAGTGGTCATAATGTTTTGGCTCATCGGTGTACATTATATTATGTCCAAAAATTCTGTATCTTGTAAAAAAGGAATTTAAAGAACCTTATTTATTGACCACTACAGGTAATAATGGACATTTTGGCTGTCTAACGACCCTCTATGGTGTTTGAAAATTGATACATTGATCCCCTCACTTTTTTGCTATTTAAATAAAGCTATCTTCAAAATTCACTGATATTTCGGGTTTTCCATGAACCCTGGATAAATAAAAACGTGTTTTTTTTTTTTTTTTTTTTTACCATTTTAGTACACATAAACGTGTTAGTTTGTAGTATATTAACTAAATCACATTTTCACATTCATATTGAATTATGAATTCATGAGTATTAATTATTACACAATTTATAATCATTTAAATGTATAGTAATATATATATATTTTAAGATAAATTAGGATGTATTTTATGGAGGAATTAAATAGAAAATATTTAATAAGTATATGGAAAAGATTTAATGCATCATGGAATCTAATCAATAAATACAATGCAGTGAATTAATTAAGATGTTAAATGCAAAATAAAAAATGACATGAAATACCACATGCAATACGCCCTGAAACCTCATGAAATGCATGTGAAAAAAATACAAAAATCGAATTTAGCGGACAAATCACATAAATATATCATGAAATATAACGTAGATTTAAAAGTATGATTAAAAAAATACACTTTTCAGTGACTATAATAAATTACATCTTTAATCTTATATATTTAATTTGGTCAGTAAAATTCCTCCATGGTATTATAAACACAATCTAAGCCCCCTAATCAGCGTGACTCAAGTGTTGTTTGTCTTTGATGATGTCACACAGTGTTCCAAATTAACTCATTTTTGAAGTGAAGTCTTACAGATATCCCCTGCTGAGTGTGCAGGGGCAGTATTACCTGCCTAGGGACCCTGTAAATTACAACATAGGGAAAATGCAGTAGGGGGTGCTCTATAGCTGCCCACATCATCTGATACATGTTTCTCATAGTGTCCGATATAACACATATGGATGTGTCTGTTACTTAAAGGCTGCAAGTGCAATTGTAAAAATTCAAATTGTTAAATTCCTTATGATTCCCATCCCTATTGTTTATGTTTATATAACAGCGGTATGTGATGAAGTGTTGTACCTGTGTGGTCCTGCAGTGTGATTGGTTGGTGGGAACAGAAGCTACAGGCTGAAATCTGATGGCCGGTCTCTTATGTTCTGGAGCGGTTGTGAGGGTGCTGTATGCTGGAGGTCCTAAACACGACTGTCTCTGCAGCAGCTGAAGAATACTCTGAATGTCTGATGTCATGTGAGACTCTAACCTGACAGGGACCAGAGATATGAGAAAGATGACATCACAGTTGTGAAACATGTTCTGCTTAAAGGGTTAGTGTAGAAGGTAGACACCCCCCCCCCCCCCCCCCCCCCCCCATACAACGACGGTTCAAAGTGACCACGGCTGTCATTTTAGAGCGTGACAGACCTGGTTCCTATTCACAGAAAAAAAAAAACACCATATGGTTTTGGAACGACATGAAGGTGAGCAAATGATGACTGAATTTTCTATTCCTTTAAGCAAAGCAAAACCTTAGATTTTTATTAGGAAAAAGGCTTCATATAAGCTCAGAAGAAAAAAGATCATTATGTAAAACCTAAATAATACGGAGCCCCTAAGGGGACAGTGAGGGAATTTAATTCCTGAAATAGTGCTGGGTTCCCTTGCAATAGCTTTATTACAAACATTTACCATGGTTTTACTACAGTAACCATATTTTAATTGTGATATTTGTAGTAAATCTATAGTAATAATATAGGAAAACCAAAATGATGATGATAAAAATAATTAAAACATTTTTTTTTTTTTTTTAAGAAAACATACTACAGATATGATTACGGCAGATTTTCTATAGTGAAACCACGTTGGGACATGTTGCTTTTTTTTTTTTTTTCACAATTTACCATGGTTTTATTATAGTAAATCTGAAGTAAACATGCAGTTTTGGCAGAATGATCATGATTTTTTTTAGTACCATATTTAACTTTATTATTATGGTTTTACTACAAATCATGCCATATTTCAATTATGGTTACTGTAGTAAAGCCATAGTTATCTTTCATTAACTTTCATGGATAAAGCTATTGCAAGGGTTTGCAAAATTATTGTGAGTGAACTTAAAACTTTCGGAAAGTAAATTCCCTCCCTGTCCTCAAAGGGGCTCGTAGTACAACAGGATCCATGTCAAAAATCCAGTAGTGTTGACTGTGGTTGTGCAGCAGAGGGAGCTCTAGTACTGGCATGAATTCTCCTTTTCTGAGTTCATCCCTTTTAGCTACAATATTTCAATATGTTCAGTCATTTATGAAGGGCGTACAGTCCAGAAGTGAGGCTTCGTTGTTGGATTCAAGCATTAAGAATCTTTCGAAAAACTCTGAGCGAGCCATTCATGAACATTTAATTTCAAAGTGCAACATTTCATTATTAATATTAATTGAAAACTGACACATGAAGCTCAAGGAGGCATGTTCCATCCAGGTAATGGACGGGCACTGAGGTAACGGTGAGGGCAAGGGTATCATTTAGAGTTCAGTGGTGTGATATGATTTATTTTAGAAACTGTTGCAGAAGCATACTTGTATTTACAGGTGGAAGAAGTGTAGGAAACACACACAAACGGCATGTTATCTGGGTCATTCCTGTTATGTTTTACTTTTTGAACTCCCTAACTTTTAAAAATGAATATGTTTGTTGTATTTCAATAAAAGGTGTATAACAGACTTTCAGAAACATGCTTAGTTAGTGAGGGATTGAAAGTAGAATTAAGGGCATCAACTTTATTTTTTATTGCGACTATTGAAAGTGTGACTACAACTGAATTCATTTCCCACAACTGAAATTCTAAGAAGCGAAACCAGCAAACACAGCTTGATAAACTGTATTTGCATGCAGATCACAGAAGAGCAACGAGAGTTATATCTGAGTCCACACACTCACTTTACCCTGAGTTTGTAATGCTCCCATCTAGAAGGTTTAGGGCCCCCAAATCTCTTAAAACGCTCATAAAAATAATTTTATACCAGTGGCAGTTAGAGTACTGAATGAAAGGAAGAAAGGGTAGATTTCATGTGATCATGATTATTTTTATTAATATTATTTTTCATATATTTAATTATTCTGTTTTAGGTGCTTGCTTGTGTTTTTAATGTTGTTGTATGATTACGATTATTGTCAGTATCCTACTTGTGTGTGTGTGTGTGTGTGTGTGTGTGTTTGTGTGTGAGCCAAAGGAAAATTTCCAAATTTGTGGATAATAAAGTTCAATCATCATCATCGTCATCATCATCATCTTTACAGGAAACATGGTGTAATGTACCGTAACACTCGCCCGCCTCACAGACATGGATTTGGAGCCACTGAATTTTCAAACAATATTTCACTATTTCAAGTGTCTATTAAATATACATGTGTGGATAAAGGGTAAATATATTAAAGGGATAGTTCACCCAAAAGTGTTCAGAACTGTGAAGGGAAATAACCCATAAATCTCCAGTGGATTAATCCATGTCTTCTAAGAAATATGATAGGTGTGGGTGAGAAACAAATCACTATTTATGTCCTTTTTACTATAAATTCTCCTTAACACACGTTCCATTCTGTGAACAAATAATCTGTGCATGTTATTTCAAAGACAGTGTTTATCTTTGCAATCTTTCATCAAAATAAAACTACTTGCTCTCTGAAACAACTTTCCTTTTCAGATTAGCCAATCAGAAAACTTTGAGGACTTTCATCCTAACAATCATTTTGATGTTAACAGGACCTTTAAATGTAGCAATAATAATAAGGAGAATCAATCAACATAAATAAGAATAATACAAATCTCCACCAGGTAATCTAGTTAATTAGCCGAAATGTTGGTTTATTCTGAACATGATCTCATGAAAATTTTGTGACTTACGAAAATCTACCTCACTACCCTAAACCTAACCGATAGTGTCAGAAAAAGCCAGTGTGAGATGAAAAACACAACCATGTCATCATGTTTTGTTGTGCTTCGATGACACTTTCGGCTCACGTGTCGATTCGCATGCTCTTCAGGACTTGTACACCGGTCTTTTGCAGTCAGTTGAGATACAACACAAACTGATCCCGGTCGAACAAGCTTGTAAATGAAGTTGGTTATGTCATTCAAATGTTAAAATAAGTCATGCGTTATAGTAAAGGTGTTTAGATGTCATAAGATAGCATTGTGTGAGAAACAGGGTTAAAATAAGTAGTTGTGAACTTATAAGCTATCGTTTTACTTATGAGCTGTGTGAAAGTGAAATAAAGTTATACTTTTTTTTTTAAGCACCTCTAGTGTTCATTTCAACAGGAAACTGCTGCAATATGTACAACGAATAATAAAACACAGCTCCTTCAGTCAGAATTTAGAGTTGGAAATGCGTGTTACCTGCTCAGGTGTTCCTGCAGTTGGTCTAGTCTGTGCTCCACCTCTCCATATGTGATGTCACAGTCCAGATCCGCCTCTTCTGCCCCACCCTGTTCCTTAGTAGTCATGCCCATTTCCTGTTTGGTTCTGACTGCTAACCATCCGTCAGTCTGGATATCTAAAACAGATATTTTACACACACATTAACATGTTTACAGTACACCCAAACATACATAGTTCATGTTTCATGATAAAATGTTTTTTATGTTAAAATACTTTAATATGCTTCCCTTGCATACATTTGTTCATGGTCATGGACGTGTACTTTCATGCACCAATTGCACCGCGTCACAGGCGGTTTTTGAGATTCGCTTTCGAGGGAACTGCGTATCAATTCATAGTCCTTTTTGGTCTGTCTCTGGCTCCCCGCACATTCACGAAATGCATTGCCACTGAAGTCATTTCAGAGAATGCTGTGTTTTATGGCGGCAGCATCCGCCATCATACCGTTAGGTACTGGCTCAAGCGATACATTCCACATCGCGCCACGGGTGTATAAGCATCATGGTGAATCGCCGCTGCCTGGGTGCTCTAGCACCATGGACACCTTGGTGTTAAGCTGGATAAAATTTTCAGAAGAAAGGTGGTGACCACAGATGCATCCAACACAGGCTGGGGCATGATGTGTGATGAACACCCGAATTTCAGCACCTGGACAGGTGTGAAACAGACGTGGTACATCAACCACCTAGAACTACAGGCCATCTTTCTAGCGGAAATCTTTTAATTCCGACATTATGAATAACCATGTACTGATTCGTTCGGACAACACAACAGTAGTGGCATACATAAATGGCCAGGGCAGACACGATTGCCACAATTAATGAGCATGACACAACGCCTCCTCCAATGGAGCGGATAGCATCTCCTCTTATTGCGTGTGACACATGTCCCAGGCCGTCTGAATTTTGGAGCGGATCTGTTGTCATGCCAGGGAGCATTACCAGGGGAATGGAGACTTCATCCTCAGACAGTGAAATATTCGGTAGAGGAAGTCGGTCTATTCACCTCTGCGAAGAATGCCCACTGCTCCCTTTGGTACTCCATGTCCCAGGCCCTACTGGGCGTGGATGCGCTGGCTCACAAATGGCCGGTGAAATACAAGTCTGCATTTCCCCCATTGCATCTCCTCCATTCTGTCATCAGCAAAGTCTGAGTGAACATTGAAACAGTTCTGTTAATTGTGGCGAAATGACCCAATAATCCTGGTTTCTGGGAATGATGGAAATACTAGATGGCCCTCCATGGGAAATACCGCTGAGGAGAGCCCTTCTCTCTCAAGCACAAGACATGATTTGGTTTCCCCAGCCAACATGTAGAGCTATGGAACCTACATGTGTGGCCCCAGAACAGAGCACATCCGACGAGCCAGAATTGTCTCAGTCGGTGATGAACACTATTTTACAGGCTAGAGCACCATCCACGAGACATCTCTATTCACTTAAATGGTGTGTGATTGCAAACTGGTGCTCTTCACATGGTTAAGACCTGGTGAATTGCACCATAGCTGAGAATTTGACATTCCTTCAAGAGTGGCTGGACGTCAACACTCAAGATTTATGTAGCAACTATCTCAGCATACCACGCCATGGAGGCTGGCTCTTCGATAGGCAAACATAATCTAGTCAAAAGGTTCCTTAGGGGAGCGAGGTATTTGAACCCCCCCTTGCCCTGTTATGGTGCCAACTTGGGACTTAAATCTGGTGCTGAAAGCACTCACAAACTCCCCTTTCGAGCCATTGGAATCTGTTAAGCTGCGGATGACATGTAGGCGCTGTCAACTGATAGCTCATGCCTGGAGTTTGGTCCAGATCTGTCAAAAGCCACCATTAAACCTAGAAAAGGCTACGTGCCTAAGGTTTTATTAATGCCCTTCAGGGATCAGGTGGTTAGTTTGCCTTTTTTCACACACCGTTTAATACGGATAGGGAGCAATCTATGCATATGTTATGACCGGTGAGGGCATTGCATACATATGTTGAGTGCACCTGTCAGTTTAGGCTGTCAGATCAGTTCTTTGTTTGTTTACGAGGACACACAAAAGCAATGTATGTCTCCAAACAAAGGCTCTCTCACAGGATTGTTGATGCGACCACCCTCGCTTAAGAATCACAGTGCGCAAATTGCACTATTGGTGTCAAAGCACATTCAACCAGAGGCATGGCCCCATCATGGGTGTGGACAAATGGTGTGTCCTTACAGGACATACATCGATCAGCCACAACATTAAAACCACCTGCCAAATATTGTGTAGTTCCCCCTCATGCCACCAAAACAGCTCTGTCCTGATGAGGCATAGACTCCACAAGACCTCTGTGTCCTATGGTATCTGGCACCAAGACAGCTCCTTTAAATCCTGTAAGTTGCGAGGTGGGACCTCCATGGATCGGACTTGTTGGTCCAGCACATCCCATAGATGCTCAATCGGATTGAGATCTGGTGAATTTGGAGGAATTTTGTAGAGGGTGTGTCGGAAATGTAACAACCCATACCATAACCGAGTTTCAAGCTTCCTTAACAGGTGTAAACACTATTGTAACAATGGTAACAGTGGTGTCGGTTTTTGCCATACAAGCTCTAGCCCGAGTCTGATAATGAAAGTTTGGAAGAACAAGCTGATCGACCCGAACCACCTTTTCAAACATGACTTGAGCAGGATGCTTCACAGAGGTAAGTTTTAATTTAGTTGCTTTCTTATAGGTACACTGCTGATTATGTTGAACCTAACAAAGCTTCATGTAAAAGACATGTAGTGCATCCAAGATAGTCATCTTTTGCTGGAATGGTTGGAGTCCGAGAAATGAACAGAGGCTTACTCCCGGTTGGACATTACCACAGGTATTGAGCAATTGAGAGATGTGAGCAAGTTAGTCGTGGACTACAGTGGATAGCAGCCGTAACATTACATCTTGTAATTATATCATTATATAAGACTCTTGAGATTGACCATTTTGTTACACAGTTTTAGGTAAAAGCCATACCACAGCTGAATAGTAAACCCTTAACAAAACAATAACGTTACATAGCAAGTTAGCCGAGCACTACCATGGATTACAGATGTAAATTGACCATTTGTAAAAATAAATCCATCTACACACTTGATCACTATTCATGATAGTAAGAATGACAAACAATCTGCATAATTCTACACAATTGTAGGTAAAAGTGGGCCCGCAGCTGATTAGCAAATCTATTTCAACACAGTGACATTAGCTAGCAGGTAAGCAGAGGCCTATAGCTGTGCACTGGGTGTACACCGTAGTTACAACACAAAACTGCATTACACAGATAATCAAGCACACTTACAGGTTGTGATCCTGAAGTGCTGGATTGTCCCAAAAAAGTGGGAACTGCACCATCTTTAAGTGCAGTAACCGTCTTGAAAATCCGGCATTGGTTGTGATTGTACTGCAAAATATGAAAATAAATTTGCCTGCCTTTGGATGTCCTAACAAAGAGGTTTTGCTTTTGTAGTGAAGAAAACCGCGTCTTCTTGACATGGCGACAACACTAACCCAACTCATTCTGGCCTCGGCTACGTTTGTTTGAGGGAGGCCAAAGTAGCCCTTAGGCGGGCATTATGCAAACAATCCAGCTGTTTCTTGTAGTTCTTGAGCAGTGTTGTCTGTGGGAGAGACTAATTCCCTTTTGCATAGGCTTTGTTATTTTGCAGACCTTTTACATGCACAAACAGTTATATTACACACTAAAGGAATGGTAAAATCCCAAAAAGCATAATAGGGCCTCTTTAATATACATTTCAACAGAAGTTACGATCTCAATTACAAAGGGGGAAAGAAAACATCAATCAGTAATAGATAGAAAATGTGCTGAAAATATGTTTTAAGCTGAGATTTAAAGATAGAAATAGAGGAGATGTCATGGAGAATCTGCGGTAGAGAGTTCCACAGTTTAGGTGCAATTACACCAAAGGTGGATAGACGAAATCTGGGGATAGACAACAGTTTGTAATCAGAAGAACGAAGAGTGCGTGCTTGTGTGTATGGATGCAGCAGATCACATATATAAAGAGGTGAAGTTCCTTGAAAGCTTTGTATGACAGGAGAAGTATTTTAAAGTTAATACGGCATGAGACAGGCAGCCAGTGAAGACTAAACAAGATGGGAGTAATATGTGCAGAACGCTTGGTGTTAGCAAGAAATCTAGCTCCAGAGTTTTGGATGTATTGTAATCGGGCAATAGTTTTAGCTTTAGGCCAGTAAAGAGGCAGTTACAGTAGTCGAGATGTGATGTTATGAAAGCATGAACTAGTGATTCTGCATCCTTCTAACTGAGAAAGGAGCGAAGTCATGCAATGTGACGTAGATGGAAGTAAGCAGTTTTAGTGATTGTTCTGATGTGGACTTCAAAAGTAAGAGATGGATCGAAAGTGATTCCCAGATTCTTAGTGGTTTTAGAGGGTTTGATCAGATTTCCATCAATATTGACACCATCCATCCATCCATCCATCCATCGTCAACCGCTTATCCTGTACAGGGTCGCGGGGGGCTGGAGCCTATCCCAGCTAACATTGGGCGAAAGGCGGGGTACACCCTGGACAGGTCGCCAGTCCATCGCAGGGCCACACATATACAAACAACCACTCACACTCACATCCACACCTAGGGCAATTTTTTGGGAGACATCAATTAACCTATCCTGCATGTCTTTGGACGGTGGGAGGAAGCCGGAGTACCCGGAGAGAACCCACGCAGACACAGGGAGAACATGCAAACTCCACACAGAATGGCCGGGGCAACCGGGGTTTGAACCCACGACCTTCTTGCTGTGAGGCAACAGTGCTAACCACTGCACCACCGTGCCGCCCCCAATATTGACACAAATATCAATATTTCTTATAAGTGTTTGTGGCCCAGAAATAATGATCTCAGTTTTGTCAGCATTGAATTTGAGGAAATTACTGTTTAACCAAATTTTTACATCATTGAAAAAGGCAGTTAATGAGCTGATGGCATGTGATTCATCAAAATATGCGGATGTATAAATCTGGGTGTCATCAGCATAGCAGTGATTACTGAGACCATGATGATGGATGAGCTGACCTAGTGGGAGAAATGTAAATTATGAACATTAGTGGACCCAGTACAGAACCCTGAGGGATACCCTGAGTGAGAGGAGCAGTAGGGGATTTGTTTTTCTTAATTGAGATGAAATATTGTCTGTTCGTGAGGTAGGAAGAAAACCAGGATAGAGCAGTGCTAGTAATGCCAGTATATGAAAGTAAGTAATGTTTTGTGGTATACAGTGTCAAAAGCAGAGCTCAGTTCAAGCAAGATCAGAATAATGAGAAATCCAGAGTCAGCAGAGAGGAAGAGATCATTAATAACCTTCAAGAGAGCAGTTTCAGTGCTGTGGAATAGGTGAAACCCAGATTGGAAAGGGTCATAGAGATTATTAGCTGCAAGATGTGATTGTAACTGGGAGGCTACATCTTTTTCCAGAAGTTTAGATTTCAAAGGCAGGTTAGATATAGGACGATAGTTGGGTCTATGTTGGGACCTTTTAAGGACTGATGTAACAGCAGCAATTTTAGGAACAGTAGGAACAATGGCAGATGCAAGAGATGAGTTTATCATATGCGAAATAGGTGCTGAAATGACTGACTCATAGTTTTTAAGAAGGGAGGTTGTGGCAGGGTCCACAGGATGATGAGTTGGAATGTAAAATTAGATCACTGACTGATGATGGGTTTGTGGGAGAGGAGGAGAAAGGGTGTATAGGGTGTTCAGACAGAAATTTATGCAGAGGATCTTCAGCAATGGTTGACGTGAATATTAGGTAAATGGAAACAATATTATCTTGAAAGAAGTGCAGAAAGTGCAGAGGGCTCTTGGACTTCAACTTGCTTTTTGGATGACAGAGGAGAAGTACATTAAATGTGCAGTAGAGAGCTGCTCTATACATCAACTGATGTTCTACCAGAGCTAAGGAATGAACAGTGAGGCCTGTTTTTCTACAGTCGTTCAATACGATGATCCGCTCCCTTCAGTGCCCGCAGTTCAGGAGTAAACCAAGGCGTTGAGCGAGAAGAGGGCACCAGCTTTGTCTTGACGTGGGCGTGCTCTTCAAGAGCAGCTGAGGAGCTGTTTCAAAGAGTCAGAAATTAAGGGGGCACAGACAGAGATCTGTGAGCAAAAGTCGACGACATTGAGGTAGCAATAAGATCCCACAGTTTTCTTGTATGACTTACAGCGAGGTTGTGATCCGAGATGCCCATTTGTGTACCAGTTGTAGAAACATTATTAAGACCTGATGTACAAACTAAGTATGGGTATGGGTAGAAAAATTCACATGCTGTGTTAAATTGAAGCATTCAAGAACATTCATGAGTTCAGTTGCATTTGAACAGTCAGTATCAACATGGATACTGAAATCACCAAGCAGTATAACATGGGGAGACACAGAACAGGCAAGAGTGAGTATTTCACTAAGTTCAGAGAAAAAATGAGGCTGATACTTTGGAGGTCAATACATCAATAACACAATGAGAAGAGGTTCACCAACAATCTTGAGAGACAGATTTTCAAAAGACGTGATGTTATGAAATTCAGTCAAAACCACTCTCATGCCATCTTGACAAATGATAGCTAGTCCACCCCCCCTTTGCATAAGGTTGGGGTTTAGACAAATCTTTTTATCCATGGGGGCTAAGCACATTTAGTTGTAGAAAGTCATTAGCTGTTTGCCAGGTTTCAATTAGCAGTAAAATTTTCTATCAGTGATGAATTAATTGAGAATTGATGCTTTGTCCGTTAGAGAGTGACAGTTCAATAGTGCCAAATATTGATGAACAAACACCTACGTGTTTTGATCAAAGTAGTGATCATCTTTAGTTAAATGCCTCAGTGAAAGTGAGTTTGAGCACCTTGACGATGCAACATCAGTTTTACAGAACCGTCTTTTTGTCCAGATAGATGGAATTGCTGTGAGAGATGAGTGATATACAGACTGGAGATGCTGTGGTGAACACGGATGGCAGTTTAAGACTCTTAAGTCAGGATGTCAGTAGTTGGATTTCCATGACTTGAATGCCAAGGACAAGAGTCTGGAAGATCAAAAACTTAGATAACATTTAATAAATGATATCCAAGACATGTTCATATGTGAGAGATCTGATAGTCAGAGCCCGGCCTAGTCTGCACCTAACAGTTGATCGAGAGGAAGGCAACCCAACTGGTCAAAGAACTGTCGACACAGACTCACTCAATACCCATGCAGAGAGAGGTGAATGACAGACAAAGAGAGGGCTCGCAACATACCCGTGAAATGGAGCGTGAACTGTCCAGCCTCTAACAGCAAGGTAAATACTGTTTTTCTCTGGTGAGCAGAAAGAAAGTTAGGCAAAGGAGCCAAAATGATTTAACTTTCTGCACAGACTAATAAATTGTAGCTTTGTAGTTAAAGTACCCACATACCCCCACCATTATATGTAGGAAACAGTATGTGTAAGCTAGGAATTAAATTAAACTGTCCTTATTCTACATTATTAAGTAAGAAAATGTATAATGAAATTAGCCACGCTCGCCAAACATTATAAATTAGATAAATGACAAATAACTAGATTATTTGTCTGAATAAAATTCTCCACCATTAAAATCGTAATACAATGTCTTGTTGTATCAGCTCACAATTTCTATTGTAAGGAATTAGCTTTAATAAGGGAATTATGTTAATTCATTTATTGGAGTAATATTATTCTCATGGCGTATCAAATAAAATATTACACACATTTAGTTACAGCTTTGAAGCAAAATCTTTTAAAAACAGGGATGAGATTATTTATCAAAATATACCACAGTCAAATTATCTTTTGAATAGACAAACTTCATTGCTATTCTAAACATAAAACTAATCTAACACATACGACATGAAACAGGTTGGTGATTAGTGCCAGAATGTGAAGTAAATAATCAATACAGAGAAAATTAACTTTATAGAGTCTGTTGACAATGCCTGAAGAGCCATTTATCCATATATCCATATATTTGCAATTGGATTACCCAAAGTAATTTTCTAATACACCAGCACTTTCAGCAAAAGTCTGGAAATGTACGTGCGTGTCATTGCGTTCCCTTTCATTGTGTTTCTTGGTTCTTTGTCAAAAGTTTGTTCTGTCGATGTCTTGGACTCTGTTATGATCGTGGCTAGTTCTTGTATGGATGGCGGATAAAGTGGGCTTTGAAGTGAGGCCTTCTGCAAGGAAGAATCGCGACTCCCGTTGGGTGTGTGAACCATAGAGCAGAGAGTGAGAGGCTTCCTCTGGACTTTTGTGTCCCGAGTTTTCCCTGAACTCTACATGGCACGGAGGTTTAGGAAGAAGCAAGAGAGCTGAAGAGAGGAGACCAAGCGACAGTTCATGAGCAGAAGAGTTTTTCCTGTTTGGAAACATTTGAACTGAAATTGGAGGCACCCAAAGGTGTCCTGAGACAAACAGAAGTGGCTTTCCAAAGTCACATGGTCAACTGGTTTGTCCCTTTCAAAGTTGAGTTATAATCCTTTGTGTGGAGAATCCTTACATTCTTCCCACTGAAAATAGTGAATGTTTAAATAATTAAGTTTTATATCTTGAAAATATTGCAAGAGACATGACATTAGTTGTCATCAACATTCTAAACATAAACAAGCAACCAGTTATATACTAAATGTGAAATGCTTTCATAAATATTACACGTGTAAGTAACAAAATAATGAAAATCCCTGGTTACAAATCATAATGGTTAATTCATTGGTTTTACAACATGGATAATACATTACACGTTATGAGAAACCTGGTTGTCGGGGTATATTCAGGTTAAGCCTTGAATAGTTACCATTCTTAGTAGAATGAGTTGAATCATACAAGATTAAAGATTATCATCATTGATTTGTCAGTTATAAGGGATTACAAATCACTACACATATATTAATAGATACATCAGGCTATAATCATTCATTTGTCAGTTATAAAAGTGATCACAGAAAATCACACATTTTCAGGATAATCTAGTTATAAGACTAGGTTTTGTATACATTGTGGGTCCATGCGGTCTCTGTTGAGCTAAGAGAGAATGTCTTTGGAATGTGCAGATGGGGAGAGGAGGTGTCCCGTGGGAGAAACAGATGTCACTGTTGATGTTGATTTTGGGCCTTGGGACTGTCTTCACAAGTCTCCATTTCCTGATATGGCCACGGATTTATGCGTTAAGGTCACAAGGTGTTACTTGGCCAGCTCTGTCATTACAAACCCTAGTTTGATATTAAGCAGGCATGGGAGAGACGGTCTCCTTCAGCAATTTAGGTGCCATGGATTTGTTTATATGACACTTTAATAGCTCGGTGGGGGACCTCTCTGATCTGTGGAATGTGGTGTTGTTCATTTGATGGCTTCGTTCATGGACAATCCTACAAAATGAAAAGAAAACAAACGGAAACAAACATGCAAAAACATATAGTCTGAATGTGAAGCAGCAGCCAAACACGCACAGCGTTCTCACACCGGAAGTGGAAGCCCTGCCAGTGGTTATAATGTTGTGGCTGATCAGTGTATGTTTGGCAGTAGAATGGTCTTCACAAAACACGTTTGCGAGATTTTACAACCTGGACGTGGTGTCCATCTCCTCACAAGTCCTCTCTGTATAGAGCGCTGCTTACATTCAAGTGGGTGAACCCAAACCCTTATTGCAGGTAGACTACCGACTATAATCAACACAGCCACCTAATTATATGCTGTTGAACTGCCCCTTTAAAAATCATAAGCACTCCCATAAGAAATAAATCCTACTTTTCCAAACATGTTGCGAGAGTGTTAATAAACCATACTGTGCATATCTATATGAGTCATATAAATATCAGACTACAATAATTTCCATCTGGTGTCCGCCACGTAAGACTATTCATTAAATATGACTTATAAGTCCTTGACCTGTGACTCCTTATGAATATCTCTATTTAGTGTTATAACTCCAGAAGTGTTATGTCAAGTAGTGCAGCGTGATGGGATATAATTTCCCATTGTGCTTACAGCAATGTTGAGTAAACTGAATTGAAAAGGAATGTCTCTGGTTACACATGTAACCTCGGTTATCTGAGATGAAGGGGAACGAGACATTGGGAAAGCTGGCCGCACTACTACTACAGAGTTTCATAATACAAGTGACTCACTCTTGTCCTTCAGTCAGAAAATTTGTAAGAAATGATGGCTGAGCGCCCTCTTATATAGGCCAACTGCGTACCTGAAGGTGCGGGTCTCAGACACCATTGCCAATCAGAGGATTGGCTTGATTGTATAAGGGTTTCAGCAAGGTTGTGCAGAAGGACTTCCCCATAGTGCTTACAGCAATGTCTCATTCCCTTGATCTCAGGGAACTGAAGTTACAAGTGTAACCGAAGACGTTTTCCCTTCTCTTTTCCCATTTTGCTATCTTAACCAGGGCTGGACTGGTAATCTGGCATACCGGACATTTTCACAGTGGGCAGACGCACTTTGGAGCCGATCATGGGCGGACTGGCCATCGGGAGGACCGAGCGGGCCGGTGTTTCAGCAGCGCAATGGTGCCGAATGGGCTGCAATAAGCTAAAATGAGCCACCGCTTAATGCAGAACAGACCACAAAACGACGCCGCGATATGCAGAAAAGGACAGCGAACATACACCTCGGCCCCCCCCCCCCGTCTCAACAACTTTTGGGCCAGTTGCCATGTAAAATCCCAGGCTGATTTCTCTTCCCAGTCCAGCCCTGATCTTAACTATTCACGATTATACAGTATGGTTAGTCCACAAACATCAGAGTAGACCTAGTCGCGACCCACCAGTTGAAAACCAGTGTGTTATACAATATCCTGTCCATAATTATAACGTATGTGAAAAAGTAACTGAGGATAGGTGTGCTTGTGATTGTACACGTGTGTATGCGCAATACAAGGTGCTTGTATAGGCTGCTGTCTCAGTGTTAGCAGTTGTATTGTTGTTATATTGCTGTGACTCATCCATCTGTGAAGCTCAAGACTTATAGAAATACTGCAGCCAATGGTTATCTCGCACAGACACCTGCTCCTATCAGAACCCAGGGCATGCTAATCTGAACAACTGTCTCCAGACACACATATATGTCTGATCACAGACTGTGGAGGAACCAGACATGAGCAATGTAGTGAAATTAGATTCTCCCAGTACAAACTCGGCTTCATTCAGCATTCAATATTCAGACCAAAAGACAAAGGTATAAGACTGTTTACTAAGCATCTTAGTGGGCTAAAGCACATAACTGGTACTCAGAAGGTTGCTGGTTCGATCCCCACAGCCACCACCATTGTGTCCTTGAGCAAGGCACTTAACTCCAGGTTAATAAGTGCTCTGTAAGTCGCTTTGGATAAAAGCATCTGCCAAATGCATAAATGTAAATGAATGAACTACAAATCCATGAAGAATTGTAAATGACAATCAAATAAAAAAGGCTGGAAAAATATAAAACTCTTTATTTTATTTGTATAAAATACATAATATTTTTGGTTTACTGGAAAATATTCTTTGATATATGTAAATAAGTAGTTTGAAAGTGTAGGGAGAGCGACTCGATTGCGCCATTCACAG
Organism: Moxostoma hubbsi; assembly: GCA_032164185.1. Lineage (NCBI taxonomy): Eukaryota > Metazoa > Chordata > Actinopteri > Cypriniformes > Catostomidae > Moxostoma > Moxostoma hubbsi. The sequence continues at coordinate 3,268,980 of JAVLUX010000065.1, forward strand.
TGCGTCATGAAAGTAGGCGGTCGCTGCAGAACACTTTTGGTGCACTTTGTTTGCACGATTCTCTAATTGGTGGATTTCCCCCCTAGGGATCATGGGTAGTGTAGTACTTCACCAGGAACTGTGCTATTAAACATGATTTAAATAGAAAATGAAGAATTAATGTGGACTGATTTCTTTAACAGATTCATATCTATGGATTAACAATCTCGGAGCTCAGGAACTTCCAGAACCTGATTGTTGCACTTTAGTTGAAGATTCCAGTGTGAATCATGATTTCTTGCTGTTTGTAGTGATTATTAGAGGTGGTGGCAAATCAAATTCATACCATTTGGTTGAACCAATTTTGCTGTGTTCAGATGCTCAAACAAACATTTTCAGAGTGTGACAGAATCCCTTGTTTTTTGTTTGTCGTATGAAATGTCATTCTGTACATTCTGCAAAATATCTTCTTTTCTGTTCCTCCAAAGAAAGAAAGAAAGTTCTACAGGTTTGGAATAATATGATGTGAGTATAAGAATTTTCATTGTTTAAATTACAATGGCTTGGTGATTCTGTTTGTTTAGTGTGTATGTGCCTGTGTGTGTGTGTTTGTGTCTGCGGAGGTCATATTCCAATGGAAATCTCCTCTCCAGTGGTTGTGTGGATGTTAGGGGGCATTAGTTTGCTTGGCTGTGGTGCAGGGAGGGACATTGTGTGCTTGTTGAGGAGAGTTAGGGAATAGATGCCCAGCAGATTTTTCTAAATCCTGTAAAAGGGCTGCTGTGTGCCTTAAGCTCCTAAAAGACCCTGTTTTACAATGCCGTTTACTTCGCTTTCTCATCATGCTGCTTTAGCCTGGATTTAAGTGCAGAGCAATTCTCTCTCTCTCTCTCTCTCTCTCTCTATATATATAATATAGTTTATTTATTTTAAGTGTCTGAGCTCCACTTTCCTTTTATACCCTGTCAAGCAGTGTTTTAAGGACTGGTAGTGTTGGGAAATTTTTCAGGACAAATGTACAATGCTTTATTGTTAATTTTATGTACCAAGTCATCAATCAAGCTGAATTTGAACATCACACATTGAGAAGACATAATGATAGGAAAAGAGACTAGACTGATTTGCATTAAAGGAGCATTCAGTAGTTCTCTAGCTAGCGTTAGCATTGCTCTTCTTCGTGCATTTTAAAGGGATAATTCACCCAAAAATGAAAATTCTCCCATCATTTACTCACCCTCATGCCATCACAGATGTGTATGACTTCCTTTCTTCAGCAGAATACATTTGAATAAAAATAAAAATATCTCAAACTCAGAAGGTCCTTATAATGGAAGTGGATGGTAACATGATTTTTGATGCTCCAAACAGCACAAACAATCAGCATTAACGTCATCTATACGACTTCAGTGGATAAATGAATGTCTTATAAAGTGATGTGATTGCTTTTGGTTTGAAAAAGTTCAATATTTAAGTACTTTTCAAGCATCAATATTTGTGTTACCATCCACGTCCATTATAAGGACTTGCATTTTTTGTTCGATCATCTTTAAATTTGAAACGTAACTTCTTTAGACTTGTGGCTTTGAGAACATTGTATTTATGAGTTGTCTTGGCACTTTTATTATTGTTTTTTTTTTTTTTGTAATATAAAACATGTTCAGCACACAATATTTCCATGACTATAAACTTCAGCTTCTCTAACTTTAAAAAATAACAACATATATTAATTCTGAACTTGGGAAATAAAGCCCAAAGTGTCTTCTTTCAATAGATACTACAACTGTGTCCAAACTCCAAAGGGTCCCGTAAATACAACCATTTAAGTTCAGGTGTGTCATTTTCATGGTTTGTGCTCAAAAAGGAGGTGCGTATCAACAGGTTAAGGGCACCGTATAAGTAGCGAATTGAGACAGCAATTCTAAAACTTTTCAAGAGCGTGACTCTTGAATGTTAGTTACATGATGTCAAGTAATTGATACGAAATACGCCCAGTAGTCCTACCTGATATACTGAAAGACTATGATAAATAGGTGCTAGCCATAATATAATTGCATTGTCAACACAACCGTTTGGCAGAAACTACAATATTTGACTTTGCACTGTCGCCAAGTGAAATAAAACTATAAAAGCTGAAGTGTAACTTTTTCATGTTAACATACTTCTATTTTAATGTATAATGCAGAGACAACTATAAGTAAGTCATTAGTAGGTCGGTAAACACCGTCTCTTTGGTGCTGTTAAAATTGCTCTGTTTGGTTTGAGCAACCAGTCCAGCCAGACACAACAACATTGACTCGACTGATGCCGTGAGTTAGGGGCAGGACCACGTGTTTGTTTGAACAGCAGACAGGGAGAGTGTTCGAAAGAGCTGTTTGAAAACAACGTTTATTTTTGCAATTTTGTTCTGTGATGCTAGTGGTGCAGAAATTAGACACTTCAGTTTTAAAATATGATTAAATGGGGTCATGATGTGCCTTTTTTATTATTTTAATATGCTCCTTGAGGTTAACTTATAATATTACTAAAGTTTTTTTTTTTTTTTTTTTTTGCACAATATATTTGTAAAACATGATTGTTTTCCACCCTCATTCTGACCCTCTGTCAGAAACGCTTGGTTTTGGTGCTACTTCTCCTTTAAGACTTAACAGTTAACGCCCACTGTTATGATTGGCTCTTTGCTCTTGACTGACCTGCCCTCTCCTCACCATCTCACTGCTCACTGCTACTGGGCGGGCTACAGAAGTGATAAGGTAAAGTAGCCATTGATGTGTTGTTGTGGAGGCGGTCAGATGCAAATGTCTATCACAGTGTGACATCACAATATGGAGGAAGTAGAGAATGAGTCGTTTTGGCAGCTTGGATTCAACAAATTCTCTTTGCAGTGAGGAGGAAGTTTTGAGTTCTGAAACTTAAAGTATGTTTTTATAGTTCAATGACCTCTTATATGTCAAACGATGAAGAAATATTTGATTCCTCGTGCCATGACCCCTTTAATTGTTGTAACGGTTTCTATAAACGACACAAAATGTCCCGTTGTTCACACTTGTCTCAGTCATGACTGGTTAGGACAAAAAATACCATTTAAATGGAAGAGGTAGCTTTTATCGCTTGAGGCTTGGTTAAGATGCAGCCTTACAATGAATTAACATTTCATATATCATATCTCACCATCATCGTACGGCTTTATCTCCATATCTTCAGCAGGAGGACTGCAGGCTGATGTAGCTGTACTGGTGTAACTCTGTACTGATGGGTACTCCATTATCCCTGCTCCCAGAAGCCTCTGCTGTTCCTCTCTGGAGGTGCGGCGGTCCTCAGAGCTTCTCTTGGAGCTCAGTCGTGATTCTCTGCGCTCTTTCTGGGACTCGCTGTCTGTTTCCTTGAGGCTTCCCCCTGCAGGATAGTAATCAGCATAGGTTAGGGGTACAAACCGTACTCGAGACTTCTGGGACAAACCGAATGGAAAATAACAATTCTATCCCATGGACATCATCAAGTGAATGATGACCAGAACTTAGAAGGTCCAAAAAGTACACAAAGGCAGCATAAAAGTAATCCATAAGACTCCAGTGGTTTAATCCATGTCTTCAGAAGCGATATGATAGGTGTGGGTGAGAAACAGATCACTATTTAAGCCCTTTTTGACTATAAATTCACCTCCCTGCCCAGTATGTGGCGATTTGCTTAAATAACTTAAATATTGATCTGTTTTTTTCACCGACACCTATCATATCACTTCTGAAGGCATGGATTAAACCACTGGAGTCGAATTGATTATTTTTATGCTGCCTTTATGTGCTTTTTTTGAGCTTCAAATTTTCGAACCTTGTTAACTTGCATTGTATGGACCTACAGAGATGAGATATTCTTTAAAAAAAGAAAGTATGTCATTTTTGGGTGAACTATCCCTTTAATATCACAGTATCAACAGTACTACTTTTATTCCGATGGAGACCAACCAATCAACAAACTATTTCAAATTGATACAATACAGGCATCACATTTTAGCTAGCCTCCTAAACAACACTATTTTAAGAAAGGAAACATCTGTGATCAAACCCAATGTTTGCTTTCTTCCATTGTACACAAGTTATTCTATTAAAATCATTGTTAGGGTTAAATCATTTAGGGTTTGGCTGAGGGGTTAAACTTAGGAAAAATCATTATAACATTGTTCGCTGGTTTGTTAATTGTTCTCTATGGGAGTAACGAGGCAACTTTCTAATGATTTTGCAACCTTGTGCTATTATTTCAATACATCATAAGACCTGGTTGGATAATATTTACATATTTGTAGAACTATAAACAACAATATCACAATTGCATGCCCAGAACAACAGCACTCGTGCTCGTGTGATATTGATTAAATTATTTGAGAATGTTCCATCTTGTGTGCTTCAGTGGCATGGAAATCCGACAACAGAACATTCCTTTTTTTACATTTTCCAAAATCCCAAAACGTTATGGATTTCAAGGTTAAAATCATAATATCAAAACCCAGATTTTTTCAATGCGGTCCCATAATTTTGGACCCCATTCTATGATGGACATATTCTAATAAATAGTTCATATTCACCTTTGGATGGTTTACGCTTAAAGGAAATCTTCCGTCTGCTCTTGGCATCTTCTCCATCGGAGTCACTGGCTTGTGAATATGTGTTCTGAGGAGAAGAGAGAACACATCATGAACGCTTGCAGCGCAAGTTGTTTGGTTTTGTGGTAAACATGCGATATTTAACTCAACATTTCAAAACAATTCTGTATACCTATTCTTGACATTTTGTAGCTTTTGATGGGAAGTACCTTTGCGTTTTCATCCCGCAGGTTAAAGGTCAGCTCCAGATTGGTGAGGAAATAATCTGCGAACTCTGGATACATATCCAGGACTTCTAGAAGTTCCTCTCTCTGGATCGTGTGCAGGTCACAGTAGCTCAGCGCTCGCACGTCAGCGTTAGATTTACCAGGCTTGGCGTACAGGTGGATCATCTCTCCAAAGATGTCATTCTTACCTGGAGAGTGAAGGAGACAGGCTCAGGTGATGATGCTGCTTTTTTTATTAGGGTTTCACCCATTCAGTGATGACATCTGATGTATATTGCAAAAAAAAAAAAAAAACACAAACTAGCTGAAATCACCAGTGCTGTGCAACTTCTGGGAGTCGAGTGTTCACAGTCCACCTGGAGACAAAGTCATCTTACAAGGTTCTTGGTTGATACAATGAACACTTTTGATTTGCTGAAGTTTTCCTGGTTGGTGGCATCATACAATTATAGTCCGAATTTTATTTGAGGGTTTTCGTAGCAAATAAACTTGATAACCACAAGCAGAATTGTATATTTCTGTGTATTTGTGCCTTGTTACTACTACAGTAATTCAGATTGACCCACCTCAAAATAGCACGTTAAAACAAAATTAACTGTTGTTCGTTTACTTTGCATGTCCGCCAAAGATGATCTCTTTCTGTACACTGTAAAAAAATTATATAAATGTAGAGAAGTTTTGTCGAGGCAACTAAATCTGGATTTAACAGGCATTGTTCAAATATCTTTAATATTGTGACACACAAAGCTACCCAGGATGCACTGCAGCACCTAAAGGTTTGATGAGAACGTCATGAACACCAGCAAAGGATGGACATTCAATATTTTGATCGGGAGGCACAGAGTTTCAATACAAAGCTTAGTAATGGGTGACACTCAACAAACACCATTAAACAAAATATAAGATTTCAACATCACCACACAACTCTTAACTAACAGTAATGACAAAAACAACAAAAACATCACAAATGAAGTTCACAAATTGCAAAAAAAAAAAAAAAAAAGCCTCCAATAATAACCTCATTATTTATTCATTCTGCAATGCATGCTGGGAGCTGGCAAATCTTTGATTTTTTTTCACTCAACTTTGTTAAATTAGTTGAACTGGCAAATATGATCGTTAATCCAATTTAAGAACAAGTTAATAGAATCAAAACGTGACAAGTTGGGATGAAAGTTTAGAGGGGTCAACTTAAATGAAGCTAGTTGATACAACTAAACCTCAACATCAGTTTTTACGGTGTAAGTGGGCGGTTCTTGGCTTGAATAAGCTGTAAAGTGGACCAGAATTTATGTCAACTAGCATATCACATAAGCTCTTAATATAGCAAACTGGAATACAGCGGTGTGATATTCTTAGGGGCCGTTCAAATCTGAAGCATTCCTGTGCTAAAAACATATTGAACGAAAGTACTTTTACACTTGAAAATGCATCAGTCTAGCGCATGTTTACATCTAAAAAAAATAATTGAACAAATGTGCAAATGGACGTAAAAACACGTTCGGTGTGAACGGCACCTTAAAGAAGTTTTGCCTTTTTATTGTACAGAATGAGAGGCACAACCGCAATATCACGGATACCATATTGCACCACGGTGCATTTATTTTGATGCATGTCATAGAATGTGCATGTGGGATGTTGATTGTGTGTTTATAAGTGCGAGTCAGTTTAGGTCAGAATCTGTGCATGTGGATTATCAAAGCGCTCTCTCTCTCATTCTCTCTTTCTCTCTCTGGGATTATGAATCAGATAAAGTCAAGTGAACAGTTTCTTCTCACTCATTTTCCACGTCTCTCATCCTCTTCTATCCTCTCCTCACACTTTTCTCTCCTTCTCATTCATTTGATGTCTGACTAAAAAAACAACCAAACATACAAACAAACAAACAACCAAACACATGTGTGTTACAGAGCTCAACAGTCTGGTTCCGGAAGTAAAAATCTCATTCATTTTCACCTTAGGTGAATTGATTATTAATGATAACTTATGAAGACAGACCTATCGTGATCTCTGAGGCTACACTTTTGTTGAAGCCATCAGTCCATGTTATTTCAACTTCATTTATAAAAAGTGTGTTTATTAGCGGAATACCTGAAGATGAACTACAGAAAAAGATTCACCAATCAGAGAATCTCGACAAACAAAGTGCGGCGAAAGAGCTCTGCAGCGACCGCCCACTCCTATGACGCAGTGTGAATGACCCAATCAAGTCAGTCTCAATACACTCTCAAACTACTTACATTTTTGTGCATTGCTGAATACGTTGCAATAAACTTAAAATATATTGCTAATCTCCTTATAATCTCCAACTTTAAACCAATAGTTTTTTATTCAATTACATCATTCGCAGTGCTTCATGGGATTGTAGTCCTTCATGAAAGACGTTAAGTACACAGTTTTGAACCTTTTTGCTTCAAATCAAAGTTTTTAATGCTGTGATTCACCTCAGAGTTTGGTTGGTTTGATTCAAGGCTTATTACTCTTTTATGAAAGATTTAATGAAATCCTCATGGAAAACATGAATGGGAAAAAATACTACTTTGAAAAAAAGTAGATGGGCTATGTTGTGCTCTCTTGACACAATTATGCCACTCTTAAAGGAGTAATATCATGGAAATCAGGGTTTTGTTTGCTTATTTTAAAATAAGAGTAGACATAGTCATCTCAAAAACTCTGAGACACTTCTCAGGTAAATGTCAGGCCCTCAGAGCGAGTCTGCTTTCAATACGACTGCACCGACTGAGCTCTAGGTGACATTCAGCTGAATTGGTTAAATGTTTAACTGCACTGTTCATAAGGGATTTAACACCTTTCTAACTCACCATAAAGATGAAGACATTTCAGTAAAGTAGAGGAGAGATTCAAGATAAAATTGCACATCAACATGTGCACTCACTGTTTCAAATATATAGTCACAAGACATAAATGATATATGTGTTAACATAATTTTAGTGTGATAAAACACTTACTAACTGCACAATAGCCAATATTTCTCCAAAATGTCAACGTTTATTGAGACTTTTATTGTATTTATGTATTTACTGTCTCTGGATGGTTACACTAATTTGTCATTTTTTACTTAAACCCTCAAAAAAAAAGCTGGAGCCTATCCCAGCTAACATTGGGCGAAAGGCAGGGTACACCCTGGACAGGTCGCCTGTCCATCGCAGGGCCACCGATAGATTTCGCTTGCTCTTCGGGACTCCGATCCTTTATATCACAAGTACAACGCTCTATCAGTTTGATCACACTTGAACAAGCTTGTAAATGTGGTTGGTTATGTAATTCAAACGTTAAAAAGTGTTTAGATGTCATAACATCTCATTACCCCATCACATCATGGGCATTGTGCGAGGAACAGGGCGAAAAGTAAATGTTTATGAACTGATAATCCGACATTTTACTTGTGATTTGTGTGAAAGTGAATAAAAGTCATTGCTGCTGTAGCGCCTCTAGTGTTCATTTCACCAGGAATCTGACGCGAAACGTACAGCACAAGCCACATAGCCTACATCATTTTGCATAAATGTAGGTTTAGTTGTTTTTCTCTCTCTTTCTCTAGTTATCTCTTTCTCTCACATTCTCACATTTGCACTTCCACTCTATACGTCATGCTGCCTATAAAAAGCCCAGTCAAGCTTTGAGCCGTGGCCTCTCCTGTGCTTTGAAGATGCCAAACACCTCCAGTGGGAGCCACTTAATAGAAATGTCAGCCTCTTGTTATCAGATAGACGGAAGGTCCTGGACTTCTCTACATTGAATGTAACAAAACCAAAACCCTGAAAGGAAAAACATGCTTGTTTCGGGAATATGCTCATCTGTTTGATATTTTAGCACAGGCATATTCTGAAAGAAAAAAACGAATACATTTCACTCTGCCTTTTGTTTTGTAGACCGTGTAAACTGCACTCTGGGCACCTTTGCTCTCGGGCTGCTGTGTTTAAGCATGAAAGGACAAGGCACATCTACCCACTGGGAGAACAACGTGTGCACCCTCTTTCTCTTGTTGCTAACCGCCTGCATCTGTAAAAACAGTCTAGGCAAGGAAATGCTCCTCAGGATGTGGCTGGGGAAATAACAGCAGGATACTTTTATCAAAATAAAATGGTGTAGTGCTCTAAAACATTTAGCAAACATCGAAATGAACACAATTGCGAAATAAGACAGAGGGATGTTCATAATCAAGGTTTTCAAATAGCCTACCTTTGGGTGAAATACAGTTATATACTGTATAAATGAAAAAGTCATTTCAAATCGAAAATAAGTTCTGAAAAAAATCCTCATTCTTAGACAGTCTGGTATAGACAGACTTTTGCTTATCAACATAATGTCTGGTCCAGTTTGTAGCTTATTTCGGCCATGAACCGCCAACTTAGACAGTAAACGTCTTTTGACTGACATGAAAAATGACCGATCAAAATTTGCTTTGTTTTTACATACTGATTAGGGGTGGTCTGATCTGAAAAAGTTTATACCACAATCAAACAAACAAGTAAAAAAAATGTACCACAGCTGTCGATCTGCAACTGGTTATGTAAGTTATATAATGTCCATTTAAGTGTAAAAAGTACAGATTATTGTATTATAGGCATAAATAAATAAAAAAAATGAGGAAGAACATGGAGTGTCTCTTAAACTTCAGGCAATTTCATATCCCAGGGGTTTGATTTTTATATCAAAAATATCAAAAACAAAAATACTTTTAATTAAACTTATTTTATTTTATGAATGTCACATTAACAATTACTTGGAAACTTTCTACCAGGCCATCATCATTTAGTTTTGACACTTTTCTGATGCCCTTTATGTACAGATTTTGGTTGCCACTCTCTCTATTCTGTGCATCACATGAACTGTGCTTGACTGGTTTAACTCCTATCTCTCAGGTAGGTTCTTCAAGGTAGCATGGAGAGGTGAGGTATCCAAGCCACATCAGCTACTTACTGGGGTACCTCAGGGATCAGTGCTTGGGCCACTTCTCACTGGGTGACAACATCACTGGGACCCCTCATTTAGGCACGTGGTTTCTCATACCACTGCTATGCTGATGACCCACAACTCTACTTGTCTTTCCAGCCCAACGACACCACAGTGACTGCTCGAATAGTGACCTGCCTGGCAAACATCTCGGCCTGGATGAAGGAACACCCCCTGCAACTTAACCCAGCCAAAACCGAACTCCTGGTCTTTCCAGTCAACCCGGCTGTTGAACACAACATCACTGTGCAGCTGGGTCCAACTACAGTATCGCCTTCCAAAACGGTCAGAAATCCAGGGGTAACCATCGATAACAAGCTAAAATTCATGGACTACATCTCAACGACTGCAAGATCATGTAGATTTACACTCTACAATATCAGGAAGATAAGACCCTTCCTCTCCGAACATGCCACACAGCTGCTTGTTCAGTCACTTGTCATAACTAGACTGGACTACTGTAACGCTCTCATTGCAGGACTTCCTGCATGTGCAATTAGACCTCTGCAAATGATCCAGAATGCAGCAGCACGTCTGGTTTTTAATGAACCAAAGAGAGCACATGTTACACCACTCCTGGTCTTTCTCCACTGGCTGCCGGTTGATGCATGTATCAAATTCAAGGCTCTGATGCTGGCATACAGAACAGTCAGTGGGTCTGCTCCAACATACCTAAAATAATTTCTGCAGAACTACACTCCCACCAGAAGCCTGCGGCCGGGTAAGGAACGGCGCCTTGTCATACCAACACAAAGAGGCACCAAAACACTTTCCCGGACTTTCAGTTTCATCATACCTCATTGGTGGAATGCCCTTCCCAACTCCATCCATGAAGCTGACTCTCTGTCTTCAAAAAACTACTTAAAACGCATCTTTTCCAAGAGCACTTAACTAGTCACTAATCAAAAAAATTTGAATACTTTTTGAATACTATTCTGATGCTAGTGAAACTGTGTAATATGGCACTTTTGTACCACTGTCTCCTTAAGATGATTCGCTTATGTTTTCCTCTTTTGTAAGTCGCTTTGGATAAAAGCAACAGTCCACACCTGATCGCCCCCAAATTGCGTCGGTTCACCGGGAAAATGCCCGGTATGCCAGATTACCAGTCCAGCCATGTTAGTAGACAAATGAAAAAAACATTTTAGAAACTTTACTTTCTAGAAGTCCACAGTGCTAAAAGTGGCCGAAGTTGAAGAAACAGCCAGTTCTGCTTGTGGTTATCTAATTTACTTGCTAATAAGTGCCTTAAACATAACTTTTGAAAGATTTGATGCCACTAACCTGGCAAAAATAGTCATATCCAGTGACTAGTTCCAATTCAAAAGTGCCCACACTGTCAACCCGGTACTACTTAAATGTAACTTTGTTTCCAGGTCGACTGGTACACTCTCCGACACCCAGAAGTTGCAATCAGATTGTTCCTGCTGATTTTACGCAAGTTCTTGCCTTTCTGAGCGCAAATGAGTTGCAGGTTTTGTTGTTTTGCAGCTTGATTACGTTTTCATTGTACAATGAATACGTAATACTTGATCTCTTGTATCCCTAGAGATCAAGTAAAATGTAATCCCTCATGACATGACGTCTTTAAAACAAGCCTTTAAGATCTTACCCAGAATGGCCACAACAATATTCTCCTTCAGTATTTCAATGGAACCCAGAGACAAGAAGTAGAGTGCGGTGAGCACATCCCCGCAGTGCACAAGGGTGTCTCCAGGGGGCACATGGGTGGTTTTGAAGCGTATAGCGAGAGCACGGAGACAGCCTTTAGTAGCACCTTTGAAAGCCTTACATCCTTCTAGCAGACTGCTGTTTAGGTGGAGACAAATATCTGCTTGTAAACACTCAGGAAACCCTTTTAAGACCTGCAGAAAGATGTTAGAAAGTGAAAAATGGGCACCATTCAACTCCATCAGTTCCACTATTGCTCAAGATTAAAGAAAGCACATTATTGTATCCACAATTGCACAATTATTTATGCGACATTGGCTTATTCCCTGCTGAGCAGCCTTTCAGGTTGTTTTACTGTGGATATAGATACTTCACAAGGTCCTTTGCTGTTGTTCTGGGATTGATTTACACTTTTTGCACCAAATTATGTTCACCTCTAGGGGACAGAATGTGTCTCCTTCCTGAGCAGTATGATGGCTGTGTGGTTCCATGGTGTTTATACTTGCTTACTATTGTTTGAACAGATGAACGTGGTACCTTTGGTGTTTGGAAATTGCTCCCAAGGATGAACCAGACTTGTGGAGGTCCACACATTTTTTTCTGAGGTCTTTGCTCATTTCTTTTGATTTTCCCATGATGTCAAGCAAAGAGGCACTGAGTTTGAAGGTAGTCCTTAAAATACATCCACAGGTACACCTCCAATTCAGTACACTATAGCTAATTGTCTAAAGGCTTGACATTATTTTCTGGAATATTTCCAAGCTGTTTAACGGCATAGTTAACTTAGTGTATGAAAACTTGATTGCTAGCATGTGTTAGCATGTAGCTAGGCATTGCTAGCATGTTTTAGCCTGCAGCTCGACATTGCTAGCATGTTATTAGACATTGATAGCATGTTTTAGATGCAGCTAGGCATTGTTAGCGTGTGGCTAAGCATTGTTGGCTTGTTTTAGCATGTAGCTAGGCATTTCTAACATGTTATAGCATGGAGCTTGGCACTGCTAGCATGTTATTAGACATTGCTAGCATGTTTTAGTATGTAGCTAGGTATTGCAACATTTTTCAGAAGCATTACAGTAGCTCTTTTTCACGATAGTGTAGGTTTTTCAATAACAGGTTGCTTGTTCCAATGAGTAGTGCTGTGGCATCACAAAACACTACATTTGTAACATGCAGCAATTCAATCGAGGGAGTAATCAAACAAACTTGCATAAACTGGACTCGAGTAGCTTTCAGAACATTGGACAGTTCATGTAAATTAACGGGTTTATATCAATTCACATAATAACTTATATGTAGCTTTGGGAAGTCAATACATTTGAGTGAATTGATTTTTTTCGGACGTTTCATGTAAATGAACTCGCAAAAGTCAGTTTGTTTATTTTTTAAAGCAAAATATTTTGTTAATTGCTGCTCTTTATGACTCTGTTGTATAAAACACCGTGGTTTCCTGTTTTATGTGTAAATGTTCAATCAAATTTTTCACCCATTTATGTATGTTTTAGCATGTAGCTAGGCATTGCTGGCATGTTTTAGCATTTAACTTGGCATTGCTAGCATGTTTTAACATGTTGCTAGGCATTACTAGTATATAGGCAGCTAGCATGTTTTAGCAAGTAGCTAGGAATTGCTAACATGTAGCTTGGCATTGCTAACATATTTTAGCATGTTGCCAGGCAATGTTAGCATGTTCTAACATGTGGCTTGACATTGCTAGCATATTTGAACATGTAGCTTGTATAACTAAACTTAAATGTATAACTATATTTAAAAGGAACAAACTATACAACTTCTGACAGCATAATTAAATAATATCTGTTTGTTATATATTTCAAAAATATTTTTTATATATTGTTTTCTTTAAATAGTTCCAATGTAGTTAGCTACTTTTCTTAGTAAATTGTAGTGTAGCTAACTACCTGACTGTAGTTTAAAGACTTATGAGTAGTTTCCCCAACACTGCACTCTACAAAGGCAGCAAAAATTTGATCACGCAAAATGATCAGAGCTCGACTCGCAATTGATTTCAATAGAGTTTACTGTTAATATGTTGCAAGACTAATATCACAACACTCTTAATAAGCATAAAAATACATAGAAAATACAAATATTCTACAAAATAGTCAACTTTTAATTGGACTGAATTGGTTTTATAGATATTTTTAGTTATTGAATGAATTATAAGTATATTTATAATTAACATTTATCTTGCTTTGTTAAATTTGCCTTCTCCACGAAGGATAAATATGATGCTGCTTTAGATTTTTGTCAAAAAAAGGTCTCTTAGAGAGCAGCATAATCATGCTTCCTACCTTTTGGAACAGCCTTTACATTGGGAACATGCTAATAATTAATTAAAATATTGCCTTTGTTTTGGAACAGAGCCGTGGTGTTTCCCCAATGCTAATACAGTCATTTAGAGTAGCAATACAATATGTTCACCAGTATTATCACAGCTACTTTGTAAAAAGACTATGAGCCAGTAATATCCACTCCAATTGCCAATTACTATGCTCATATCAGCAGTGCAATCATCAATTAAATGAAAGGAAATAATGAGAGTTCAATATGGTAAACAGAAAAGAATCAGTTTCTTAGCAACACACAGACTGCTTTAACAAGCACAACCTTAATTTCCCATCGAAGTAAGAAAGGCACCTATAGCGATTCAACTAATGCATTTTAATTCACGCTAGCATGAAATCTGCTAGGGCTGGACGGCATATCAGATATTTCACAATATATTTGCAATTTTTTTGCTGGCAATATGAAAATCAAGCAACCTATTGTGCACTTTTTATTTGGCTATTATGTTTCCTAAGGACTGCCATTTAGACTAGTTTGGGATTCTTCTTGTCTCATGACTCGACTTCATACAAACATGTTTTAATAGCATTTCTGATTTAAACTTCAGCTGCAAATACAGAGTTAAAATACTCTAAAGTAAACTTTCATTTTGCACGTGCCGTTACGTTTCGTGCACAGTTAAGCACTCTAGATTTTCAAAGTATACTTTTTTGACTGCCAACAAGGCTGTGCACGACAGTCCGCATGTGAAACATAACCTTATAATAAAGTGTTAGCAAAAAGCTATTTCAGAGGATTACACGCATTTCCCTCCCTTTATACCCGTATGTCCGGGGGCGGGACATGCAAATTCAGTCTGCCAATTTCTCATTGGCCTTTTCTCAAGTTCAGAGATGCACGCGGCTCTCAAGAGAGACCCCTAGTGAAACTTCTTCGACACAACATCTCGTTCCCTCCATCAGGGAACGGAGGTTACAACAGTAACCTAGACGTTATTGATTATTGTCAAAAGGCTGACATAATTTTTGTAAACAAAAATGTAAATATAATTTAAAAATGAACAAATTAATTTAACAAAAATAATTGACAAAAATATTACGTTTTATATCTGTTTCGCCCAGCCCTAAAATCCACTCCTTAAAATCTTTTTTGGAAACGTGCAATTTATTTGCTAAGAGACCTTGATGCAAGATTTCTGCTCATGCAATATATGGCTGAAATGGGATTTATTTAGATGAGCATCAGTGTGGCCAGAACACAATGAGGTGTGATGGCTCTGAGAGAGTATGTAGAGCTACGGCATGAATGAAGATGTGTATAATATTTGTTTATATAAATACCTCCTGCTCTTCCCGGCATGATGAGGTCATTCCAGTTCCGATGAAGCAAACATGGAGAGAAACAAGTGTTGCTTTCAGTATATAAAGTCACATATTTACACTGATATGATAACATGTTTAAATAGCATTTCAGAGAGGCTAATTTAAAGGAATAGTTCGCCAATATGAAATTCTCTCAGCATTTACTTACCATTATGATTTTCTTTCTTCCATGGAACACAACAATAAATATTTGGCAAACTTTCTGTCCTGTTCTTTTATTCATACAACAAAAGCTTATAGTGACCAGGGGTTGCCGACCTCCAAAAAGGACAAAAAGCACCATAAACGTTTCATTAAAGTGGTTAAAATGACTCAAGTGCTATATTCCAAGTCTCATGGAACCTTACAGTAGCTTTGTGTATTTTAGGTTGTTATTAAATGAAAATCTTTCCCTCTATAGCATCTGATGGAAACATTGTCTTAAATTTCAGTCTGTTCCTATTGTAGTAATATAGTGCACAAATCATATGAACTATTTTATGGTGTTTTTAATTCTTTTTGGAGCTTGAAAGATAAGGTTCTCTTTTAGTTTTCCATGGACAACATAATAACATATGGGTTTGAAATGTAATGATGACAGAAATCTCTTTTTTTTATGAACTTCAGTATAAGGGCAGCTTAAAATTTTTACCTCCAGAACGTGATTACAATTTTCAGGTTGGCATGTATTATTTAAGTTGTTTAGTGGAAAGAATGTTTAAAAACGATAAGTAAAGTGAAATGGGCCTAAATGACTACAAACGCACCATGTTCATGTCGATTCCATTGGTGTAGGTCCATGAGTGTTGGAAATACTCCTCCAGTCTCTGTCTGAGTGGATTTGGGATCTGGTGGAAACGGATGAACTCTTTGACGCGGAGCATCTGCATGTGGTAGCGTGCCGTACCGGAATACAGTCGCTGTATGATCGCAGAAACATTTCCAAAAATACTGGCGTACATCAGAGCTGGAGAAGACAGAAGTATTAGATGGTAACACATGAAAGGAATGTATGGTAACACTTAATTTTAAGGGTCACAATAATGCACTAGTTAAGCATGCACAAGACAGTAATTAATGCATGACTCAATGTAGAGTAAGGCTATCTTAGCCATAATTTACAACTTCTTAAATGTTTTTTTTTTGTGTAGAAAGAAATGCAATTAATGCTCACATCCATCCATCCATCCATCCATCCTGGATTTGTTTCTAATAACTTATTAATATCTTGTATTAACCTCATGCAACCCCTCGTCCACATATGTGGACGTTGTATTTTGGCTTTGCAATACGCAACACATAATTGAAATGTATTTAAACCGACTGAATACTGTTCACAACACCCTACACTGTCATTTAAGGAGTCACGTGACACAACAACATGATGTCGATTTCCATGAACCAGTTCAGTGAGCACAGAGCCAACAAAAGCACCTCTGGTAAGAAATCTCTTTCCAAGTTTTTTCATTGAAACCAGTTTGTGTTTAAAGAGTAGCATCTGTAGTTTCGTTTGATATGCCGCATTAAAAAATTAATTCATTTTTGATGCATCAGCACGCTGATAAACATGATGTACACATATGTGGATTATTCCCTCAGAAATAAAAAAAAGAGAGAAACAGGAAGTTGGGGCAGGACAAATTTTTTCTCTCTCTTTTTTTTTTTATTTTTCACAAAAAGTAGCCAATAGCCATTAGTTTATGCCAGACGTGAATCGTGATGTTCTTTACTGCTTTTGCTAGTCAGATCAGGTGGTATTAGGGTGTGGGACATAACCATTCTAGAGAGCATTTGATTGGAGGCAAATTTGGATACGTCCATGAGTGCAAGATGAGTCATCAATATTTTTGGTCTGTTTTCCCAGAAAAGATGTTAATTCTGTATAAGGCTAATTCATTTTTTTAGATATTAAAACAGTCTACTTTAAGGGATTGCCTTATGTATTTATGTCTAATAATGTACATACGGTTTTACTTTAAGCATGGATTTTATTTTTATTCAGGAAACAATCAATTAACTATCCATTTATATTGTAATTTTTTAAAAAAAAATTTTTGCATTAAAAGAGAACAGACACAGAAGGAAAACTTGCTTTGTCCATATATCTTTAGGTTTTTAAAGCCCTTTATTTTATTTGGCATTTGCCTTTATGAAAATGGACCATAGTTTTTATAGCTGAGGTATTTATTTGTAACAAGACCATGGTAACCTCAAGTAAAACCAAGTGTGGATCGTCACCATGGTAAAATGTAACGTGATTGCTATGAGTTTTTTCAAGAAAAACTGTATCCTAAACACATTTAAATCTGTAAATACAAAATAAATAAAAAACATTTATAAACTGCCATAGTCGTAACATTCCCTCATGTAGCCTATTATACATTTAATAGAGCTATAGTAGTGATATAATATTTATTATGAATATATTTCTGCCTCAAATACTACATTAAATACAGTTAGTGTTACTATAGTAAATTCATGAAAGGTCTGCTAATTTATGTCTGTGCATGTCACTGTGTTTTCTCAGTGTCAGTGCTGTTTTGCCGTTTAATGTTTGCACACGAGAGGTTTGCACCAAAGAATTCTGTGCAGAATTAAAAGGTTTCCGTGCTTCTCAATGGTCCTCTCAGCACTGTTATGTGAGCTGTGAGGTTGAGAGCTCGAGACCGGTCCACGAGACTTGTAAGCACAGCTGCTCTGCACTCGGGCTGCTTTGTCCATTGTTCAGGGCACGAATAGCGCCTTTTCATTCCACTATTGATGCATATGCCATTTGATATCGCTTAACAGAAAACAGCAGCGCATAAATGGAGGGAGAGAGAGAGAGAGAGAGAGAGAGAGAGAGAGAGAGAGAGAGAGAGAGAGAGAGCAAAAAGGAGGGCTGGCCAACATCGTAGTCACACCGGCGGGAAAACAGCCGCAAAATGACTTCACGAGTCCAAGTCAAGTTTCAAGTCAATTGTTTGTGACTTAAGTGCAACTCGAGTCTGAGTCACAGATTTCAGTTTCATCTCTGATATACAGTGCATCCGGAAAGTATTCACAGTGCTTCACTTTTTCCACATTTTGTTATGTCACAGCCTTATTCCAAAATGGATTAGATTAATAATTTTCCTCAAAATTCTACAAACAATTCCATAATGACAACATGAAAGAATTTTGTTTGAAATCTTTGCAAATTTATAAAAAATTAAAAATGAAAAAAAAAAAAAATCACATGTACATAAGTTTTCACAGCCTTTGCCATGACACTCAAAATTGAGCTCAGGTGCATCCTGTTTCCACTGATCATCCTTGAGATGTTTCTACAACTTGATTGGAGTCCACCTGTGGTAAATTCAGTTGACAGGACATGATTTGGAAAGGCACACACCTGTCTATATAAGGTCCCACAGTTAACAGTGCATGTCAGTGCACAAACCAACCCATGAAGTCCAAGGAATTGTCTGTAGACCTCAGAGACAGGACTGTATCGAGGTACAGATCTGGGGAAGGGTACAGAAAAATGTCTGCAGCATTGAAGATCCCAATGAACACAGTGGCCTCCATCATCCGTAAATGGAAGAAGTTTGGAACCATCAGGACTCTTCCTAGAGCTGGCCGCCCGGCCAAACTGAGCGATCGGGGGAGAAGGGCCTTAGTCAGGGAGGTGACCAAGAACCCGATGGTCACTCTGACAGAGCTCCAGCGTTTCTCTGGGGAGAGAGGAGAACCTTCCAGAAGAACAACCATCTCTGCAGCTCTCCTGTATGGTAGAGTGGCCAGGCGGAAGCCAATCCTCAGTAAAAGGCACATGACAGCCCACCTGGAGTTTGCCAAAAGGCACCTGAAGGACTCTCAGACCATGAGAAATAAAAGATTGAACTCTTTGGCCTGAATGGCAAGCGTCATGTATGGAGGAAACCAGGCACCGCTCATCACCTGGCCAATCCCATCCCTACAGTGAAGCATGTTGGTGGCAGCATCATGCTGTGGGGATGTTTTTCAGTGGCAGGAACTGGGAGACTAGTCAGGATCGAGAGAAAGATGAATGCAGCAATGTTCAGAGACATCCTTGATGAAAACCTGCTCCAGAGCGCTCTGGACCTCAGACTGGGTCGATGGTTCATCTTCCGACAGGACAATGACCCTAAGCACACAGCCAAGAAAACAAAGGAGTGGCTACGGGACAACTCTGTGAATGTCATTGAGTGGCCCAGCCAGAGCCCAGACTTGAACCCGATTGAACATCTCTGGAGTGATCTGAAAATGGCTGTACACCGACACTCCCCATCCAACCTGATGGAGCTTGAGAGGTCCTGCAAAGAAGAATGGGAGAAACTGCCCAAAAATTGGTGTGCCAAGCTTGTAGCATCATACACGAAAAGACTTGAGGCTGTAATTGGTGCCAAAGGTGCTTCAACAAAGTAATGAGCATAAGGTGTGAATACTTATGCACATGTGATTTTTTTTTTTTTTTTTTTTTTTTAATACATTTGTAAAGATTTCAAACAAACTTCTTTCACGTTGTCATTATGGGATATTGTTTGTCGAATTTTGAGGAAAATTATGAATTTAATCCATTTTGGAAAAGGCTGTAACATAACAAAATGTGGAAAAGGTGAAGTGCTGTGAATACTTTCCGGATGCACTGTATGAATTCACATTTTAAATGTATTACACATAAATAATATTTTGTAGAAATATTTGTAACCCAAGTAATGTATTTAACAATAATTACATTCATTGAAAATCAGTAACTGTAATCTAATTAGAATAATTTAAAATGTAATGTTTTACACAACTTTTTGTGCCTAAAAGTAATTAGATTACAGTAACTAATTACTTTGTAATCCAATTACACCCAACACCGTACTTTATGTGTATGTATACACTACATATATATATATATATTACATAAGCTATTTATCAAAATTTTAGACTATTTAAAGGAATCGTTCATCCAAAATGAGAATTTACCCTCATTTTATTCTAATTTCCATGGAGCATAAAAGGGGAAAGTTTAAGCATCTTTTAAAGCACCTTTTCCCCAATAGTCCAGTTTTCAAAATCAAAAATAGAATATTCAAAAGCCCTATGATAACTTTGTATGAGGATCAAACTAAAATATAAATTGTTATTGGATTGATGGACTACATTTATGGCTAGTTTTTAGTCCTTTTAGTAAGTCGTAAGTTGTATGGAAAATAGCTGTGTAAAATTATCCTTTTGTGTTCCACAGCCAAAAATTACAGCATTAGGGTGAGTAAATAATTGTATTTTCTATTAACATGTTTGTATTTTAGACTTACATCCAATCAGCATGACACAGATGGAGAAGATCTTTTCTGAGTTGGTGTTTGGGGAGACGTTCCCAAACCCCACGCTGGTCAGAGAGCTGAAGGTGAAGTACAGGGCAGTCACATATTTATCCTTTATGGACGGACCTGAGGCCGGGTCACTGTAGTTGTATCTCTTCCCAATAGACACCCCGAGATTATCAAGCCAGCCAATCTTATGTTCCAGGTACTGTTTCTCGACATTTCCAATGGCATACCAGATGCAGGCGAGCCAATGAGCAATGAGAGCAAATATACACATCAGGAGCATCAGAACTGCTGCACCATATTCAGAGTATCGGTCCAGCTTCCTGGCAACACGAACCAATCGCAAAAGTCGGGCTGTCTTCAACAGGCCAATTAGAGTGGTCGTCTGGGGAAAGAGAGAAGGTGCTAGTTAGTTACATTTCATGTCCTTAAAAAAGCACTTCTATTAAATCTATCTCGGACATCAAATGTTATCTCAGACTCATGAATTCAATTGCACAATAAATTACTGTGAGTGTGAACTAGCTCAATGAATCATCTGAATTATTATATATTATTTATCATACTTAGGCATGTAATTAAATTATTATTTTATATATATATATATAAAATGATCTTTTTGGGGGGGCCTCACTTAGCAAATATTGATATATGCAATGAATTTGATTAATAAATTGGGTCCAAACCCAATCAAAACAGCTCCAACCCTCATCTCTGAATAGCATTCATATACGATATTCTTCTCATCACAATTGTACAGAGCGGTTATCTGAGTTACCGTAGACTTTGTCTGTTCAAACCAGTCTGGCCATTCTCTGTTGACCTCTCTCATCAACAAGACATTTCCATCCACTGGATGTTTTTTGTTTTTGGCGCCATTCTGTGTAAATTCTAGAGACTGTTGTGTGTGAAAATCCCAGAAAGGCTCAAACCAGCCCGTCTGACACCAACAATCATCCATTTGATTATCTATTCAGCCAATCGTGTTGCAGCAGTGCATAAAATCATGCAGATACGGGTCAGAAGCTTCAGTTAATGTTCACATCAACCATTAGAATTTGGAAAAAAAATGTGATCTCAGTGATTTGGGCCATGGCATGATTGTTTGTGCCAGACGGGCTGGTTTGAGTATTTCTGTAACTGTTGATCTCCTGGGATTTTCACACACAACAGTCTCTAAAATGTGCCGTGAATGTATTAAAGGGCTGTATTTTAATTCCCTTTAAGGTAATTAAATACATATATATTTGTTATTTTGTAGAAAGAGCTTAAAGATTCCACATTTACGTCATCCAGCAACCTTATTTGTCAATGACCCAAGTACTGATTTGTTGGATAATTAAACCCTGAATGAATGTCGAATCTGGCCACTCTTGTGAGGTCAAAAGTGATTTTGATGAATAATGGGTATAATTGAGCGTCCATCTAATCGTCATGTCCAGCTATAACTCAGAAACGTGATTCGCTGTGAACAGAATCTGCTAATGACTTTTTAATGGGCCGTTCATGACCGATCTGCAGCAGGCCTCCGGTCACACTTCTCAAAAAATCACTCCTCGTGCTAGCTCGCTAACACATTGTCAGCACTTGTATGAATGCTAAGCATTACAGTCAGTCGCAACTATAAAGATATATGCTAAAAATACCCGCTGTGGGTTCTAACATCACTTTGTGAGGCCATAGTGTAATTGCCAGCTAAACAAATGATCTCCCAACAGGGGACGGGCTGTAGATGTCGATGGAGCCAGTTGTTGGCTCTCTTTATCCAATGAACAGATTTCAACCACAAATGAGAATTTATCTCTTGTCTGCTCGACTTGGCTGTTCACCAAGCATGAACCACAGCAGCTGTGGATACAGCAAGATGTTAACGGCATAAAGTGTAAAGTGATCAATCACAGTTTGTTATGTTTGTACATGCCGTTTAGGGGTGGGTTTGTCTGAAATAGCTGATAGCACAATATTATACCAGTGTTCAGAAATAACAGTCACTCAAATAATTACACAGCAGTGTCAGCCTGTGAATGGTTGTACAGAAAACAATTTAATTAGCAGAAAAATATGTATAGAGTTTGTGATCACAATTTCTGTCCGCCCATTAGTAAAATAAACATGGGATTCATTTACAGACATACGCTAGTACAGTTCTGCTTGTGGTTATCTAGTTTACTTGCTACTAAGTTGGGGTGGGCGATATGACCAACATCTCAATATCACGATAAGAGTCATTTTATATCACGATAACGATATATATATCACGATATAGTAAACGTTTTCTGGAAAATCAATACAAATATTTTCTATATTATATAACCATATTGTAATGCCTATATTTGGAACTCCAGTCAGTGAATTAAATACTTTATAAATTAAAACTACTTCCTCTTTATTTGGAACAAGACAAAAAATGTCAAAGTAAATAAATAAAAATCAACATGTTTTCAAAAATCAACCATACCAAAATGCGAAATATAACAGTATGCCACATTTCAGTTTAAAATGTTGTTGACCATTATTATTAATATTATTATTATTAGAAACTTTGCTCAAGTAACTTAAGATCTTCTCAAAGAAAATGAAAAATATGCACAAAAAAAAAATAAAATAAAAATCCAACGAAAATAAATAAATGTCCAAATGAATGCAGAGTTCATCTTTTGCATTGCATAATATTCTTTTGCGTGCTTCATTTTGAGGTTGTAAAACAGATTGCTTGTTATACAAGTTTTTATCATCGTGCGAACCACAGATGCCGCACCTGTCTTAATAACAAGCTCCTCTTTGTTTTCGTGACCTGTTCGGGATTCGTCCAGTTCTGTGGAGATTTCTTTCTCCATTTGGGGTTTTCCTGGGTCAAAAATGATTAAGTAGTGCGAGTGATCCTACTCTGAGCTCTCCTGTCTCTGGAGCAAAAACCTTGGGAAGCCTACTGGCTTCGGAGACAGCACCCGCCACAGTCACATGAAACACTTGCGTAGCAGATGAGAAGATTTAGCTCTTTTAAAGTGCCAAACCCTCAATGAAGGTCATTCAATTCGCTTGGGTGGCTGCAGAAAAATGTGCAATGCTGGAAAAACCCTGTCCATGTTTCTTCAATTCTCTCAATCTCACGTCTGAAGGGGTGGCTGTGGCTCAGGTGGTAGAGAGTGTTGGCCACTAATCGCAGGGTTCCACTCCACATGCCGAAGTGTCCTTGGGCAAGACACTGAACCCCAAGTTGCTCCCAATGGCAGGCTAGCGCCTTGCATGGCAGCTCTGCCATCATTAGTGTGTGTGTGTGTGTGTGTGTGTGTGAATGAGTCACAGTGTAAAGCGCTTTGAATACCGCTAAAGGTTAAAAAGGCACTATATAAGTGCAGACCATTTACCATTTCACATTAAGCCCTGCCCACTGATAGATAAGCCCATGCTGAGCCCCACATGGATATTTACATATCGCGATATACACAATATAGCAAAATCGGTTGACACTTTATATCATCACCACAATATATATCGTCACATCGCCCATCCCTGCTACTAAGTGCCTCAAACAAAACTGAATATCTTTTGAAGATTTGTTACAACTAACCGGGCAAACTTTGGCAAATTGAGTAATTACTTCTTCTATAGAAGTGTCATTGTCTCAACACAGTACCCTGTAAACATGACTTTGTTTACAGATGGACTGGAGCATGTCTGGCCAGGTTACAGAAGTAAAATGGTTTGCAAAAAGTGTTAATATTGCCTTAAATAAGCAAGATAGTTCAGCAGTATCCAACAGTGTATGAACGTGCATCACAGGAGATTTATGTCATTTATTTTTCTGAAAGTCATGAAAATTCCCAGCATAGTGTCATTCCCAGCACATCTCAAATTCTGTTTAATAACATTCTGTCCGGGAAATGACACTGATAGAAATGACATTTTTAATGCTTTTTAAAATAAAATGTCCAACTCCTTTTGTCTTGCTAAAGCGAATTTAAATGGTTTATCTTCAGAATTACACCACTTCATGTTGCCTAGAAAATGGGGCTTCACTCTTTTTTAGTAGAACATGATAAGCATGTGCTTTGATCTTGAAGGAAACTGCTGCATCACACATTTCTTTGCCTTAATTCATGTTGTGGATGTAGCCTTGTGTGACATGCTGAAGAAGGAGGCAAGTTTTCTTCCAGGATAACCTTGTTCGTGACTTGATTCATGTGTCGTTCACGAAGACGAATCTGCCTGACTTACTGAAGCACCCCCAGATCACCACCGATCCTCCACCTGGTTGTCCAATGGATAGACGGAGACCTGGAGAGGCCTTCAAGCCACAGTGTCTCGCACCCACTGTGAAATTTGGTGGAGGATCGGGGGGTGCTTCAGCAAGGCTGGAATTGGGCAGATTTGTACAAGGCTATCCTGGAATAAAACTGGCTTCCTTCTGCTCTGACAATGTTCCCCAACTCTGAGGACTGTTTTTTTCCAGCAGGATTCTCCATGCCACACATCCAGATCAGTCGAGGTGTGGATAGAAGACCACCGGATCAAGACCCTGTCATGGCCAGCCCAATCCGACCTGATCCCCATTGAAAACTTATGGAATGTGATCAAGAGGAAGATGGATGTTCTCATGCCATCAAGCAAAGCCAAGATGCTTGAATGTTTGCACCTGGAGTGGCATAAAGTCACCCAACAGCAATGAGAAAGACTGGCAGAGAGCATGCCATGACGCATGAAAGCTGTGATTGAAAATCAGGGATATTCCACCAAATATTGATTTCTGAACTCTTCCTCAGAAGTAATCATTTTTATTCACCAACTAGACCAACACCAAACTAGCCTTAACCATCATAAACCAGCCTGGAAATGCATACTGGTCTAATCTGGTCTTTTCAGCAAGGGAGTGAAGCCAATTCACAGACATTCCAATAACATCACCATTACAACATACATGTAAATAAGAGGCCATTATTTCAGAAAATACACGTAACTAATCAGTGATTTGTTTAACCTCCAAACCGGCTTTTCTCGCAGAATATCCAGCACTGTCACAATTCAAAGGCATACTCTATACATGCATGTTGTGTTGACAAGTACAACTATGACTTAAAGCCCAGCAAATAACATTAAATGACTTGTATAAGCTGCAGTCATGACCAGCACTCTATGAAAAGAGACCCAAAGCCCTTTAAATGAGATGCATCCTACAGCCACCTGCCATCTGCCTGGCCTAGCTCATTCCCTAAGTAGTACACATAATCACACATGCACACACATGCATACAGCATTGCATATCCATCTGGATGACCACAGAAGCATATACAATTCACCTTAAAGCACCCTCAATGGCACAGTTATCTTTGCATTTGTTTAATGCACAATGTCAGTTTTGGAATAATTGTGAAAGCCATTTTAGCATTAAATGAAAGGACAAATTAATACATGCTCTCTACTGTTTGTTGTGAGTGCACCATTCATAGTGGAGAATAAGGGCTGGGCGATATATTGTCTCTGAATATCAGCCTTTATTGTTTTGATTATATAGTTCAACATTTACTGTAAGTTTTTGCTCTGAAATTGCTTAAAAGCGTGATTTTCCCCACCCCAACCCCAATATTGTCCAAACAGCAATTGTTTTGAAGTTTTTCACAGAAATTAACAACACTTAACTCTGAGGGGCTGTTCAAACCAAACCTGTTCTTGTCTTAAAAAAGTTAGATGCTGCGTTATGCATACTGTATAACAGAAAGCAACTGTTTTGAGATACACTTTTAAAAGTTGATGCTCTTTTTTAATTTTTTTTTTTTACCTGAAACAGCATTTAAAAACACTACGCAGTTTGAACTGATTAATAGAAATGAATCGCCCTTAGTAACTCTAAGGGACCGTTCAGACTGAATGTGTTGTTGCGCTAAAAACAAATCTTGAAATAGCAAGTCTACACATGCACTTTAAAATGTCGCCATTCTTTTTAACCTAACAGGTTGTCTAAAAAACACAGCGCTTCTACGCGAGAGACGCTGGAAAAACAGCTGGACGTGCGCTACTGTCAAAGACATCCATTAAACACATTTACATTAGAAAAACAATGGAAAAAGAGCACAAATGAACACAAAAACCCTCGTGCTAATAACGCTAAACTTATAGACACTATTAAAATATCTCTTTGGAGTAAAATATCTTTGGTTTGGAAACTTGATGGCCAAATGAAAAAAGGCCCAAATTCACAGTAGGTGGGCCAGTTCACACTGAATGCCTAAATTGTATTACTATAGTTCTACTGCACTCATGATGTCAGCATTGAGCAGAACTGCAGAAGAAATTGAGGGCACTCGGATTGCATGTGACAATAGACTGAAGTTGGGACAGTTACGAATAGATCCAGCAGCTTTTTAAAGTGGCACCAGTACAGAACTCCATCAAGCAGGTTTCAGTCTCCATTCTGAGCTTCCTTTATCCATTGATTTGCAAGACATCAGTCAGACTACCAAAGGTCAGTGCTCTGAAGCACCACCCCTCAAGGGGTCTGATAAAAAGACGTCTTTACTTTGCTTTTACTGGGTGGCAAATGAAGGCAATGGATCCAAACTGCCACCAATTATCCTTTGACAACACCAAGGATGTGGAGCTCCATTTATCAAGGGTAGAGAAAGGAGAATGTTTCAATTAGAGCTTGATGATATATCAAATGTTTTGCTGCCAATATGAAGACAAATTGTCTTGACAAAGCATCTTAATGAGCTTTTTTGTTTGGTCATTACACTTCGATAGACTTTTCATAACTCGATCTTGTGACATTATAAAGCAATACGCCGTTGCTTGGTTCTCGGCCACTCCTCCACACTCTAGTGGACGTCAGCCGCGCCTCCCCGGGTGGATCGGAATCAGACCTCCAGCCCCTGGCGACCAGAACGCCCTGCCACGTTCTTGGGGAACAGAAGGGGTCTCCCCCACCCCTTGCAGCGGTTCTCCCACTCCAGGCGGTCGGCAGTGAGCCCCTCCCCACTCAGTTTCAGCGGCTGGTAGGGGTCTCCTCCTCCCTTGGCAGTGGCCCTGACCGCTCCAGTCGGTCGGCTAGGAGCATCTTCTCCCCTCGCGGTCAGTGACCAATTCCTCTGCTTCCAGGCTACTCCATCGGGATGGATGGTAGTGGCGAGAACTCCCCTACGGGTATCCCTCCTCCTTCCCGGGTCTTCAGCACCAGTGTAAAGCAGTTCAATGGAAAGCAGGAGGCGAGAACTGGCTTGACAATCTAAATAATATTTTAATGTAAATCTGAAACCAAAAGACACAAACACACACACAGGATGGACAGCTGCCCGTAAACATTCTCT
Organism: Moxostoma hubbsi; assembly: GCA_032164185.1. NCBI lineage: Eukaryota > Metazoa > Chordata > Actinopteri > Cypriniformes > Catostomidae > Moxostoma > Moxostoma hubbsi. Next base: position 3,296,703 of record JAVLUX010000065.1, read on the forward strand.
CTCTGTCGCACCACCATCCGCAGTCTGCCTTTATCCCTCTCGGAGGCTTGATTAGCCTGATAAGGGACTAGGTTTGTAAAATCACGACCCGGCCCACCCTCCACCCTCTCATAGACATGTTTCAAGCGTTAAGACATGTTTCAGTAGCAACTCTGATTTAGTAACAAAGTAGACTTTGAATTTGAAGTCAGAAATCCCGTTAGACCCAAAACATACAATATTCTTCGCAATTAAGTCAATGCAAATGCTTCTAGCAACGCAAGCCCTATTTTGTGCGTCATCGCATTCTGTAATCACTCAGACAGCAACAACGCAATTCATTTCATTTTGGGTTAACTATTCCTTCAAGTATGTTCAACAGGAACTTAAGACTTGCAATGTGTTGGCCAAGCATTCACATTTTTGTTTGTGTACTTGCATAAAGTATGTAAGTTGGTAAGTTCGATTCATTTACGAGAATCATTTGAAACTGTCCATTAAACCCCATAATTCACTTCGATCAGATGCGAACGCTAGGCGCCTGTGTACAGGACACGTGACGCAAATTTTGTCATATGAGTGCTCGAGCACTGAACGTGTGCAGCCCGATATTACCAACCGTGCATACTCTGAACATGCAGTGTGGAATTATTTGCACTAATCATTGGGTCCACAAGGTGGCGACACTCACAGCTGAGCCATTACTGTAATGAACAAGCACTAAAAGAAGATGTAATCGCCACTAAACAACAAGAGATGAATGTGAAAACAGTGGAGTAGTTGTATAATATAATCCTGTCTCTCATATCGGTCGTAGTGCGCATGTGCAAACCGCCTGTGTATGCGTGCAAATGGAGTATACTTTGAAAACCTAGACTTCGAATGTACACAGACGCTAAGCATTCACGTCAAAACCGAAGTATACTTTGGGCTTTAGATGTCCATTTAAGTCAACTGTCTTATGCTATGAATTGTTATATTGGTGCATATAAATAAAACATTTTAAATAACATTTTTACTTGTGTTAATTTTATGAAAAACACATATTTTAAACTAGATTTTTACAGCATTTTAATACTTTAAACAATTTAAATCTACTTGGCTACAATGTTAGTTACTTAAAAATAGTAATGCACTACAAATGACTAATTATTCCTCTAGATTGTAATCAGATTACTTTACTGATTAATTTACTTTGAAATTACTTTCTAAAACACTTTTTCGCTCATCAAATTCAAAATAATATCTATATTTCTTGTACATTGTTATTTCTTGTACACTCATACAATAATTTGAGATAAATACACACAGTTTGACATACCGAGATGCAACCAGTGTCAGATGGACAAGTACCTGAAGTAAAAACAAGTGTCGATGCTGAAAGCTTGAGGTTTGTTAATAAGGTGATGTTCAAGGCTATCAAATTGCTCAAGTTCTATGGAGTTTGCTCTCACGGCACTTTCCAGCAAAGCAGAACGAGCATGAAACCACAATGAAGGAGATGTACACATAAAAAGAATATAGTATCTAAGCAAAAGCAACATATTTAACAAAGCCCAACATGTCTGCCCTTGTCCATAGTCTAAAAATGCATCCCGTGCCATCAAATAATAACATTTCCAATAGGTCTTAATCTATAATTCCATTCTTTAATATTTTAAAAGCCAGTGTGTGTCTTGCGGGTCGTTTATCGCTTGCACAAGTTGCTGTTGTTGGAATGAGACACAAAGCTGTGAAACCATATGCTCTGATGTGCCAGCTCACGATAGGCCATTGACGGGACATGCCCACATAAACAACCCGAGTGGCTTGCCAATGATTCACAAGCTGCCTGTAAGCTGTTCAAACATCAGTTTTCTGTTTTCTCATCCCTCTTTCTAATCGTCATCATTGATTCCCATTTGGTAAGCCACTAATCCAGATAAATGGATTCAGAAATGAAGGCCACTGAGAAAAAAAGAAAAAAAACTGGGGAAAAACAACAAAGTACATTCTAATATTGTAATCCCTGACTTGCTGAAATGTTTGCGCTCCAGTCGTAAGAATCAGCCACCCATTAGCGCTAAGTGCTTTTTGACCTCTTAAAGCGCTAGATCTGATCTGATCTACATAATGGACATATAATACAAACAAACAGCTAAATAAATGGGTAAACAAATAAACAAATAGTTTAGACCAGGGGTCTCAAACTTTCAGCCTGCGGGCCAGAGTCCGCCACGTTTCATTGAGCCTCTCAGGTTTTAATTGTTTATCCTTTAAGCTGGATGGCAAATACATTTTCACTTTCGATATTTTGTTTCTTTTAATGTTATCCTGTACTTACGGTTAAAAAAATATTGTATTCGCAGACAGTTAAGGAGAACCACATGTCTCAAAATGAACTGTTAAATAACTAAAACCAACCATTTTAAAATTACCATTAGCTTTGGGTTGATTTTCATGGTTACGATTATCGGCATGTCACTCAACCTAAGAGGGCGTCACCATTCAAAGTTGATTTCTAGGGGCCACAGGACACGTTTTTCAAGTTTTCCAATGTAAACATGCGCTAGACGAATGTCTTTGAAGACACGTCTCACTGATTTTTTTTAAGACATTATGTCAAGTTTTTAAACTTTTTACAGCACATTTCAGGACACCTGCATGCTGTGCCATTTGTTGTGCAAGGTTTTTTTAATGCGCTCTTTGTGAACAGACTCTTAGTGAGTACAATTTTGAAAAAGAAATGCACGAAACTTGTGCATAAATCAATCCAAAGCTAATAGTAACTCAAAATGGATGCAAAGATAGTAAAAATGAAACATATGGAATGCATATATTCATTTATTTAGTCATTTAATGATTTAAGTTTGAAACAATTTTAATATGATTTGTTAAAATATGTAATAATTTATTCAAAGTTTTACAACACCTTAAACTATTTGGACCAGCTGGCGAAATTAAAAGGGGGCGCTATATCGCGAAAAACTGTAAGACGTCAGATACAAACTATTTTTATGCTCCGATAACTGCTGCTGTAAGCCCCAAATAGCCAAAAACTTTATATCTGCTTTTACAGTTTTTATGAAATAAGCCATTTTTTACTTGTCTGTGAGCATGCTTGGCTAAATAATCTAATGTTATATCTAGGATGTCAAGAACAAATTATGCCATCCAGAAGGATGTTTTTGACTATTGATGATAAAATATATATATTTAATCAAAAAGAGGAGGATCTCCGCTTTCCAATGACACTTGGATTGAGCTTGTAGTCCACTCAGAGGCCGAGATATTCAATGAAATAATGAGGGTGGTGCATGAACTGAACATTAGACTGAATGTCTATGGACGAGCACATCTGTGAGGGCTAAAATGTGTTAGAGCGCCACCTACAGTTCACATCTGTATATTGTGATGGAATGTGATAGAGGAAAAAAATTATTTTTCTAGTGCTTGCTGCCATCTGGTGGAATGAAATAAGACTTTTCAAAGTGAGGTGGAGTGCACAGAACCAGAATTACATGCTTACAAATTTAGGACACCAAAAAATGTTTATTCTTTTTTTTTTTACTTTGTTTATCATAAGATTGTAAACGCATACAGTAATATTTTTGATTAATTGTAGTCTTTTTTAGTAGGTTCTCTGAAAAATTAGACCAATTTTTTTGCAATTAGTCCACAGTATGTCTAAATGGTGAGCTTTTAAATTTATGTGCAAAAAATTGAGGGCGGCAGCCCCAAAATTCATATATGGAGTTAATATTTAGATATTTGGCCCTCCATAAACAATAGCCTAATATACAGTGTTGTTCAAAAGACTTAGACCACTACTGAAAATGTTTCTATTTTTAGTTTTTCATTACAAATAATCAGCTCAAACGTTTGAGCAGACAATTGAATTGAAAATGAGGGAATTGAAATGAAGACTGTACAACATGCAGTTAACATGATTAATGTCACATGTGCTTAGTTGAGCAATGGCCTAAACATAATGCAGAATCTTAAATCCTTCTTATTCGTTTAAGCCATAAAGGTTCTGAGTTTTAGAGGTTTTGAAATCCAATTTATTTATTCTGTGGGTTTAAATTAGATTTCGAATCCCAGAATTGTAATGTGGTGTCAGACTTTTGGACCCCACTGTGTATGTATATATATATATATATATATATATATATATATATATATATATATATATATATATATAAGGGGTTAATATATATATTTTCCAACATGGCTTATTACAGGTCTAAAACAAGAATGTAAACACTCAATTGTTGCCATTGGGCCTATGTCATGATGACAAACAATCCATCCAAAAATGTTGGGTCCACATTTGTTCTTGGATTTGAGATAGCTTTTTTATGGTTGTAAAAACACCTGTATCTGGCATGATGCTCGTGGCTCCCAGGTCATTTAATTTTGAGACCCCTAGTTTAGACTCTTTAGTTCTGGTGTCACTTACTTCATCTGATCCTGATCCAAATATGAGCAGGTCAAAGGGTATCGCTGCCACCATGTCTATAAGGAACCAGCCTTTGAAATAATGTATAGCGATCTTCCCCGGATGGCTCACCACCTCCTCGTTCAAGTTCACATACGTTGTGCGAAAGTTTATTAGGATGTCAATGATGAACATGATGTCCACTATTAAGTCCACAATGTTAAGAGGGCTGCAGGAATATCCACACTTGCGTCGTTTCTGTTCCTCACTGTCATGCAGCAGGAAGGCTGCAGAATAAGGGGTTAATATGGCCGTATAGATGACCAGCAGCAGGATAAGCCAGTCCCAGACCGCTTTAAAAGGGCTGTAGTGCAGAATGGTGAACTTGTCCATACGTGAGGCTTGGAGCTTGTACTCTGGTAACACATCTGCACCCAGTGACAACACCTGGAATAGGAAAGACAGGCAAAAACTTGAGTATTGCATCACTTAGAAATTTTTATAGGATTTATGCGTTTCAATTATACGACATATTTTCATCAAATTGAATAGAAAAATCTTTAAACAATGCACATTTTACATATTAAAAATAAATGTGAATTATTTGATTAAAATGAATTATAATTAATAGAAACTGTAAAAGTTAGTAAATAAAATTAATTTAAAAAAATACAGTTAGGTAAATGACAAAGCAACTATTAGCTGTGGCATTAACTTAACTAATGTTATTCTTGGGAAGGTTTGGCATGTTTAAATCTCATTTAAATCATTTTCTTTATGGGTGTCATAGACAGAAGGGAAAGAATTGCTAAATGCAAATAATGACATGCATCTCATATAATGGTGCAAAGCTGTACGATATTGAAATAAATACACTTATCAACTTTTATAACGGGGGAGAAAACACTTCCCATGTCTTTTGTTGTTTAGGTCAAAGGTTGTGCATCCACTCAAGCTCTGAGGTATTTTGAAGCAAACTGTCACTTGCCAACCTTGCCAACCAAATTACTCTGCGAAAAATGTTTGCCTTATTTTCCAAAATACCTAAACATCCTTAAAAGAAAGAATCAAAATTGTGTTAGATAATAATACTTGACCATAATGTGTTTTGTGTAGTGAATTATTGGCTGCCGGGAGCATGAAACCATCCAAATTCAATTCAAAACACCAAAATCCTCAATTTTCCAATCCAGCTTATGGTATTGCTTGACACCCGTCAGTCACATATGCACGGGTTTATTATTGTAATGCAGTTCAATACAGTCTTGCATATTTCCCAGTGGTTCTCATTTATTTCAATCGAACTGATGCAATATTTCATGGAAACTGTCAGCACGATTGAGCCCAATCACATTTCATAACCATATCGTCTCAGGGAGCCTCAGAGCATGACATAAATATTCACACAGTATATTTCTTTATAGTCACACAGTACTGGTTCCACTTTCAATAACTCATCTTACAGTACATATACAGTAACTTCTTGGATAATAAAGAGAAGTTGTCATGCAAATCAGATTATTTCAGAAATTACTCTGCTCAGGGGCGCAATGGGCAGACAAGACTCACTCACTCTCACACTCTCTCTCTCTCTCTCTCTCTCTCTCTCTCTCTCCTCTTAAAGAGTTGAATCATGTATCTTTTTCTCTTGACTGGCTTTCACATGTCCAGATAGTTCACAGAATGAACAATGACAGTCAAAAGCCCCTTGACTGCACTGAATGAGCTCTTCTGAAGTGACTAGTCATGTTGTTCGGATGGGCTACCATCGACCTGAGCGCTTCCTGTTTCCTTCGCAGCTGGTCAAGAGGACACGTTTAAGATGAGGCTCGACTCAATTAACTTTCACTGGAGGACATTTCCAGACATTCTCTAACCTTGAAGTCAAATCACACAGCAGTATTGAGAAGTAACTACCTAAAAGTAGCAGCGCTACTTCCAGTAACATGAAAGTAGCTCAGCTGTTTACAAAACAGAGTATCTTTTTAAGTAACAAGTGACGTTTTTTCCAACGAGTAATGGTGTAGTGCAACAAAAACACAATACCCCTATTTTTTAGTAACATTTAACTAGTTTCCATCCACTTTTCGTGCTGTTTTGTTGTCGAATATGTGAAAATGCGTAAAGAAAATTTGCTAAATTTGCCGTCTTCTGCTTGTTTCCATTCAATTGGCGTTTTATTGATAAAATTGGTGTGCATGATGACTTCATGCTTAAAAAAATACTTTGTCACATGTTTTAGTTTATCGCAAAAGAAATATGCCTGTATGCCGTTTCCATACATAAATGTGTGTTTATCACTAATTGTGTACCTTTCGCCTCCCAGATATCCCTAGTCCCCCTAGTAGACTTTGTCAGTTCAAACCAGTCTGGCCATTCTCTGTTGACCTCTCTCATCAGCAAGGCGTTCACTGGATATTTATTTTATTTTTGGCACCATTCTGAGTAAATTCTAGAAACTGTTGTGTGTGAAAATCCCAGAAATACTCAAACCAGCCCGTCTGGCACCAACAATCATGCCCCCCCCCCCCAACCCCATTAAACCAGCCCTGCTAGGTTGGGAGACAAAAAAAAAAAAAAAAAGGCAATTTTTAAAAGTTGTCGTACCTGTAACCTAACACAGAATGTAAAAAGTGCAGGGCTCCTACGTAAGCCCTGTAAAGCACAATGGTCAAAGTGGATGTACCTCGATCTAGTGGATGTTTACAGAGAATTCAAGAACAGTGCAGACTGACACAAATTACAGGTTCGGTGTGAACGACCCCTTAGGCTGGTTTAAGCTGCATTTTAAAGCAGGGATATCTTCCATATAGTGAGCTACTTGTTATTAGTAGCTTCTGGAGATATTACTTAAGCTTATCTTAATTGACAGCATTTGTGATATAATGCTAATAACCATTAAAAAAAAGTTATTTCTCTTGTTTATTAACGAAACAAAAAAGTTTAAATTGCAGTTTCAATGAGGGATTTATAATGGATGTGAATGAGGCCCATCCATAAATGTTTCAAAAGTATAGCCACAAGACTTTGTAATGTACTGTCCCGTACTTTCTGCACATGTTTGCATGTGCACTTTATATAGGGGTGTTATTTAGTCTGTGTAGTCTCATGTGGTTCTGTGTTTGTCCTATGTTGTTTTATGTAGCAACATGGTCCTGGAGGAACGTTGTCTCGTTTCACTGTGTACTGCACTAACTGGATATGGTTGAACGACAATAAAAACCACTTGACTTGAAGACATAAACATTACCAGATTACAGAGTTTACAGCAGGGGTGGGCAACTATTTTGGTAAAGGGGCCACATCAGGCTTTAAGTAGTGCATGGGGGGGGGGGGGGCCAAATTGTATTCCTTTTGAGATACAATCTTCTGCATTGATTTGGTTTTTGTAACTTTTAAGCTCAGAAATAGTTGTGTACTCAATTTTCTGAAGTGTATCTGTGACTAATGGGACTGTTCTGTAATTGCCTAAAGTATTGTATCGCTCTATAAAGGGAGACACTTTTCTATCAGGCATTAAAAACTGAATAAAGGCTGAGCTTATAGTTTTATTTGACCATCTGCACTTCCCTGTTCAATTATTATTCATTTATGATGTCTACATCAGGGGTCTGTTTTAATATAAAAAAAATTAAACTTATAGAACTTTTAATGTTTGCCGCAAAGTGTCAACCCATTTACGTGCTAAAAGGGTCATGATGCGGGTCTCCTCGATGGTTTGACTTGCAGCACACAACTGAATAACACCGGCTGCATGACTGTGATAAATAATCACTGCAAGAGTTAGATGAACATACAGGTGTGAAGGGACTTCAACATTTATAAATTGCACAAATAAAAAATACATATATATATTCATCTCTGGCTTGCTTTTGCTCGCATGTCAATGATGCCGAGATCTACTTTTATATTTAATTTAATCACTGAGAAGGTTTACCTGCAAAGTAGCAGCAAACATCACAAGCAGCCTCAAGAATGGACACAAGAGTATCCGTATAACACTTTTCCATGAGCAGAATATTGCACTGCAGATCGCTAAATTTGTTCAAAAGGGAAAGCGAGAGACAGAAATAGTGCACTCGTGTGCACGGTTGCCAGATTGCACAAAATAAGTATATCATTAGGCAAACTTTTTTCTTGTGGAGACACGTTATGTTCCAATGCAAGTTAACTGAAATGAATGTACATTTACATTTATGCATTTGGCAGACGCTTTTATCCAAAGCGACATACAGTGCACTTATTACAGGGACAATCCCCCCCGGACCAACCTGGAGTTAAGTGTCTCGCTCAAGGACACAATGGTGGTGGCTGTGGGGGTCGAACCAGCAACCTTCTGATGACCAGTTATGTGCTTTAGCCCACTACGCCACCACCACTCCGTGCCCCACTTCCGATTTCTCCGTCAGAAATATCCAATGGCAAAAAAAAAAACGCTTTTACGATAAATGAGCCGTGGGCCACATTAAACCATGTGGAGGGCCTGATCTGGCCCGCGGGCCGTATATTGCCCATGTCTGGTTTACAGGCATTACAACATCATGACAACAAAGTTGTAATATTGCATTTAACTTTATACAGAAAAGGTTAGCAAGCTATTTTAGGACACCTAAATCATGTTTACACACATTTTGATTATGTCTTGGGGCTATAATTTTAAAGTTTATGGACTGGTCCCATTCACTTTCATTGTAAGTCCATCACTGTAACCCAGATTTTTTTTCATTTAATTTTATTATTAAACAAATTTTAAATATTCTTTGTGGTAATCAACATTATGCCACAATATTACATTATGCGGTTACTTTGTATCGAACCCGGAACATTAATTGAACTAATTATTAGGGTAGCTTGACAGTAGATGAACTACTTTACATTACGAGCATCTTCCAGCTTGGCAAACTACAGTTTCAAAGTAGTTTCCCCAACACTGACACACAGTACACATTGTGAGCAAACACCTCAGTCTAGCTGCCAAGGACTGAAGGAGAAAGTTCAATTTACACTTGGTTTCACACACAGAGCCAACTGCGGTGCCACAGAATTGTGTTTTGCCAAGATTTCGAGATAAATTTCCCCAAGGTGCTCGAGAATCCACCTTCATGCTTGGATGGTCTTTTGATGCATTTTGATGTCATTGAAAGAGAAATATTCAAAATACGGGTGCGATAAGCCAGCAGATTTGAGTGTGCGAGTGAGGCCGAGACGGAGTAATTACTGGTGTTTGCCCTGTATTCTCGCTCTCATCTTAATATCCCTGAGGTTAAGTAGTGTGCTCATTAGCATTTATTTGCATGCAATGTCTATTATTTGCTACATAATAGAGTTGTAGTAAAATTATGCCGGAGAATTAGATACTGCTTGTTTGCACTTGTTCATAAGACTTTGTAATTTCCGTTTTGACACATGCAAAATTTCAAATAGATTACACTTGTGACACATTGATTAACTTGAAAAGACACAATCTCACCTGAGGGCCTTATTGAAAAACATGAAAGGAGACCAACCGATGAAAAGCCGTTCACAACCTACTTTTTAAACCTGTGTAATCTGACATATTTCTAAGTCAAACAGAATATTCAACAAGAACAAAATGTGTAATGCAGGACCTGAAATAAGAGGGATTGGTGACGTCAGTTGAAAAGGAAAGTTGTTACACTTCATTAAACCTTGCAGTCTTACCTGCGTGACCTTTTCTGTGACATTATGTGTCCTATCTTTGACCTTTGGTGCGATGATGGTTTTCTCTGAGGATGGGGGGGAAGGCGCTTTCTTATCGTTGGCCTCAGAGAAGTTGAGTGTGATGAGAGGTATTTTGTTGATGGTGCTGTATTTGTTTAGATTGGAGTCTGATGTTGATCCCAGCAGACTCGACTTCAGATGGTTGAACGGTCCTGTAGGTAAAACAAAAAGAAGCTGTGAATATTTGGTACAACAAGTTAAACAAATGTTGAATGGTGCTGGGTGACATATTGAATATTCACTATAATGTTGCAATGATTTTATTGGCGATATAAGTTTGCAGTTGTATGTTGCATGCAGACAGGACCCCAATATGGAGCTGAGGTTTTTTAAAAAAAAATTGCGATAATGACCGGCTGATTTTATATGATCCCACCTTTTACATGGCTACTTACCAGATAAGTAATTAAATGGACATGAAATATAGACTTAAGTTGAAATCATGTTAATATGCGAGAAGAGACCATTACAGAGTCTCCAGAAACAACTGAATTCCACCTTCGGTTTGCTATTCTTTTTTTTTTTACTATAAATCTCCACTTTCACTTTCACATTCTTATTCTTTTCTTTTTGGTGATTCACTTTCTTTGTGCATATCACCACCTACTGGCAGGGAGGAGAATTTATAGGAAAAAAATAACTTAAATATCGATCTGTTTCTCACCCACACTTATCATATGGCTTCTGAAGACATGGATTAAACCACTGGAGTCGTATGGATTACTTTTATGCTGCATTTTTGGAGCTTCAAAATTATGGCAAACATTCACTTGCATTAAATGGACCTACAGAGCCGAAACATTCTTCTAAATATCTTAATTTGTGTTCTGCAGAAGAAAGAAAGTTTTACACATCTGGGATGGCATGTGGGTGAGTAAATGATGAGACGTTTTTGGCCGATCTAACCCTTTAGCACATGGATTATGTACAGAATGAAATACTATCTTAATATTTACAGAATAACGTGCAGTTTTTTTTCAAGTAATTGGAAAAAGTTGTTATTTAATGATAAATGTGTGTATTGTGCTCTGTTGTATACTTCATTCAGGCATTTCATGCATGCAAAAAAATTGCATACTGTGCACTTTATACATATTACATACTCCAGCAATAGTAAGAGTAGCATGTTAGTGTGCTGTTCTGAACATAGCTATGGCCTCTTCTGGTTTATTGATTTAATTTGAAGTGGGATTAGAGACATATCCTCAAAAGCTGACAGTAGTGCTTACTGCCAATTAGTTAACCGCTGATGGAAGCCTTTCAGTATGTAACATAGATTTCCTGTCCTGACTGTGAGTCAAAGCATCCGTCTCATTTAGTGAGATGTGAAGAGGAAGAGCATGTCTCAGATCTGAGCCGTTCTAATCCACCAAAACACAGCAAAGTCCAGTCCAGATCGTTATAATAGCAGTGAATGTTCTGCATGAACCAATCAAGACATCAATAGCCATATGAGAGGTGAAATCAGATGGAAAATGGATAATCATAAAACGGCATGATGATGGACGCTTTGTATTCTGAATGCGATTTTGATAGCAAGAAAACAGGTTTTAACTTGCTGCTTTTGATAACACTGGTTTAGTTTTGTTTGCAAGAAAGGAGGATTATACTTTAGATTCTAGTAGATAATTACAGTCTGAGACCACTAGAGAAAATGCTTCGATTTTGCATTCTTTTCTAATTTAATGCTGTTTAAGTAGCATCTCAGGATGCACTTCATGAAGTTGGTTGAACAAATACCTTTTAGAAGCTCAGTCAAAGGTCTTTTATGTGCATCATAATGTGCATTAATGTCCACATTAATTGCTCATGATTAATGACAACAGGCTTTGAGTAATTCTTTGAGTATCTATAGTATAATGAGTAGGGATGGGAATCCTTGCACCCCGTCTGCTGGTAGGTCTACCTGGACAAGGGGAGGGTAACAAAAAAAATGTGGTACCTACACGCCATATCAGCCATCGTGCCAAATTAACAAAACATTTTAAAAAAGAGACAACACAGAGCGGCAGTGGGACAGAGAGAGGAAATAAAAAACACTTATTCGCCGGTTCTCTGATACGTCGTAGCTTGGTCCTCTGCCACTCCTCCACCCTCTACTGGATGATAGCCCCACCTCCCCGGGCGGATCGGAGACAGTCCTCGGGCCCCTTGTTGACGGAATGCCCCGCCGCATTTTTGGTGGATGGTAGGGAGGTTGGTTGGGAGTCCCTCCTCCCCTCGTGGTCTGCGTCCGTTCCTCCGCTTCCAGACGGCCGGGCTCCTCTGTCCTCTGGCAGATGGCCGCCGCTGCTCCTTGGAGGATGGTAGTGGCGAGAACTCCACTACGGCGCATCCCTCCTCCTCCCAGGGATTCGGCACCAGTGTAAAGGGATTAATTGAAAAGAGGAGGCGAGAACCGGCTTGACAATATAAATAATATTTTAATGAAGAACTGAACCAAAAGACACAAACACACACAGGTGTTGAGCAGCTGCCCGTAAATCTCTCTCTCTCTGTCGCACTGCCATCTCCAGTCGGCCCTTATCCCTCTAGGGCTAAACAGCCCAATTAACCCTCCGCCCTGCCACATATAGCCTAACAAAATATTCTCTGTATTAAGAAAGAAAGCCCTATAAAAAAATAAAAAATAAGATTAGCATCAAACCAAAGATAAACTAATAACCCATAGGTGCAATTAAACTTAATGTAACATTTTTGGTCATTATTTACTATAATTATTATTATTCCTTATTTTGCATTATATGTATTTAATTCATAATATGATGTAATCTTAATATTGTAAGAAAAATGATCAAATTTATAAATTCCTTCCCAGCCTTTTCCTTTAGTTTGATGATTGTATTAAGTTTATTTTTTACTTGTTGCTGCTTGAACTTTAATGAGGGGAACATGCGCTCTCTCATGAGGTCAAAAGATGAAAGGACAGCGGAGAAAGAGCGCATGTTTCTGGAATCTATGGATGATACTATTGTTAATGCCCTTTAATCGGGAGATATTTTATAAAGATGTTTGAATTACACCACATCTTGTAACTCGCGTTATTACTGAGATGACTTTTCCCGGCGGAGACTGAGAAGCTGCCGCCATGAACGATAATAAGGATGAGTATAATAAAGTTTACAGTACACACTAACAAAACATCACATTAAAAGTACAGTACACAAACTTTTGGGCCTCATGTGCTCAGATAGGAGACAAAGGCAGGCCTACACACAGTCATAAAGCCTGACTAAGGGAGTCCAAACAGACTACAGATCCCATCAAGCCTTGCTCACTTTACACCTAGGTGTGAAATTCTGAAGGATCAACTTCTCAACTTCTATTGGATGAAACGCATGACAGAATGTGTCCCTCAACCACCTGGATGGCTAATCGACCCAAGAATCATTCATTCGGGAATCAGACTGAACTCTGATAACACAGTTTATTTTTTAATTGGCTAAAAAGAAGTGGCTCATAGGAGTCATTTGTTCTGGGACCACATTACACTGGTCAAATGTGTGTTTTGCGCTGTAGATTTAAAAGAACCGACTCTTAGGAGTCATTCATTTGGGAACCTATTCACACTGGTCATGCTGTGTTTTACTCTGTAAATAAAATAAAAAACCTAATAAGAGTTATTTATTCGGGACCGCACTACACTCATAATAAATGTTATGTGATGTAGATTCAAAAGAACCGACTTATAAGAACAGTTTGTTCAGGAATCGGACTGAACTGGTAATGCGGTATATTTTTCTAATTGATGGTTCACAGGAACCATTTGTTCTGGAAATGTAAGTGCAGCGTAGTTCTAGCGGGAAGACTAGCAGCTGTACATCATCGCACCATTACCATCACATGTACGCCGTTGCTTTATAAGTCTGCTCACAATCTGTCACATTGCTGTTTCAGTGTGCTAACACGGCAACCTCCACCACCCCACCACCACCAGTTGAGGCCCGTCCAGCACGGGGGTAGGCTCCTCGCCCCTGCCTCCTATCTCCAGTATATCTCTCGGGAGTGTGCATATACGTCATATCCTTTGGATTTTCCCTGCAAAAGCGACCCTCTCCCTTCGCATGAAAATCGGTCTACAGGCTTTAATAGGCAACCTAGGAAGTCCGGGAAGGGCTAATTTTTGAAGTTGCGTTACAAGCCGATCACAGATTGGCCCAAAAAGGGCCAATAATACATGAAAACTGTTACATATTGCACCTTTAAGATATTCATTTTGGCAGTGTGCCTTTTCCTGGGAATCAAACCCACAACCTTTACATTGCTAGCATCATGCTCTACCACTTGGTTATAAGCACATGTGAAAATGTGTAAATATTTATAGGAAAATAGAAGTCCTGCAAATAGCACCTAAATGGACACGTCATATATCAAATGAAAACTCTCATTCACAGGTATTCGACTGTTAAGTTTATGTTGTTGTCCTAATACTAGAGATCGAAAAGATTTTCAAAAGAATCACAAAGTGAAATATGATATTTGGAAGGCATCGAATACAAACATCTCTTTTTTTTCTGTGACAATCACTGCTGCTGTAAGCCCCAAAAAGCTAAAAACAATGCTAAATGCTAAACAAATCATCTGAAATATATGTTATCGACTATTGATGATAAAATGTAGAAAATGATCAAATTAAATCTTAGCTTTCTAATGACACATAGATTGAGCTTGTAGTCCACTCAGAGGCCGAGATATGCAATGAAATAATGAGGGTGGTGCATGAACTGAACATTAGACTGAATGTCTATGTACGTGCACTTCTGCGAGGGCTAAAATGTGTTATACCGCCACCTATATTTCAGATCTGCATATTGTGACAGAAGGTGATAGAGGAAAATTATTTATTTATAATAATGGCTGTCACCTAGTGGAATAAAATAATACTTTTTGGAGGGGGATGGCATAAACAGAATCACATTTACATGCTTACAAAGTTAGGACACCTATTTTTTATTTTTAAGATTGTAAACATATACAGTATTATTTATGAAAAATTGGAGTCCTTTTTTATTGAGGGTTCTGATAAAATTAGAAGCACAGAGCGTCATAGAAGTGGGCGGTCGCTGCACAGCTCTTTTGGCACACTTTGTTGGCCGCAGTTCTCTGATTGGTGAATTGTTTTCCTTCAGGATCATGGGTAGTGTAGTGTTATTTGTTTGTTTGTTTTTTCCTTCCCTACGGTAGGTCTGTCTATAATGGGTTATTTATAGTTAATAGTCAATTCAATAATATTCAATTAATAATCAATAATTGTGTTCCTGGGGAATTATACCCACTTCCCTGGTGTTGCTAGTGTTGTGTGCTACCAGTTCAGCTACAGGAATTTCTAAATATTCTCACAGAAATGAAACTCTCACCTTCGCTTGTGTGCCTGTCCCTAAACAGATGTTTAGAGTTCGAACTAAGCCCTTCGATGTCATGAACCGAAGAGGCTCGTCTTCTGCTGCACACACTGTCTCTGGAGATGGCCTGAGCAGGACAGGTGGTGCATTGGTTTTGGGAGGGACTGGGTAAGTCCCAGATGTGCTTGGGGGATGAGTGATCCAGGGGTATCGTCACACTGACCGGAGACGAGGGATGACTGGAGCTGATGAGCGCCTGTATGTCGTTGGCCTCTGCTGGACTGCAACTGCCCTTGGTGGGCGTCAAGGCCGAAGAGTCATCGCTTGCCCTGGGTGAGTCCACCATGACCATGTCTGGATCGTCCTGCGGGAGAGACTGCTTGCTGGCGCCTAAGAGCTTCAAGGCTCGCAGACGGAAACTCAAGAATCTTCCTTTTCCTGGAGGAAAAATAAAAAAAAGCTGATGTTTCATGAGGTTTTGCCTGAAGATTTTGAGCATGTTCTGTACACTTATGACAACAAAATTGGATATCAAAAGTTGAAAAGAATAAAGATGAATCACAGGGATGCTCTTTTAATTGAACTTTTAACAGAATTGCACTCTTATTCCTATTTTCGGACTGATATCACTCAATCTGGTGTCCTGTGACAACCTTAAAGGAATATTTCACGCAAAAGTGAAAATATTAATAATTAAATATTTTTTAAACACCCTTAAAATGGAACACATACAAGACATTATATATATATATATATAGAGAGAGAGAGAGAGAGAGAGAGATGGAGATTATAAGTCTTCAGAGAAATCGAACAAAATATTGTGATAATTATGCTTAAAACAAGACATAAGATATATTACATCTTATTTTAAGATAAATCGAACACAATTTTGAGATTTTTTTTATGTAGCCAATCAGATGACTTTTTTCTGCTGCCAAAACCAGCAAGAACCATGGAAACCAGCATGCTGGTCTTAGCAGGTCTTTTCAACAGGGAAGTGGTATTTAGCATCAATACAACTATACAGCACAGCTTAATGGTCAACATTAATTTCCACAATACAACCCCCCGGAGAGCAACGATCGAACATATGGCTCATTTGTTCAGTCAGGCCTATAATGAACCCAACGCCCTCTGCTCCGAATTCATCCCTCAATATGGGCACAGCTCAGCACTGCTTTTAATTAGCAGCTTTTCAACATGGGTTTTGATCAAAAAAATCTGCCACTTCCCCATGGAATTAAATGTTTCCTCTACCATACATCAGCTTTGAAGAGTAAATTAAAGTGCAACTAGTGTCCAATAAATAAGGACACTTTTAAGAGTACGCTAATTCAACTGCACCAGGACTGTAACTCTTGAGTATTGTTGTTCAAGTTACAAGAATGAAATACTGCTATGCAATCAGCGAGCATTTAATATTATAAACTTTCATCTCATTACGTTTAATATGCATTTTACAAAACCTTTGCTCAAAAACTTAACTTAATAAGCAGGTCATTAATAGATAGTTTATGGCTCTGTAACAAAACCTTGTGAGGTCCCTTTCAGTCAACTACCTAAGCACCTGCCAGGGCTGGACTGGCAATCTGGCATACCGGGCATTTTCCCGGTGGGCCGACGCACTTTAGAGGTGGACTGGCCAGTGGCCTGGGTGAACCTAGCTGGCCGGTGGGTCGGTTACGGAAAGTGCTGAATGGGCCAAATTGGCCGCGATAAGCAAAAGTTAATCGTCGCGTTATGCAGAACGGACCACAAAATGGTGGCGCGATATGCAGATAGGGACAGCGAACACCCCCCACAACAAAGTGTTTTTTTTACTAAATCTGTACTGTATTGTATTTAAAAAAATTCTGCAGTTTTTCTCACCGTAATTTAGCTGAATCTCTCTTCCAGAACGAGCCCCGAAATATGCAATGTTATGCAATGTCATGAATTACTGGCGTTTTTGAAATCACAATGGTGATAAACAATTATCATGCACTCGAATGCTACATGTTTGACAAAGTCCCCCTGCTTCAGACTGAAAACATGTCAGAAGACGTGCGCTGGTTTTCACGTATCATGTCCCCGGCCGCTTCTGTCAACTGTGGAGTCCGTGTAACTTCTAACAGCCAATATCTCACACAACTCACTTGAAATGTGTGTTTCAGGTCCATTTTCCTGATTTATGAAACATTCTTGGAAGTTTAGGTGTGAGACACTAATATGGCATCCCGTATGGACTTCATACGGGACGGTTTGCAACCCTAGTGGCGATACACTGGGACTGTAGGACTAGAGTCCCTCTACGAAGCTTTTTGCTAATTGTCAGCATGCCTCATTCAACTAAAAGAGGTGCATCTGTTAAACAGAGGCAGGTGTGATCACTTAAAACTGCAGCATTAATGTGCTGGCTGCTCTCTCAGGTGCACAGGGGGCATTTGCCTGAACGTAAACACTCCTGTGGAGGTCTGTTGTGGATGCTCGGTTGAAAGTGAGCCAGCAATGGAAATATGATGACTGCATCACTCAGCACACTCTTCGCATGCTGTCACCACACAACGTCGGCCGTCTGCTGCCACTTGTGTTCATGCATTTGTGACTGTACATGATACTACAGCAGTGCAACTGACCGATGCCCCCTACAACGCATCTGGATCATTACAGCTGGCAGGCGTTCACACAGGTATTGAAACATCTACTGTACATGTTTGTGTGTGTGTCCATGTGCTTTTATTTTCCATTAGCATTTGTTTGTTATATTCATAGTTACATAATAGTTGTTAAGAGCATAAAATGGAACAAAATTTGCGACTTAAAATGTTGAATTATACAGTTATTGTACTGAATCTAGGTAATGATTATCATTGTCCCATGACTGCCAAACATGTGATCCAAACATCACCTGCAGCCTGAAACTGAACTTTTGGTCAGATTTTACGAGTGAATGCACTTAACTGCAAAGTGACCTATAGGATGCTTCCTTGCTCCCTATTTAGTAAATGCCTCCAGTGTGCTGTCTGTCTTCACTGGTCTCAGAACAGTTTGAAATGCACCTTATTTTCATCCTAACTCCATATAAAGCAAAACTTTTCAGCTGCTGGATGAACACAATTATTCTCAATGTGTTAATGCACAGTTAATAAATAGGCATGCATTTACTGATGTTAATGAATAGAATTGTATTGCATAATAATAACAACATAACATGTTTCACAATGTATATTCAAATGCAGTGAAATGACACACAGATGTGTTAGAGTTAAAAATAACTAACATGTATTTTCGACTTTTCAGGGAATAAAGTCCCAATATCCTCGTATGTGGACATCATGTTTATCAGGGCACTGCCACGCTTAAATAAATGGATTTCTTAAAGCGGCATATCAAATGAAAGTAGAGACTCTCCTCTATACAGCCAAATAGGTTTCAATGAAAACAATTAAAAAGATTTCATACCAGAGGCACTTTTGTTGACACTGCATCCATTGGAGTGCTTCACGGAAATCAACAGCATGTTGTTGTGTCATGTGACTTGGTGCAGCCGAAGTTAACCCTTTAAATGACTGTCTAGAGTCTTGTGAACAGTATTCAGTCAGTTTATATTCATTTAAATGATGCTTTGCGTACAGCGAAGCCAAAATACAACATCCACACCTGTGGACGCGGGGTCGCACGAGGTTATGGAATAGTTCACCCAAAAGATTCTGTTTGTGTTTGATTTTTACATACAACTAATGTGGCGGTTACTGTAATTTACTGTTTCTACCTCCAAAAGGTCAAAAAGCATCATGGAAATATCATCGAAGTAGTCCATATCACTCGTGTGCTATATTTCAATTTGTTATTCACTGGTCACTGAAATTGCTGCTTCGCAATCAGTCACGTGACATGTCAAAAACATCAAACCTGTTGCAACCTGTAGACAGCCTTTTTGAATTTAGAATTGAACCAGCCTGATCTCATAAAAACGACATGACTGTGGCATCATTTTTGTAAAATGATATTATGTGGCTCCATATTGCTGCAGTTCTGAGGTGAAATGTAGATAATTAGCAGATAATGAAGGGATCATTTTAATAGTCATCCTATGATTTTAGAAGAATTTGGATATAGTGCACAAGTCACGTGAACTACTATTTTTATTAGAGCTGATGGAAAAAAATTCAGCGATGCATCACGATTCATACTCAAATGAT
This sequence comes from Moxostoma hubbsi, assembly GCA_032164185.1. NCBI lineage: Eukaryota > Metazoa > Chordata > Actinopteri > Cypriniformes > Catostomidae > Moxostoma > Moxostoma hubbsi. Next base: position 3,316,367 of record JAVLUX010000065.1, read on the forward strand.
TCTGAATCAATTCTCAAAAGAATCAGAATCATGGAATATTGTATTTCACGTTTAATATTTCACCCTTTTTTGACTTTTGAATGAAAATAGGTGTTTTCGTTCAAAAGTCAAAAAGGGGTGAAATATTAAACGTGTTGGACTCAGAAAATGTCCTGGAAAATTGTGCCTTCAAAGAGTGGAGACCCTGAGTGCTAATATGATGTTTAAATTAGGGCTGTCAATCCATTACAATTTTTAATTGAATTAATTACATGGTGTCCTGATTAATTAATCACGATTAAACACATATACTGTACAAATATTTGCTGAGAAAGCCCCTCATATAACAATAATTCAATATATAATGATGAAATAATTATACAACTATAGAATATTTATCTTTAAATATTTTAAAATGATATATATATACAGTATATAAAATAAAAAAATATTCAGATAATTAAAATGCATTACATTCTTGTGGCTGAAGAGTTCATCATTGATAAGACGATACAAAAAGCGGCTTTAGAATATAATGTATTGTTTACTACCATATTATTGATCATAAGTCAATCATTGACACACAGTTCACAGCAATCCATTACACAAGTGAATTTGTCAATCAGTTGGAGATTTATTATGAGGGCTTGTTTAAGGACCCCTCAATGTACACCTGCATCAGACATGCTTGTGTCGCGTCTCGGGTGCGTTGCGTCTTAAACAACATTTTTAGATCTCTGTGTCAAGTTAAATATAGTTTAATACTTACAACACATCTTGAGATCTCCTAGTTCAGATTTGCACTCCATCAAGTGTTTTGAACGCAAGAACGTAACTCATGTTTGTGTTGTTCTGCTGAAGTGTTTCTTCACTGTATAAACTGTGTGTTGCTCATACAGCTGAAGTTTCACTTACTGCCCCCTGGAGTAAACAGGTGGTACTACAAGCTTGCATTTCTCAGGAATCTTCTATATTACAGTCCGGGGGCATTGCCATTAATTTTTAACGCGTTATTTATAATAAAATGAATCGCACTGAATTAACACGTTAAATTGACAGCCCTAGATTAAATACTTCACATATGATATCATTATTATTTAAATATTGTAGAAAACATTTCTTGCATTGCAGTAATGAGAATTGGGGAGTAAAATGTGCATAATTGACCTGAAAATAATGTCACATTGTAAAAAATCTTAATGGCTTTAAAAATAGACTTAATTGCCTATAAGCATAACATAATCTCTTAATAGTTTCTTTTCATTTTGGAGTGAAAATAGACTAGGACATTTTCTTGACAGGTTTAATGAATATCCCCTAGCCATCCCCATCCACCCACCACACCCTAACATTGTGGCCAGGAATATTTCATATAGGCAATCAATCTTGTTCTGCATGTCCTCTAAAAATCAATAATGAACAACTTACTCTTTATGTTTCAAATAAAGGGAATGTACTGTACAGTACAATCATCCATTATATCTCATTTCACAGTGTTTAGATGGAGTGGATTCACATCCATGAGCTATAATACACTTCTAATGCACTTAAATGACTTTCTAAAAGCTCTGGACAAAGATCCGATTAAGCTATGAAGAGAACGAGCGTCTGAGATCTATCTGATATCACTGTTAACAATGCTGTAATGTGTTTCCACAAACTATTTAATAGTCCAGCACTCTGATATGACACAAGGAAGAGATCCTAAACATCATATGTACAGGACAGAGAAGTCAAACTACAAGCTTGGTGACTGTAAATGATGTTTTCGGCGAGTAAGCCAGTCAGAAGCGGAGAAGATAATTAACCATAATGAGATATTAAACCATTATGACCTCTTCTCTTCACTTCCTGACATTAATCCTCAATCATGTTCTGCACACAAGATTTATCTCTCTCTCTCTCTCTCTCTCTCTCTCTGTCGTCTGGACTCCATTGTCTGTTTTCCAGCAGATCTCATCTAAAACACAACCAGACACTCTGGTCTATTAATGTGCACCTTTTGTTTTCCAGAAAAGAGAATGGAAGTTCAATTCAACATAATGAACGTGAATGGGGCTATCAAGCTTCTATTTTTAACGTGATTTAAATACAAAACATTGTAGGATAATATTCTAAAATCATATAAAATCATAACTGGGTTAGTCCACAAGCACACATTTAATATCCAATGTTTTCATTTCTATACCAAGACTTAATCCTGCTGTATAAATGGTTTTGAATGGAAGATGAAATGGCCAATACAGGCTGTTTTATTTCATTACAGCACAGAGAAACCGAACATTTGATAGGGCTTTCTATAATAACAAATTATTCATGAAGCATGTGAGCTAACACACAAACCGCATATGGCGTCTGAAGTGTATTTGCTTCAAATTGAAGGTCATACACTCTTTGGATAGCATACTTCTAATTTGCATTAGCATGCAAATTGACTTCAATTTGATTTTGTGTTTTCTTATCATAGTAGAAGGCTGGTCAGGTCACTTTGCTATTCAACCTGATCGAGCTTCGGTAGAATCTGGGATAACATCCCATGATTCGTGCTGTTCCATTGGTTGCTATGATACTGGGAAGTATATGCATAATTTGTTTCTTTTTTGCTCCTAAAAGTCACTTCAGTCTGAATTTGAACGGGTGTCACAGGGACACATCTCTGTTTGTGCGTTCTGGGTGAAGAATTTTCTGCATATAAATATGTTGCATGTGATCTAAACTGGTATTGAGCTGGGAATTTAATACTAGTTTGGGTTAATACTAGTCCACAGCTGTGTTTTGCTGTCCCGTTCTAGACATTTTAATGTGCTTTAGTTTTTTTATTACTAAAGTAAAAGGTGTGAGAAGCATGTAACATGTGATAAAATAATGTAATTCGCTATTGACAGGTAATCTTGTCTTGACACCAAAACACCATTGCTTCTTGTGCTTCTTAATAATGACCTCATTTTCACAAAGCTATCGTATATCTCGCATGTGACTATTAGGGATGGTAGGACTGATCCTAAAGTCTCTCAGATGTTGTATCGAGGAAATTGAGCCACACATAAAAATAGAGTTTTAATGTTTTTAACCCTTTAAGCTCTGATGGTGTTTTTAAAGATGTCCTGTTTCAATGGCATACCCACAACAACAGGCTTATAATTTGACAAGAATAAAAAGGAGGCTAGTGTTTGGTATCATTGTAAAGAACTTTTGTGAAAAATGTGAAAAAAACTTTTCACATTGTTTAATAATATAGATTATGATATATTCTGAGACTCTCAGCCTAAGAAATTGATGAAATAATGAAAAAAAATCTTTGATAATGATTTTGCATAATGTAGCTCGCCTTCTCCGAAAAATGCTTTTATTTTGTTCCCAATCATGTCAACTGTAACTGAGAAAAATTGTGAGTCGATACGACAAAGCAATAAAAAGTTATAGCCTTAGAAATAAAAATATCCTACATGTTCAAGTGTTTAAAAGCGTCTCCAAACAAATAAAACATAAGAACTAATTACACATGCAAACACAACAATCACTAAAGGCTTGAATTACATGCAGATATGATTTAAGAAATGAGATTTCACAGAATGAGTTTCATTCTGTGCCATTTGAGTCATCATTGAGTCTGTGTCATGTATTTGGCGGCATTTCCTGGTGGTCACATGTAACATTCTGCTTCGTGTGGATTATCTATTGATCTATGTATCCTATTACCTTGTGTGTGGTCTCATTTGAAAGATAATAACCTCCTCTAATTAACGGCACAATATAAGTTATGAGCGAAAATGCGTCATTTAAGCAAAGCCTGTTCACGTGAAACATACTGTAAATTTCAAAGATATTTGAAATAGGTATTTATACATGTACTTAACTATTACTTTCTATATTTTTTGTCTGTTAGTAAAACAAATAAGCTGGTTGTATTCTAGTCTTTAAGAGCTTTCCAACAACATATGACACATGGCTATTTGATAAGTTTAATGTTTTTACTAATTGTAATATTATGCACAGTGCAACATTATTAATAAATTAGCAAAACATAACACCTCTGATTTGTTGCAAGAAAAATAAGAAAAATTGGTCTCTGTATTAGTAGCAAAACTGGCATTGATAGTACTTAGTATCTGATCAAAGAGAGAGTGGTATTGCCCATCACTACTGACTATTGAAGACGTGAGAATATTCATAATGGACTATTTTTCTCCAGCGATACTTTTGGCATCCTAATATTGTTGTATGCGATACCTAGCATGCGATTATGATGTGTATTTAAGGCCACGTCGGCACTAATGCATATTCGTTTGAATATTCGGTTTCTGAATGCCATCGTTTTCCAAAGTATGCAGTTAAGGAGGGTGTTTTCTAAAGTCTTTTAGTTGGAGGAAACCGCCATTCCGGTGTGGATTAGAGGTGTAAATGTACCAAAAACAACGTGTTTTCAAATGAAAACATATCAGTGTGTACGTGGCCCAGTCAAACACACTTGTCGTAGTAGTAGTGGGTCACTGGGTTTGTGTCCAGGCCTTATTGTAACAAATCAGAGATTGGTGCTGAGTTTGTGTTGGCATATCTTCTCCCTGACACCCAGGGGCAACAAACACGCAGCAACATTCCCCACTTAAAATAACCTTCACCTGGAGCAACGCACTGCTAAGTGAGGGATTCCAGAGGCCGGAGTAGCTGTGCAGGGCTGTAAACGACCTCACAACCCCTGCATACATGCAAGGATGCATCATCATCATCATCATCATCATGATTGTCCACCCTGTGGCCTGTTTCACTGTCAGACAGTGCGGAGGAAACTGGCCTGCAGGTAACGGAAGTCGTCGCCATGGAGACCTGATGATAAATGCGTTACTCTCATCAGCTTCTTTTATCATCTTCACTAAGAATCTTTCTGGATGGTCTAAAGGCTAACAGGAAGAACAGGCTTCTTTTAGTTTGCATAAAAATTCAAACGTTTTTTTTTCAGGTAAGGTGTTCGCTTGGTGATGTTTCTCCTGTTCGCTTACATCACTGAAATTCTTGACCAAGGGGAACTTGGCTTGTTGAAGAGCATTGATGAATGGTTCAAACTAATTGTGGGTGTGAGGTATGAGGTACTTACAATAGAAGTGAATGAGGCCAATCCATAAAAGTTTAAATACTCACTGTTTCATAGCCACAAGATCTCAACAATATACATGTTAACATCATTATTGTGATAAAATTGCTTCCTAACATTTTCAGTGTAAAAATTACATACAATTTTACAACTTTGTTGCAATGGCGACATAATGCTGTAAACCTTAAAACCCTAAAACGACTTTAAACATTATGATTTAAACAAGAATAATTCATGTAAGTGCTTTTATAAAATTATCAGCTTCACATTTCTACCTTTAAACCCTCCAAAAATTGGCCCCATTCACTTCCAATGTAAGTGCCTCACCGTAAGCTCGATTTTTGCTTTTTTGAAAGACAAGGAGGGACGAGTTGAAATTATTTTTGTGGTAATCAACTTAATGCCACAAATGCTGTTGATCTTAACTTGCATTTAACCTTGAAATAGTCCTTTAAGCTTTTTCCGAGAGCCTGCAACTAAATCCACCAACTAAATTTGATGTAAGGATGGGTCACGATGGTCGCCTAGTCAATTTGTGAGGTCAACTAGTTTATCTAGAGTTTTTCCTTATACATTTTTTTATAATAATTTATTTTTTTTTGCTCTATTTTTTTGTTTATTTTTTATTTTCTCCTTGCTTTCTCCCAATTTGGCATGCCTAATTCCCAATGTGCTTTTAAGTCCTCGTGGTGACGTCATGACTCGCCTCAATCTGGGTGGCAGAGGACAAATCTCAGCTGTCTCCAAATCTGAGACCGTCAATCCGTGCATCTTATGACGTGGCTTGTTGAGCACATTGCCACAAAGACATCGCGCATGTGGAGGCTTCATGCCATCCACCGCGGCATCCACGCTCAACTCACAACGCGCCCCACCGAGAACAAACCACATTATAGTGGTCACGAGGAGGTTACCCCATGTGACTCTACCCTCCCTAGCAACCGGGCCAATTTGGTTGCTTAGGAGACCTGGCTGGAGTCACTCAGCACACCCTGGGATTCGAACTAGCAAACTCCAGGCGTGGTAGCCAGCGTCTTTACTACTGAGCTACCCAGAGATAAAAATAGTCAAAATAATGCCTTCATTATGTTCCATTCTGTTGTTCTCTTGTCCAGCAATTTTAGAATGCAAAACCTCATCTTGTGTAAACATCCAGGGCCAAGTGAGCCTGTAATAATCCCGTAATTACACAAAATTTGTCAACTTATCGTTTAAGTCCATTTTCAAAATATGTACTGTAGTTTTACACGTCCATAGAAACCAGCCCTCGGCTGAGATGAGAAAAGATGCCAAAATTCCAACTGCTTGTGAGGGTTCGCAGCGAGCACCTCCTGTCTAATTAGCATGCTTGGTTGATGGGCACCCCACTGCGCTCTACCGTTCCACACACTGGCCTGCTAAGGAACTTCCTGCTGCTGTTGGATCTGGACAAATCCAGACAGGCTGATTACAACGGCTGGATTAACACAGCAGAGACACGCTTGGGGGGTTGGGGTCGTCCATAGTTTCCGACATTTTAGTCATTGTAATCTGGTCACCGTAACAGCTACATGAGTAAAAACACATGCAGTACAGTGTTAACCGCACAGACATTTGAAGGTAGGGCCGTAGATTCTGATGAGCCTGGGGGGAGGAAACACCCCAATAATCAAAACAAGCACAAGTACAATCCCCCCATTATTCATACCATGATCAATGGAAACATGTAAATGCTTTGCGCTCAAATTAAAGCTGAAGTAATTGCTGCGCCACTAGCACACTAGCAACTGCAAAAATTAACAATGTTTTCAAAACAGCTCATCTGCTGTTGTTTAAACAGCCAGATAGTCCCGCCCTCAACTCACGCCATTGGTTGAGTGACTTTGTTGGGGCAGGTCTAAGTGGGTTGTTCAAAACAAACAAAGTAATGGCTTACTTACAGTTGTCTCTTCATATTAAACGGGGATAGAAGAAAGTAAAAGTTACATACTTCAAAAGAAAGCATTAATGGTCGATTAAAGCATAGATGGACGATTTTCCATCATTGGGCTATTCAGTTACTATGCCGTTCCGTACTGATCCGAGCTGCAAAATCAGGATTACAGTGGACTGACTGACCTGAGTGGGTATAGATGCCAACTAAAATACAGGACAATAGGGAATTTTTCACTGTTATAGTTTCTTTTTCCCCCCAAATGCTACAGGAACTGATACACGCCATGTTCAGAATCACTTGGACTGATATTTTGAAACCATTTTCCTCACAATCAGTGTTGGCGTAGTTAATGTGTTTTGGCTTTGCAGGGCTGCACTGCTCTATTGCATAGCAACACATCCTTCCTGTATTAACCCAAGACAAAGAGCAGCTGTGAAACAGCATCTAGCAGATGTTCGCTGAAGATATGAGAGCCTCAGTTTCTCAAAACAGATCTGATAATGCTAAGACGATGAATAAAACCACTGATTTCCACTCACTGATTTCTGATTTGGCTGGTGGGGTCCCGTTCAGTCCCTCTAGAGAGTCGTTGCTTTCTTCGTCCAGAACGCAATCGAAGTTCAAGATGAACATCATCACAACCCCTTCTTCGTTCTTCACCGGGATGATGTGAGTGTCGCACAGGAAGTCGGACCCTAAGACAAAAATGAAGACGTATTTAGTTTTTGAAAGCGCTAAATGTGTTCCACATGATTCATCTTGTTAATTTGGTTGTTATCACCCCTGGTCTGCTGTCTAAATTGCCTCTAGTGTGTTAATGAAGACACATGGCACAGTTGTTCAGATTGAGAGTCTCAGTAAAGATTCACTTATATTATATGGAGAGAAAAAAACAAAGATGGAATGAAAGTGAATGGTGACTGAAACATTGCAGTATGTTTTTCAGTGAAGCTGCGGTGAAATGATGTGTGTTATGAAAAGCGCTATACAAATAAAACTGACTTGATTACAACTTCTTTTGTGTTCAACAGAAAAAAGAATGTCATACTGGTTTGGAACAACACAAAGGTGAGTAAATGATGACAACGTTTTTATTTTTAGGTGAACTATACCTTTAAATGGGGATAAATACAATGTATTCAGCATCCAAAATGGCATTTTTGAATAATTTTGCTCTTTTTATTTTCCATATATGAGATGAGTCAGACTCTTTCAGTGAAACTGTACCTGCAGTATTGCAATTGGATTTTAAACAGTTTTGCAATGTATTATGTTACAGTTTCTTATAAAGTGACCGGCAGCCCGAATGGTGAGTAGGCCATTTGTACATATTATCTTGTGCTTGGTGAGGGTTTGTTTTTGGCCCTGAATGCACTTATCACCCATCATGCGCACATTTTTACACATCCCACACCCCTTGAATGTATGTAAATCTACTATTTTGGCAAATTTTATTCCTTTCAGCTATTAATAAAGGTGTAGTACTTTCAGCAACACATACTCAGTAGCACATTTAAATCCATGCTGCATAATTCCAAAGATTGGCCCCAAAATTAGCACAGAAAATGTGGTAAAAGTTTGCAGATTCAGATTTCAGTTGAAATGTAAATTAGTGTTTATATATACAGTATATATATATACAGTATATATATATATATATATATATATATATAAATAAACGTTTCTTTTTCTTCATATATAGTGTGTGTGTGTGTGTGTGTGTGTGTGTGTGTGTGATTGGTGTTTCTTTAAATTCAGGAAGGGGTTGATTTTATTTCAAACTAACAGAGGTTCACATTAAAACTGACTTGGAAAGTTTTACCAGGCCTTCATTTGTTTAGGTTAGGTTCACATTTACATTTAGACGACACTTTTATCCAAAGCGACTTACAAATGAGGAGCAAAGCAAGCAATATTTTTAAATGCCTTTCAAATTTTAGACATTATTGTTGTTGCCAGATCTAGACTTTTAGATTATTACAGTTTTTCCAAAAGTCAGAGTACTTGTTAACCAAAGTAAAGAAAAAAAAAAGCATCAGTGAAGAGCATGATTGAAATAAAATATGAGAAAAGTGCTGTTTATAGAAAACAAGAATAATAGTATTTGTATTGGGCGTCAAATCAAGCTTTAATCTTTCCAAATTACGCAAAAAGTGTGAAACTATTATTTAATTGTGTGCATTTGGGATACATGAAAAGTTAGCTATGAAATTAGCCTTAGCAAGACAAAAAAATCAGCCATTTTATTTAAAAAAAAAAAAAACAAAACAAAAAAAAACTGAAAAATGTCATTTCAATTAACGTAATTTCCACCAGAGAATTCTATTAAACATAATACAGAATTTGAGAAGTGCTAGAAATTACACTGTGGTGGTACATACTATATATACATGCATGTATGTTAAATTATAACATGTTTTAACAAGACTTCACTTTCCTTTCTATACTTTTACCATTAACGTAAGGCATGTGCCAAGCAGCTTTCTAGATACTGGCATATTAACCTTAATTTCTTGATAGTGATCAAACCAATTTCATCTGACTACTAATTTAGAGCCCGTGTCAAACTAAACCTCTTTTTTGAACACCTCTAAACCAGATGTATGATACTAGACTATGACAAAGTAGTTTACACTCTGGGAGAGGGTGAAACTTGAGGAAGTGTCTAAGTGAGGGCAGTTTACCGAAACAGATGGTACATTACAGACGGTTGCTCTAACAACCATGTAAAAAAGAAGAAGTGCAAAGCAAGCGGCCTCTAGTGATGCACACTGGAGGCTATGATCGTGGATAAATGCGGGGAATCAGACCCAGAGGTCAAAGGTCACAGCCTGTGCTTCTCTCTGCAGGCTTAGCCCTGCTCGGCTGGCCTTATTCGGCCGCTGAAGCCACGTGGCCACATCAGGGACTTAGTGGGAGATGACAGGAAGCAGTGTAGTACAGCACAAAACATTTTGTCCACTCAATGTTTTCATTTTCAGTCCATCTATCCTTATCTCTAACTCATTGAGTCCTAAAAGCCCCATTATTGGTGAACAGATATGGGAAAAAATGCTTGCCCTCTCAGGAGTCTGATATCTGGTGCACTAAAGGATTATAAAAATGTTTGGCCGTCTGACCATGAAAAAATGGTCGTATTTTTCCCTCAAAGTGCTTTTGGGGAATGTGAGTGAAAATAAATTGTACAGTATGAGTGCTTGGGCTAAAACGTGACTCGAGCAATATAGTTTTTATTTTAATAACCAGTGCTGATATCTAGACAGCAAGATGGCCGATGGATAAAATCGTCCTGATCTTATGAAAATCACATGACTGTGGCGACATTTTTTTTTAAATAGTACGTGGTTCCTTATACATATAGTGGTTTTAAATCAACAAAATGACCACCCTTCCCAAAAAATTAAACCTAAACCTAACTGATAGTGTCAGAAAAAGCAAATGTGAGATAGAAAACACAATTCACGTCATTTTGTTTCGTGTGCTCTTCAGTACTCGTATCCCGATCCTTTACATCACAAGTGCAACGCTCAATCAGTCGAGCTACCGTGCAATTTGATCACACTCAAACAAGCTTGTAAATGTTGCTGATTATGTAATGCAAATGATAAAATGAGTCACGCACTAGAGTAAAAGTGTTTAGATGTCATAAGATAGCATTGTGTGAGGAACGGGACGAAAGTGAGTGTTTATGTACTGATAATCTGCCGTGTATTATATCATATAATGAACAATAATATAATGTGAATTTTATGATTCATTTATAATTGCAGGATGATTTGATCATTTTAGAGATAGCACTCACAAATTGAGATGTGGAGAATTCTGCGGCAATTCTCCTCAAGTGTAATTCAAAGCTGATGTTTGTTATTGTTCTGATGTTAAAATAGTTTTATCCCAGCTGAATATGTGTATTTGTAGTTTGATTTCTATTTAATATGTAACACTGTGACTCTGTGGTGATTTGAGCAACCATTCCAGCCTGACATAGCAACATTTGCGCAACCAATGGCATGATTTTTGGGGTGGGGCTTCCTGGTCTGATTGGGAAACCTGTTTGAAAACAATTATTATGTTGGCTTGACAAAGGCCAAGTCTCCACTAATATGTGTTATGAACTAAAAGACATTTTTTGGCTAGGTTTACACCAGTTGGACTGTTGGAATTACTGTAAATACAAGATGACAAATTGATGAGTCTGCTCTGAACTGTTCGCAACCTTAAACTGAGGCAACATCCACACTAATCCATTGTGGGGCGGATGAGAGGTAGGGTTGCCACCCATCCCGTATTTAAATATGAAATATGCATCCCATATTGATCAATTTGGGACTTGATTTCCCACGTATTTAAGCTGGCGTCATGGCAAAATCGTTAAAGTGGGACCACCCATGCAGGTAAAGTTAATTTAACTTCGATATTCGTTGGAAATTTTTCCTACGTTGGGTAAGGGGCCATCTGAAAAGTTCACACATTGTGGTAAGGGATGGTCTGAAAACGTCAGCACAACCCTCCCCATCAACAACTAGAGAGAGTGTCCCTTATATGACAACTTCAGAAAGTGGCAACCCTAACAAGAGGCGTAAACATGGCGAAATCAATGCATGAATCAGTGTGGAATTGACCAGAGACCGTTGAGGCCGCTGCTATTTTGATTCATTTGACATGACTTCACAACGGTCAAATTAGAGATTTCATAAAATTCAGAGTTTACAACTTGTAATTATGGGCTCCACAAAGACGTGAATGCTTTTTAGAACGCATTAAGTCATAATCTCACAATTACGGTAATTCTGACATGACATGAGCGCACCAATGGATTAGGTTTTTTAAATCGTTAAACCAAGACCAAATTTGTTTACTGTAACTTGTTTAAGAGCTTTCAAGCTACATCCGCCAAACTTGGCACAGACTTTGAAACTGTTCTGGAATATTCTGCTATGATTTTTCTAATTGATCGGACTTTAGGTTTTCAAAAATGACTAAAATCACATTGACGGAATGTTCAAACCGGCCAGGCTGTCAAACTCCAATTGGAAAAAATTCAAATGTAAACAAACCCACACAAAACTATCTGTCTATCTTTAACTTTTTAAAACTAGTTTAAATTTTCAGACAAATGTTTGTCAATCCAGCATCAAGGTTTGTCTTATCTACTCAGTTGGTGGTGACAATAGCGGTACAGATATGACACACTCCATCTTGATAGAATATAATTGACTTTAATTAAACTAGTTCATTTAGATGATACATGTCTATGTTATTTGACAAATTTTTGTACAGTGCAGACATTTAATGCAGAAATGGATTGTCATGAATCTGTGTTGCATTCTTTCAAAATACAGCATTACAGCCTTTTGAACTTATGCTAATTCTTATGCTTATGTTAAACACGTCAAAAAAGACTTATTCAGAAGATTTAAATGCTTCCACAAGACATACTTCGAAAAGATGAGATGAAATTCAATATTTTAGCTCTTATGTAGACAACATTTACAATTTCTATGCTCAAAGACAGCTTTCTTCTTCAGCGTGGACACCTGATGCGTGCTGACAGATCAAACGGTTCTCACTGTACAACATGCAAATTGAGAGAGTCTGTTCGGCTCAGTCTGAACTTGAAAGGCTCATGGACATACGCTCAAATTACTGACTCTCTCTCTCTCTCTCTCTCTCTCTCTCTTTGGGCAGACACTGTCAGTCGTGTTCATTAGAAGTATGCTAGCTGTCTTACTAAATATAGCTAGCTTGGACTGGGGCGCATTAGCAGTGGCAGGTTTTTAGTGTTCATTCAGAAAGGCTTACTAGAGGTCTCTTGAAATATATTCAACATCCGTTTAGATGTTTCCATTTGTCAAGATGTTCATCTGTTTTGTTTCTGTCCATAAGAAAGAAAGATTGAGACAATGAGATTAAACGGGAGTCAAACCACACCGTAAAGTCTTCTCCAGCACATCTCAAAGACTTCAATGGAGTTAAGGTCAGGACTCTGTGGTGGCCAATTCATGTGTGAAAATGGTTCCTCATGCTCCCTGGACCTCTATTTCACAATTTGAGCCAGATGACATCTTGGCATTGTCATCCTGGAATATGCACGTGCCGTTAGGGAAGAAAAAAATCCATTGATGGGATCACCTGGTCATTCAGTACATTCAGGTAGTCAGCTGACTGACCAATTGAAGCAACCTCAGATCATAACCATAATTTAAATCCAAACTATTTTGTTTGGCCAGGCAGTGTACGTCTTGTGTATGTTTAGTGTCATTAACTTGATGGTACTTTATCATTGTGTGATTGGCCTACAGATGTTGTGACACGGTTTAAATACTCTGCAAACATCATGACAAAGATCTAATGTCCCGATGAAGGTAAAGTTGAGGGAAACTGGATCAAGTCTCAAGAGCAACAATCACACCAGAGGGAGACAGACAAATGAAGACTACGTTTTATTATGTTTTATTTATTTTTAAAATATCCTTATTGGACATTCACACTGTTTGTGTGTCTGTCCGCTTTTTCAATAGTTGTTTTTGTCTGTTTATTGCATTTTTTATTTGGTTTAATTCTAAACCTTATATATTTAGTAATCTTAAAGTACTAATTAATTGTGCTGTTTTTTTTAGCTTTGTAACTTTTTTAGATGGCATTTCTGCATTTCCTGTGAAGAAACTGTGAAGTTTCTGCATTTCCTTATACCATAGAAAAACTGTTTATATGAGCAGAAGCTGTAAAGCACTATTAAAGGTTCTGTATAAAGGCAGTGGTTCATATGACTTGTGCACTATATTCCAAGCTTTCTGGGGCCGTACAACACAAAGCTGTTGTAAACTACTTTTATGGTATTTTAATAATAAGTTTTTCTCTCTCTCTCTTTGGACCTTGACAGGAGCGGTCAATATGAAGTGTTTTTGTATGTAAAAGAGCAGCCTTAAAAGCCTCTTGAAGTAAAGATTGTGTTAAGATTCTAGTGGACACACACGTCCATGAAGAATGAAGACTGAGACAGGCAAACTACTAGCAATGCTAAAAAAACAACAACAACAAAAAAAAAAATTTAAAAACAAAAGAAATATCCAAATTTTGCCATTTAAAACCTTTATTCAGAAAATTATTGCATTCTGTGCCTTTACTATTTTAAAGGACCAAAGAGGACCTTTATATTCTCAGTCCTCAACACCTGTATATATACATCCTGATACTGCATTACAGCATGTCGTTGTGGAGTGGGCAGAAATAGTTTTGGTACCTGGCTTGAATTGAGCTTGAATCACTGTGTATCTGGGCACTGAGAACACAGGCAGATGGCAAACGGTAGTTCAATAAAGAGGTCTCCTTGCATCCTGTACCATGCTGAAAGTCACCCCTAATCTACAAAGCCTGCCATATCAGTACTGTCATATACGCTTGTGTGTGTACAACTGTAGTACAGTGATTTAGAGGTGTCCTGTACAACATTTTAAAGAGGAAATTAACACTTTTACTCAGACTCATTTCTCCAGACCCTTTCGTTACCTTTGCGTTATTTTTTTGAAACGGTTAAATTGGTTAAAAAAGCGGACTGTATGATTTGTCTAGGGAATCGATTTGTGAATCTGAATCACGTGGGGAACACTGGATGAGAAGAATGAGAAGAGCCTGTTCATGTCAATTTTAATCTGTGATTTTGAGCTACTTGAACTTTTACTTGAGCACATAAAGCTATCTTTACGTTTAATTACAGTAAGCATGACGATTGGGTACTTTATATAATGCTGCATTTAACGAAACTTGGGCGTTTGAAAATCTTTTGGTCTCACACCAACCAAAAACCTTTCACACCAACCTGAACGGCATTTTTATTTTCATATTGTGGTGATGCAATTGAAAGCATTTTATTTGTTTCCAAAAGGAAAATACAAAGCTCAGTTGTGAGGATCAGAATGAACTCTTTAAACTTCTATAGCGGTGAATGGGAGATCTCAGCACACACACACACACACACACACACACACACACACACATATATATATATATATATATATATATTAATATATATGAATCTGATTGGACGAGAGACGTTCTATGAGCACTGATGGTGTGACATCATCAGCACTCGGATGCTTCACTGTGTGTGTCACTCCGCTTGTGTTCCTGTCGTTCTAAACTAAAGTGTAAGAGTAGAGCATATCTGTTAGGAGTTACTGTCTTTATTTTTTAAATTACATATGTTAACCAGCAGGTGGTGACAAAAGATAATTTTTGTGTGTAATATGAGCCAGTTGGTGATGTAAAGTGAATCCGTTAGTCATTGTTTACATAGAACAGCGCTCTGTGATCAACATTACTTAAGCTAGGACATTGTTTTAAACGGCTTTAAATGAACAATTTCCGGATTAAGGCTCATCACAGCTGAGAGACACAACAGACTGTTTGATTACAGAACTCGAGGCGCTTGCCGAGTTTCCACATTGGATACACACTGTTTATAATGGCGGAGGACATCGCTGTTTCTATAGTGAATGACTCTTGCGCGGCTACCACGAAATAGGGAGAAATACCCCCGCTTGGATGCTATATTTCCACTGAGAAAGCCGATCTTCAGAATGCTGACAGCATCTCTGCTTGGGCGTGGCAACAGTTGATCTCACACACGCTCCGTCTCTCTCTCTCTCTCTCTCTCTCTCTCTCTCTCTCTCTCTCTCTCTCTATCTCTCTATCTCTCTATCTCACACACACACACACACACAAAGACACATAGACACGCACACACCCATCAATCATCCTTGTTTATCCAATAACTTGTTAGAAACAGCAGAAGCTGTGATACTATTTCTGAAATTAACTTTTTGAATTACTAATGAAGGCTCAAACACATCATTTGTATTGAACCAGCAACGGCAGATTCTGATCCGTCGCGTAATAAAGTAGATTCATGCACAAATGCGTTTTTATGACATACTTGGATTTTCCAAATTTTTTTAAATGTACTTGTTCATTGAACTGTTGTGTATAAGCAATATCAGACTCGCAATCATGCTATATGTCCCTATATCAGCACTGCTGTAATTACCTGCGGCCGAATCACAGCAGTGCTGATATAGGGCCATATAGCACTCCTGCTCGTGATATTGTGTGTATATATATATATTTGCATTCCCATTTGCTCCATCAGCAAAATAAAAAAATACACTTTTACGTTTCCATGACTTTCCAAATAAGGGACATCATAGATGAGATGGATAATGACAGAAAGAAGAGAGAAAAATGCCAAATATACCGTCATTCCCTCAGCAGCGCTATTTGAAACCCCATCACAGCAGTCATCTCTATTTATTTGTATTTATTTATTTCCATTATATATATATATATATATATATATATATATATATATATTTATTATTATTATTATTATTATTATTATTATTATTATTATTATTTTTTTTTTTTTTTTTGCCAGGGTAAAATACCCCAAAAAATAATGTTACAAATTTACATAGACTACTTTACAATAGTTTTATGGAAACATCGCTGTAAGAAAAGGCTCCATATTCGAGCAATAGTCATTATGTTATAGTATTAAGTGACTGTATATTTGTTTCCAGGCTGTTCTTGTGTTCCAGATAGGAAAGACACTTGTGTTAAAAACTCAAGAGCCCCCAAGAGATCATGGCATTTAACCCTTGACACTCACATTAGAACCTCCACTGCTGCCTTTATCTAGTGTCAATGTATCCAATAACATGCTTCATGTTACGAAAGTCAGGTAACAGAAGATAACCTTTAACCTTTACTTTACTGTACCTTTCGGTTTACATGACCTTATCTTAAGCATTTGATCTGTTTCTGATGTCTGAATCCAATAATTACTCCGAAACGTGTACTACAGAAAAATACTAAACCAAAACATACTTAAAACAAATGTAATATTTGTTAAAAAAAATTATTTCACACTTGAAATTAAATAACTTGTGTGTTTGACACAGATTCTGTTTAACTGGTTAATAAAAAAAAAAATGTCTAAAAAGAGTCATTCGTTCATCTATCGCATAAAAAAGTGTGTTAATTCAGTGTGATTAATTCAGATCAATTTAAGCTTGAAGTACCACCTGTTTACTCCAGGGGGCAGTAAGTGAAACTTCAGCTGTATAGGCAACGTGCGGCTTATACAGAGAGCAAACCAACCCTTCAGCAGACAACACAACGCGAGGAAGCTTGTGTTCAAATCATGCTGGATGCCCAAATAATAAATCAACATTCAATAATCATGTTCAATAATAAGGAAATAAACAATATATTGCATTTTAAAGCCACTTTTTGTATTTGTCTTATCAATTCTTAACTTTCTGCCACAATATATATATATATAAAATTTTATTATTATTTTTTATTTTTTAATGGAACTGTTCTCGATTTTCAATTTCTCTCTCTCTCTCTCTCTCTCTCTCATACTTCAATGCATGCACTGAATGTGGCCCTGGGCTCTGTCCTCTCTGTCTACACCTGATGGTACATCAGACATCTGAGCTGTATCGACATACAGTTTTCCAACTCACTTCCTGTTCCTCCCAGGCCTTCAGTATAGAGCGCATCAGTCAGTCAGGAACTGTTCGCATACTAAACTCCATGACATATCATTCACAGCCTAAATCTCTCTGTTACCCTTTGACCTGCTAACATTATTGCCCATACTCACAGCTACAACAAAGTATCACACTTCAGCATTGAAATCATCCTGCACTGTGTGCTACGGACATGAGTGAGACCTCAAATCATGTGGTTTAAGGAGAGGTGTGGTGTTACAGTCTGATCTCGTTATTATTTATACACTATTTAAAATTATTTTAAGATTTACATATTTCATTTTCATAACAATGTTCCATCAATTTGAACTGAGTCATCTTTAACTAAATACATAGAATACTAAATATTTTAAGTTTTATGAATTTTATTTAATAATAATAGTTAAAAAATGACAATTCAATTTGATGGAATTTGTTATAAAACTGAAACTTTATATATATATATAATATATATATATATATATATATATATATATATATATATATATATATATATTGCGTGTATTTATTTGTAACGTTAAAAAAAAACACATTTCTGAATGTGTTGAACATACATGCTGAAACATATGGTCGTATTGAGCATCTAAAACATAAACGTTTTTACATATTTACATCTTTAAAAGTGTCAAAAATATTTACAAATCATTTGTATTATACATATATATATTTAATGTTACATTTTGGCTATTTTATAGATATTTTAGACCCTTTAACCACAGCCCTACCCCTAAACCTTTCCCAAATAATTTCTTAATATAAAAAGATGCAGATAAATTTAATCAAAATAATTAAAAAATTAAGAAAAAAAAAAACTGTACAAAAGTGTATATATATATATATATATATATATATATATATATATATATATACTTATTCAAAGTGGTTTTGTCTGTGTGTGTGTGTGTGTGTGTAAGAAATAGTTATAATGTGCATATATGTTCGAACAAACAACCATAACTACATATGTGTCTATACACAACAATACATATATCCACATATATGATAATTTTTTAAATATTAATACAAACAAAATTGAACATACACATATGCAGTATATATGCATACATAACACACACACACATATATATATGTTATGGCTGAAAATAATTGAAAAAAGGCTTTAATTTGGGTCTGTTTCTCACACAGATCTATCATATGGCTTCTGAATACTTGAATATAGTGCATGAATAGAAATGAATAATTTTATGATTGTTTTAATGTGCATTTGTGATGTATTTTATGGTCATTTTTTTTTGTGGAAAACTTCCCTAGTTTTCTGTGGCAAACAAAACAATAATAAAATAATTAAGTAATGATTAAACGATGACAGCATTTTTATTCATTTAAATTAACTTTAGTCTTCGTAAAAGTGATGAAAGTTAAATATAGCACCAGAAATTGCTATAAAAATTGTTTTATACAGCATTTATTAATCTTTGTTAATGCTAGTTAATAAAAATACTAGGGCTGTCAATTGAATGCGTTAATTCAGTGTTATTATATAAAAACTAATGCGTAAAAGTTAAAAAAAAAATTCATGTCAACCTCACTGTATAGGCAACGAGCAGCTTATCCAGAGAACAAACCAGCAGCAGACAATATAAGATGAGATCACATTCTTGCATACAAACACAACTTGATGTGAGATCTGAACGCAGGAATCTCTGTAATGACAGTATATTACTGAGTCAGCATCTGCTGCACTTCCCTGCATATCATTGTGTCTTGCACTAAGCACAGTTCCCCTTTCAAGAAAGGATGATCTTTCAAGATGATGGAAATCTCATTAGATTCCTATTTCCACCATCAATATTTAAAACAATGTGGCACATCCAGTCGTCTAAACCAGTGTTTCCTTTTATGTTCCAAAGAACAAAATAACACCTTACTGGTTTGGAAGGACAAGAGGGTGAGTAAATAATGAACTATTCCATCTTAAATTAGACTTAAATCAACCAACAATTTGTTTTGAATATTTAATAATAACCCAATCTCTTTAATCTATTGTAGACAATCTTGGAGCACAAAGAGGGCTTCTCAGCAATGGCCATATACCCTGAGAGTAAGAATAAATATTCTCTTATTTGTATTATTAGTATGTAAAGCCATGATAGAGGGTAGAAAGATATATATTAGGGCTGTTGATTTAACACGTTAATTCAGTGTGATTAATTTGATTAAATATAACGTGTTCAAAAAATGTACGCAATTAATGGCAATGCCCCGGACCATAATAAGGAAGAGTCCCAAGAAATGCAAGCTTGTAGTACCACCTGTTTACTCCAGGGGGCAGTAAGTGAAACTTCAGCTGTATGAGCAACACACAGTTTATACAGTGAAGAAAACAACCCTTCAGTAGGCAGAACAACACAAACATGAGTTACGTTCTTGCATTCAAAACACTTGATGGAGCGCAAATTCAAACTAATAGATCTCAAGATGTGTTTAAAGATTGAGTATTAAACTATATTTAACTTGACACAGTGAGCTAAAAATGTTGTTTATGACGCAACGCACCCGAGACGCTACACAAGCATGTCTGACGCAGGTGTAGATTGACGGTCCTTAAACAAGCCCTCATAATAAATCTCCAACTGATTGATAAATTCACTTGTGTAATGGATTGCTGTGAACTGTGTGTCAATGATTGACTTATGATCAATAATATGGTAGTAAACATTACATTGTATTCTAAAGACACTTTTTGTATGGCCTTATCAATGATGAACTCTTCTGACACAAGAATGTAATGCATGTTAATTATCAACAGTGTTTAACATCTCCTTATAACTATGGCGTGGTTTAAATGGCGTATAACACTATGGCACTATATATAGTGTAATATTGTCATTTATTTGCACTTTCCAGGGCAGATGTGATAGGCAAGCCCTAACATGATAATCTGTAATAAAACACTGCTCTTCGTTATCATCCAGGGTGTCATGACGGGTGCAGAGGAGCTCCATAAACCTGTCAAATCTCCATCATTTCCATTACATTAAACTTTATTTTATTGCTCTATTTAATGAAAGCATCACAAAGTGGCAAAGCAATTACCTAGAAGAGCAACATCATTTATCCCCTCAAGCGAAGGAAATGAAGGATGCAAAATTAAAGGAATATTCCGGGATCAATACAAGTTAAGGTCAATCGACAGCATTTGTGGCATAATGTTGATTTAATTTCGACTCGTCCCTCCCTTTTCATTAAAAGTAGCAAACGTTTAGGCTACATTAATGGCACTTACAATGGGTGGAAGTGAATGGGGCATATTTTTGCAGGCTGTTAAGGCAGAAATGTGAAGCTTAAAATTTGAGAAAAGCACTAACATTAATTTGCGTTACACTTAATACTTGTGTATTATTTGAGCTGTAAAGTTGTTTAAATGCTTGTTTTTTGAGGGATTGCAGGGTTTATGGCGTTATGTTGTCATGTTAACAAAGTTATACTTTATGTTATATTTCATACAGAAAAGGTTAATAAGGTATTTATTTTATCAGACTAAAATCGTGTTAACACATATTTACGTTTTTGGCTATAATTTTGACACAGTGAGTATTCTAATGTTTACGGATTCACTTTAAAGAGAGACTCGTGTGACGAGTAAATTGAGATGAAGTTTAGAAATATTACGAATATTACATTTTTGAAATTATGACTCAGCATTGTATAAAAAATATTGGGTACATTAAACTAAGAAATTTAAGAGAGAAGACATCATAACTATTTTGGGAATATTTGACCTGTTAATTTGATTTCATTTGATGATTAGACCAGGTGTGTTCAATCGAGTTCTGGACAAAAGGAGTGATGACTCGAAATTAGTTTTTGTGGTCGTCAACATTGTCACAAATGCTGTCGATTAAGTTTACTTTTATTGAACCTGGAACACTCTCTTGAACATTTCAGTACACTGCAAAAAAAAATAACAAAAAAACATATATATATAAAACATCGTTTTCCAGTAAAATATCTAAACATCTTTAAAACAAGATATGTTTACATCAGAAACAAAACTGCACACAATAAAAACATATTTGGGGGGTTTTAAACAAGAAAAAAAAACAAAAACAGAATTTTGCTTCTCAAGTGAATGTATGTTGTTTAAAGGATGTTATGTATATTTACTAGCAGGGGCGAATTAAGGCATTGGCAACATGGGAAGCATCTTGTCCCCCCCCCGGAGGTGGCATCTTGCTGGGGGTGGCACGATGTGCCCACACAAACAAGTGGGTGAAGTCCACCAGCCATCTCATCTCCAACCCCCAGCCAACACCCCCTGTCAACAAGCTAGAACCGCTACTGTTTACTTGAAATAAAAAGGCAAAAACACTGATTTATAACGTTTATTTTTTAAATGATTTCCATTTCTGTGACGTCACGCCAGACAGCGCAACAAATGGGTCTAAAATGACTCTTATTGCAGTATATGTGAGTGCAGCGTATTTCTAGCGGGAAGACTAGCAGCTGTACATCATCGCACCATTATCTGGTTAATTCCCAGCCAATCACATATAAGCCGTTGCTTTATAAGTCACATTGCTGTTTCAGTGTGGTATCACGGCAACCTCCACCACCCCACCACCACTGGTTGAGTGCCGTCCTGCACGGGGGTAGGCTCCACGCCCCTGCCTCCTATCTCCGGCAGGATATGACGGTTCTGAGTTTTACATTCATCAAATAAATGTCATCTTAAACCTCACTCAAGCCTGCGTGTCTTGCTGATCGAAATAAAAATTGGCATCTCACTAGCCGGTTCAGAACAACTTGTATATTGATCCCCTCAGGGTTTTCCGTAGAAGGCGTTAAGGAGCTTATGTGAGAAAATGAGTTGCGTTCAATAAGCACACTGTTCTGTCCTTTATCAGTCTGTTTTCTACATTTTATTGTAAATTATCCTCATTTTAGTGTATGAATATTGTGGCGTCGTGCCTGGTGTGGACAGACAGATTGCTTGTCGCTGGATTCTTATCACGTCGCTAATACTCAATTAATGAAAATTGGCCCTTCGCTAAGCCCTGCCTAAAAAACATTTTTGACAGCAGTTCTTTTTTACTATCGCCGTCAAATGACGCTTTTCTCATTTATAAGTGGTTATAATAATCGTAAAAATATATTCGGTTTCATTCACACCAGGTTTCTGAATCAGGGCTAAAAATAGGTCCACAAAGGTCATACCTCCCAGAATGACTGTGTTAAGTCATTACGGAGCAGAGGGGTCGGTTTCACTCAGAGTCTCACTTACAGGTTTTTCATTCACTAGACGAGCCTGACTGTAATAAACCCCGGTGAAGGTTTGCAGCTGTCATTCACCCTTGTGTTTTTAAGCGTAATGCAATTTAGAGTCTCTTCAATCGAATTCACATGAACAATGGAATGAACATGGGAGAGAATCAGACTAAAGTGTATGCTTGGGTAATCTCAACTACATGACTTTAATCGAGTGTCATTGAACATCACTCGGGAGATAATATACAGTATGATCATGACAGAGAATACTTCATGTAGTGGGCTTTTGTTTGGAATAGTCTGATACTAGAGTGAATCCCACCAAATCTATCAAGAACCAAAATGATAGTAATAGTGACAATAATATAAATATTAACTATTTCGTTCAAATAGTATTTATTTAGTATGTGTTTATTGGTATATGTTTGTTTATTTAGTTAGTTTCAATTGAGCATATTTTCCCCTAAAATATTATTAAATATTTGAGCAATTTGATAAAAAAAAATACAATAAAAAGAAATATTTACTATTTCATTCAAATCTAGAATTTTTTAAAGCCTATTTAAGGACAATTGACATTTATTGCATTTTTTTATTTGTTTGTTTGTTTGTGTGTGTGTGTGTGCGCTTGTGTGCATGCGCCCATGCTTGCATTTATTTATGTATTCATTATTTATTTTATTTTCAATTAAGCACATGTTCCCCTAAAATTCAAATTACACAAAACGTTTTAGTCTACTTTTAAGATGTACGCATTTTAATTGTATGACAAATTTCTTACTGAATTGAGTCATATTTGACAAATGTACATATTATTAATGATTCATTATGGGAAATTTGTAATCGATGTGCCATGAAATGCATAAATCTTAGAATTTTTATTCTAAAATAGACCTCTTTTTGTGCCATAATGTAAGATGCAACAAATACATTTATTTTTAGTGTATTATTATTATGATTTATTTTATTTTTCTTTTGCTATACAGTAAAGTATTTATTAATCATGGTACATTATACATGGACAGTGTTAATGTCTTTTCTGGTTTAAATATAAAGGAAAATCATAAAAATTTTCTGTAATACAAATATATATATATATATATATATATATATATATATATATATATATATATATATATATTTCTTGTGTAAACAGTAACTTTTTGTGACACATACCTTGGACAATGTCTTCAAGCAATTAAGTCAAATTAGCAAATAATCCTACAGTTTTATCATGTTTTGAACATACAGTAAAATCAATATTTCTCTGATCTAATCAAATGATTCTTTGTAATTTATGGATAATACTACTAAGAACGTACAGTAAGAGAGGGACAGTTGAAGGTTTCTCTTTGTCTCTAATGCATTTTGACAGTGCTGGTGTTGCGGGGCTGTTTTGCTGTAGTTAATGCACAACTGCTCTGAGAATCAACCAATCAGAAGCGAGCTATGAAGGAGGGGAGAGAGAGCCACTAACCCTTTGTTTGGGAACTGAGGGCCATGTGGCTTCCTCTAGTCTTACTGGGACTGCTGCGAGACAGACATAATGGCCTACTTTCATTTGTAATCAGTATTGCTTGACGTTGTCAAATAAATGGACCAGTCACTCACGCCCATTCTATGAGCATTCTGATTGGCTATTGCATTCACGCGGGTTTGTGCCGATCCACCAGTGATGTAATTCTTCACCAATTCAGCAATTAATCACAATTACCCTTTAAGATCTGAAGATGTTTTTAAAGATTTTCTGTTTCAGTGGCATGCCCAAAATTAAAGGCTTATAATTCTACAAATACAAACAAAGAGGTTTTGTTGTCATTTTAAAGAAAGATTTTACATTTTTAATTATATAGATTAAATTAATGATACTCTAATCCTAAAAAACTCCCTTGCCACAGTCGCCTTCAGCTTGCTCACTTGGTTTCTAAATACAATTAATATTTAATTACTTATTTTTATACACACTTCATAATCTTATTTAATCAAACTATACAATGATGACTCTAAGACTTTATAGATATTACGTTTTCATTTTCTGTTAATGCACGATTTTCTGTAAAGCTGCTTTGAAATGATGCGTGTTGTGAAAGGTGCTATCCAAATAAAAATGGCTTGAGTTGTTCCCAATCATGTTACCTGTAACAGAGTAAAATTTTGTATTGAAGACAAAGAAATCAAAGGTTATAGCATTACAAAAATAATTTATCCAAGTGTCCAAAAGCCTCTCAAAACAATAAAACATATTAATTGTTCATAAGAACTAATTACACATGCAAACACAACAATGACTAAAGGTTTGCTTCGCATGGAGACTCATTCTGTGTCATTTGAGTCATCATTGAGTCTGTTTCATGTATTTGGCGGCATCTCCTGGTGGTCATATGTAACTTTGTGCTTCGTGTGGATTATCTGATGATCCATGTATCTGATTAGCTTGTGTGTGGCCTCGTTTGAAAGATAATCACCTCCTGTGGTATTTAATGTTCTCTGTATTTGTCATGAAGTTATAAGCGAAAATGTGGCATATCAGCAACACCTGTTCACGTGAAATATAAATATCAAAGACATATACTTAGCTATTGCCCACTATATTTGTGTCTGTGAGTAAAACAAATAGAACGGTTGTATTGTACTCTTTGAGAGTTTTCCAACAACATATGACACATGGATATTTGATCAGTTTGTTGTTTTTACTGATTACAATAATATGTGCAGTGCAACATTTTTTATAAATGATCAAAATAGAGCACTTCTGATTTGTCTGCAAATTTCAAATCACTTGTTCAGTTTTGGTCATAATGTCTACATGCATTGTAAAATACAGCTTCTAAGCTTTCAAACGATGCCTATTTTGTGTTGGTCAGTACTGTAGTTATTAATGTTTTGATCACTATTTTTTTCTAGGAGCTTAAAGGGCTAAAAAATGAAGTTGAAATAACGTGGACTGATGGCTTCACAGTAGGTCTGTCTTTAAAAGTTTATTGTTAAAATTGTATTTGCCTATGGAAAATATGAATGCTATTTTTACTTCTGGAACAAGATTGTTGTGCTCTATAGCTAGTCAAAGGCGGGAGGGGGTTTCTCATTCTAAAGACAATATGATTGGACAAAGATTTTGACATGCCCTTTAGTGCAAGATGAGAATTTGTATACCTCCACAAGTCAGTTCTGTCAACTTTTAGTAGTACACCAGAATATAGACAACTTCAAAGCCTAATAGACACAAAAAAGCCACAAAACTACAAATTCGATTTTTGCTATTAAGTCAGTGACTGATTGGGCAGCCTTCAAATTTCAGACAACGCCTTTTTGTTCCAGCGAAATAAACAGTCTGATCTCCATTTCAGACAAGTGAAAGTGCAATCTATAGCAATGATCTGGTATTCCCAAGAAACCCTCGCTGCTCTGAAAGCTTTTGTTCTAAATAAGGATTTCATAATGGAATCGCCACACTCTTCATTTCACCGTTTCCATGAGTATGTGCGAGCCAGATTAGATCCCGTTGCATTACAGTCAGGAGGGTCGAGAACAAAAGGAGGGGTTGGCGAGGCTGGCAGTAGGACAGGAGCAGATGGTTGAGGGTGCCTCTGGATGGCTTTCAAAAGGGTTCCCTTCACTGAGCAGATATCTTTCATTAGATGTGCTATCCTGATGTATTGGACAGACATATGCCCTCTATAATCTATTCTCCATCTGCTGGTACTGAAGGGTTGGTCAGAATTCTTGCTATATCTGATAGCTACGCAGAATGGGTGTAACAAATCTAAAACTGAAAGATGGAAGGAAATATCACAAATGAGATCTCAGTTGTGTCTCATAGACAGCGATGGAGAGCAAATGGAGACTTTCTTGGGTCTAATGCTTATCAATCAATTTCAACAGAAACGATATTCGCAAACTTGGCTCAGATTTACCAAAATTCAAACATTTCTCATCGAATTCTACCCAAATCATGTTATCTGAGCTATGCTATCCACATGAATAGTTCTTTACTCTATCTTTGTCCATTTGTCTAATATGTCTCCATTTTATTTCTCCTAAAGAATTTTGTTGAACACAAGTGCACTTGTGAGTTTCTGCGAAGGGGACAGATTTCAGTAAGTTCTTTATACAAAGGGCTAAGTATGGATACGGATTTCCTATTTGATTTAATTCCGATTCATTTAATTGATTAATTTGATTTAATTCCGATTTCGATACCATTTGATTCTGATTCATTTGGGTATATTTCAGTTATAATGTCAATGCTTGCAGATGAAATAAATTCTCTCTTAGCTAATGCTGTAAACTATACAGGGAACAGTATTCATGAAGCAGTAAGCGAGAAATACACGGATGACCTACTATGTCCGGCAAGATTTTGGAGTGCGAATCAACTGGACACTTAATCCCATAATCCCTTGGGAGCTGAGGCGACGTCATGTTCAAAACACTGGATTTAAAGGAACGTTGGTGAATCATGAGGCGGACTCCTCTTCTCAATATACCAAGTAGACTTGCCACGATATCATAATTTTCACACCAGTGCGGTGTTCACGTTCAAACCAACTAACATCGGTATTACCGCAGGTTGGATGCTAAGTGGTACTATGGGGTAACTTTTGTTAAACATTAGCCAACATAAAAACGCAATGCAGCTTGAAGTGCAATTAAAATGTGTGTTGTTCAACTTTATGAAAGATGGCTTTTCGACAGTTGTGAAGGGCAACATCTCTTTGGCACAAACCAATTCGTGCGTTCTTTCCATCATGGGCTACCAGTCGGGTATTTAGTTGTCTGGACAAATACATCACTTATTGTGGGTTGTTGCGGGTTTAATGTTGGTGTTTTATTACCTTTCATCCCAGGACCCAGTATAGCTGATACGGAAGGGTAATGTGTCAATAAATTTGTTTTGTTCCCTCCTAGCGCCAGGCAATATGACCCCCCCCCCCCCCCCCCCCCGCGAGGGATCATGAATATTCTTGCTTTAGTGATTTTGCACTGAAAATTAAAGATGACTTAAAAACTTAAACCAAAGACATTTCTAAATTCAAAAGTGCACTTCAAACTAAAAGAAAAAGCAAATAAAATAACAAAGTGGTAAAAAAAAAAACATAACCATCTTTCATTCACCGTCTCACAAGTATCCGTCAATGACAACAGGCGGAAAATTACTAATAATCTTTAAATCTTAATTTGTTAAGATATAGAAACAATTATAACGATGATAATAATCACTGAAATACAAATCATGGTTCGAGGTGAACGAGTTTTTGTGTTATTTTATGATTTAATCACAGATGTATAGTCTATATATAAAGTGATCCTACAGAGTTGCACTCACAATGAACTGCTCTGTGGAAATAAAGTGAACTGAACTCAAAGCACCTCCTGAGCTGAGATGGTCTGAAAATAGTATCGACTATGAGAATGCTACTGCAGCATAGATGGTACTATTCATGTAAAACATTATCAGAAGACTGAAAAAAAGAAAGAGTGAGAACCCTTTACATTTGCATGTTCCATGTATCAGTCATGAATGAATGTTACATTTATATAGCACTTTTCTGACACTACACTCAAAGCACTTTGCGCAGTGAACAGGGGACTCTCCTCAACCACCACCAGTGTGCAGCATCCACCTGGATGATGCAACAGCAGCCATAGTGCACCTGTATGGCTCACCACACACCAACTATTGGTAGAGAGTAGAGTGATATAGCCAATTAATGGATTTGGAAGCCATTATTGATAAGGGACAATTTGGCCAGGGTTACACCCCTAGTCTTTCAAAGAAGTGCCCTGGGATTCTTAATGACCACAGAGAGTCAGAACATTAGTTTAACATCTCATCTGAGGGACAGTGCCTTTTTACAGTATAGTGTCCCCATCACTATACTGGTGCATTAGCAACTACACAGTCCCCCTGCTGGACTCCCTAATTCCTCTTCCAGCAGCAACCTTAGTTTTCCCCAGGAGGTCTCCCATCCAGGTACTGGCCAGGCTCAACCCTGCTTAGCTGCAGTAGGCAACCAGTCTAGAGCTACAGGGTGATACAGCTGCTGGCAAATGTGCATAAATGTGCATGTGCCATCTGCTCTTAAAAATATAATAAAGTGTGTTTCTTCAAGCACGTGTCTGTGTGTCTAACAGAATTTCTTGTGCCATTCCGAATCCGAGACGCCTTACAGTTACCAGCCACGCACATTATATTCAATACCTGCAATTAAACGGCTTCTGTCAGTGCACGTACTGTGCTGCCTGTGTAATTTGATAAGCTGGTAAAGAACATCTGGCTTTCAATGCATTATTTAGGTTCATTTGGGTCGCAAACTATTCATTAGGCAACTGTTCCTTATTTAAGGCTATTCTATTTGTTAGGCTGTTGCATTGGTATTGGAAATTCCATTCATCATTTTTCCCCCTTTTAGCTGGTATAACATATCAAGCCGGTGTTGTCCCTTGTACAGAGTGAAACCGGTAACGGCAATGATAACACTCTGTGCATGCATCAAGTGTGTGAAACTGTGTGAATGAGATTCTCTCATGAACGTGCCAAAGAGACTATGGATGTCGAATAACAGCTTAAATTTTGACCTGTTTCTAACTCAAAGTGACAGTATCACTTCAGAAGATATTGATTAAACCACTCAAGTCATTAGGATTAACTTTGCTGCTACCTTTATGTCCTTTTTGGAGCTCAAAACTTTTGGAACCCATTGACTTAAGTTGTATGGACAAAAATACACCATATGTTCTTCTGTATTTATCCAAATCCTAGATATAATGGATCCAATGGCAGCTTTGGTAAAACACTGTACACATGTAACCTGATCTCAAATGAAACTTAATATGTTTTGAATTCTCACAGCTTCATTATGATTGGCTGATCAGGCTTACTCTCTCTGACAAACACTCTTGTCTCAGACTCGGCCAAACACAAGGCATTATTTCACAACAGATGCAAGAGTAACCAAAGAGGTGGTGGCCCTTTAAATATGCATACTGGCCTTTTAGGAGTAACCATCCCGCACCTGCTGTTACACCGTTCCTCCAGATCCCCCCATTTTACCCATCAGCTTTCAACTGTTGAAGAGTGAAGAAAACCCAGCACCCTAACTCGACACATGGCTCTGATCCTGCGGCGGCGGAGCAACAACGGCCTCTTTATCTCTTTAGCTCCTGCACGCTTGATCAGTGTCGACTTTTGTCCTTTGAAAGACACATGAGTTTACAGGGTGCCCGTGAGCAGATACTTTTACAGATCTGACAAACGCTTTGACATCGTTCACACTGGAGCAAACATATGATGAAGACACAATGACTGATGGTGAAATCTGACCTCTCCGATACATGACAAGCACATGTTGTTTGTTTGGTGGTAGAGTATAACATGCTGGGGGATGATAATGATAATAATAATAATAATAATAATAAAAATGTTTACACCAGACTAGGAAGGTTTTGTGGTCTTTATGCTGATTTAAGCTGGTCTAGCTAATCTTCCTTCCTGGCCAAGATGACAATTTCCCAAAGCCCTTCAAAAACCAGTAACCCAGTCTTACCAGGTTGAGCCATCTTATGTAGGTTTAAGCTGTTTTATTCAGCACGGTCGAGGATTAAAAAAAGAAAAATTTTAGCTCCGATTTTTATTGCCATTTTAATAGCTCAGGAGCAGGGGCATTATGCACAAATTTTATTTGTAAACACCATATACACTGTATATATATATATATATTGTGATGAGGAGGAGGGCATGGCCGGGCCACAAGGATGCACGCCCGGCGCTGAATTGTCCTAATCAGCCGGGAGTGGGGTAAAGATGAGCCGGAGGCACCAGTTCGAGAAAGAGAGAGACGCACGTGACCACTGTGTGTGTGTGTCTGTGCATTTATGATTAAGTTGACTTGTCATTAAAGTTATGTTGACTGTTCTGCTTGTTTCCGCCACCTCCTTGCCCATCCTTGAACCCATATATACACATGTATAACCACGAATAACCCCGCCTCCCTGTGTAGAGCATGACCCGTTTTTGGGGTTTTCCCACTGTGGATAGTACCTGGTACCTGATACTTTTTTTAGCACCACCTCGGTCGAGGTTCCAAGCGAGCCGAGACGATACTAAATGTGACGTCAAAATCCTGCAGATCACTGATTGGTCAGGGAGAATCGTCACTACCAGCGTCACTGGATTTCTGACACGCGACGTCAACCCGCTAGTTTTAAAGTTAGCTACAGTGATAGCAGTATCATTTGTTCACACGAATTTCGAATTGTGAAAAAAGAAATGGCTGTGCGCAAAACCACAATGTGGTCAATAAACAAGGTGCAGATGGTCCACTCGTTAGCGCTGAGCTAACAGGAAGTGTATCAGCTTTTGGCCGCACACGGCTACCACCGGACCTACCAATAGTGTAGGGAAAAGTTAAAAATCAAAAACATCAAGGAAAAGTGGAAGTGGTTCGACCAAATGGACGCTATCTAAACTGCCGAGCAATGGGAGAGAGAGCGCCCTGGACTCGGTCACGGTGTTGTTGGAGTCCACGATGGAGGATGGTACGTTTTGTTACTCTGCTTGAAAGCTTCACTTTATTTAGTTGACCAACTACTGGAAAGCTTCTAAAACAACCAGGCCAATTTATCTGTTACACTTCTGTAAAATCACCATGTAACAACTGTTTTATGCAGCATAATGAGCTAGTAGCTAACAGCTAGCGGTTGTGTTATTGTTTTGGTCAGTTTGTGTCGTGTTTAAGATGATGTCATGGCAGTAGAGGCGGTGCAACTATGACGATCGGCCTATAATCACCCACGTTGAGGCGGCACTAAACTGCAGCTCAGAAAAGTAAAGCGAGTAGAGTTGAGGCCAGTCGAACCGAAACGTGCAGTGGAAAAGCCTAAATTGACGCAACTGCGTTTTTCATCTCACATGGGCTTTTTCTGACACTGTTAGATTTAAGTTTAAAGTATATGGTAGAAAGGTAGGTTGTGTTGATTTAAAACTCGATGAAAGCTCATCTGTTTGTAAGAAAACTTAACTCGCTTTTAGCGCCACTCAGTGGACATTTCACCTCGGAACTGCCAAGGCACGTGTAAGCCACAATGTAATACCATTTTGAGATCGTCAAAATCTAATGTTTTTCATTAAACCAGTCTCATTTACTGTCTACATATGCAGCATCCAAACCAAAATGGAACAAAATGCACTATTCTTGAAATCATTCTGTGAAGAACAATGTCAAACAAGTAGCTCATAAACCTGACACTCTTCAGTAATCACACAACCGGGCATGTAAACAAATATAAATAAACAATTAAATCGATGTGCTCATCAGATTTGCATGAGCAGCGTAATCCATCATGAGTTTACGATGAGGTGTCAGCATGCACCGGTGTAACAACTCCATTAAGAGCGCATGCAAGCTGACATCTCCATATGCTCGACAACAGCGGTCTGACATCTGAGCCTGTTACACACAAACCTCTTCATACACACTTTGCCCTGGAAGTGCCAAACAAACACCTTTTATCAGAGGTCATGACAGCTTAGTAGTTCAACCATGATGTCTGTGCTGTCAGTCCATAAAAGGTGTCGGAATGAGTCTGAGCTTGCAGACACATTGTTTTACTTCCACGTTGACTTAGGGATTGCAAATCGATTCGTTGTTAGCTATTTGCAACCTTGTTAAAATAGTGTTCAGAAGGCCACATGTGTCTCGTACTTGCAGAGAGAGAAGTCTTACCAGAAATCCCACCTTTTTAAACGTAGTCTCTCAATTGAAAAACTAGGGATTTTCATCAAAGACAGAATTTATTATGACTATATCTGTAGCGACCACATCATTTTGTAGTGCTTTTATAACAAATGGTGGTGGCATAGTGGCACGGAACTGGTAATCAGAAGGTTGCTGGTTCGATCCCCACAGTCACCACCATTGTGTCCTTGAGCAAGACACTTAACTCCAGGTTGCTCCGGGGGGGATTGTCCCTGTAATAAATGCACTGTAAGTCACTTTGGATAAAAGCGTCTGCCAAATGCATAAATGTAAATGTAACACATTCGGCTCACGTGTCGATTTACGTGCTCTTCAAGACTCCGTCCTTTACATCAGATCAGTTGAGCTACCGCACAATTTAATCACACTCAAACTAGTGCAAATGTTAGTCATGCGCTAGTGTAAAAGTGTTTAGATAAGATAGCATTGTGTGAGGAACTGGGCGAAAAGTAAGTGTTTATGAACTGATAATCTGCTGTTTTATTTGCGATTTGTGTGACAGCGAATGAAAGTCATTGTTTTGCACAAATTTTGGTATAGTGATGTAATAGTTTGATTCACTGGATAAAGGAGAATTACCACATGGTGATTTAACATGCAAACCTTTTCCAAAAAAAACAAACAAACTATATCGCTGTATAGGTCTACGTATAGTGTTACTGTGATATAGAATTACTCATACTGAGATATAATGATTATTTTGGTCATACTGCTCACAAGCAGACTTGTTTATGACTTAAAAGCAATAACAAAGCCATATCAGATCCCGATTGCTTCATTTTAAAGTTGCATGTGAAAGACAGGTACAGGGTGAAACCGGATCCACCCTGTCTTCATAGAGGTGCTTTATCTATCTCACATTTAATTACACCTTCTTTTTAATTAATAACTTTCGAGGAATAGCCACCACAAGGTTCCTGGCACAAGCTGACATCTCAGGTAAGCTGCGTTGCTCTGATTTAATGTTAGCTTGTGTGTAAAGAGTGTTAAATTTTACTTTCAGCTTGATAGCACTCTAACTGGATCTCTAATGATTCGTTAATGAGACTCAGTCTGCAGGGGAAATAGCTGCTTAAATCCCTTTTCTTCGTCTACAACAGGTGCTATTAAATATTCAGCTAAAACTGCAAAGGCGAGCGATCGCTCCTATTGAACAATAGTTTTATTATATACATACATTATTCCCCAGCTGGAGATCATTGTTATAGGCCTTGTGTGTGAGCAGGTATAACCATTGCTTTATACGTCCTCGCAGTACGTACTTTGTCTCTATTAAAAACACATTTCATTACAACACAAGCTGCTTATAGAATAGTTAATCCATGCAATATTAAAGGTGATGTGTGTTTTCTGTGCTACTCGTGTCACCACAAAGAATAGCAAAAATATAGCTATAACAAATTGCATGTTGTAATTCATAGGTCAGAATTTACAGTAACCAATAATATATTTTTCCATGGGTTGACCTCATACGGTAGGTACTGTAAGATTTCTATGACATCTGGAATTTTTGCTGCATCTTTGATTAGTTGAATAGAAATCGCTGTAAATAAAGCAACATTGTCTAACATCATTTTGCAGTAAATTGACAATATACAGTACAACCAATGTTGTACATTGCCATACGGCAGCCCTTCACCATAATGAACAAATTGCTCTGTTGCCATATGGCAGTTCTGTACCACACTATTGCATTTCCTCATTGGAATTTTTATGGACAGTGGCATCTTTTATTGCATTGCAGGCATTTATTTATTTGGAAGTGTTATAATAATATGATATTATATTGATATTATTCATGCATAAGTAACACATTTGATGATTTTTATTCGTTTAGACGACGTGAATGCAGTTATGTTCTATGCAATGAAAATTAAAAGAATACAGCACTCGCTCTACTAGAGGTCGACCAATAGTGAATTTTACTGATAACTGAAGTCGCAGAAAAGACAGAAAACCAATTCATCAGGCGATAGTTTTAAAGTAGATTTATGACTAAAAAAATAACAAATATTATACTATAATGGGCACATACATAGGTCTACAAGAGGCTACAACATGAATAAAATCCCAGATTCAGTTTATTGTTCAACCAAAATCCCAATAATAATCAAAAAATAAATAAATGAATGAAGATTTGTTGCACTACATATTCATGCGATTATCTAATCAGCCAATTGTGAGGCATCAGTGCAATGTACGAAATCATGCAGATATGGGTCAGGAGCTTCAGTTAATGTTCACATAAACCATCAGAATGGGGAAAAATGTGATTGCCGTGTTTTTTTGCTTTTGGCACCCTTCTGAGTAAATTCTAGAGACTGTTGTGTGTGAAAATCCCAGAAATACTCTAACCAGCCCGTCTGGCACCAACAATCATGCCACAGTCCAAATCACTGAGATCATATTTATTTCCCCATTCTGATGGTTAATGTGAATAAATAACTTAAGCTCCTGACCCATATATGGATGATTTTATTAATTGCATTGCTGCCACATGATTGGCTGATTAGATGATCGCATGAATAAGTAGATGCTCAGGTGTACCAGTTCAAGTGGCCGGTGAGTGTATGTCACATTTTTCTTGCATGACCTCGCTTCAATTTAGATGACTTGATTATCTAATTAAAATAGCGTCGGCCACAAAGATTTTTGACGATAACGATAGTTCCAAAAAGCAACCATCGGCACCGATTAATCAGTAAAACCGATATATCGGTCCACCTCTCGGCTCTACCAGTTTTGCCAGTGTGTATCTAGGTGGTTGCAAGGGTATTTTGAGCAGTTGAAATGTGGTTGCTTACTGGCCCATGCCAAAAGAGCCCATTTCCAAGTCTCTCTGATATTCTGTCCTGTAGATATGACATTGCATCCCTCTTTCAGTGTTAGTCTAAGGGATGCATTCGATCGTTTGAAGTCCAGTCACTTTGAAAAGTAATAGCACAGCTCTCCTCGAAAAGCCGCATGGTTTGAGGTCAAGTTAATTCAGTAACTTTTATCAGTTCATAAAAGAAACATGAATATAATCCACAGAAATAATGGTTTTAAGAAAAACGTTTTGACCAGTTTCCATCGTTGTACAGTTGCCATATGGCAACATTTCCGAAACTCCCACCACAAGCACATTTTTTTTTCTTCCATAAAATTCATAATCATTTCCATTATGGTATAGAGTTTCAACATGGCAACATTTTCCAAACTTTAAAACCCCCATTTTAGTTATGGAGCTTTCTTATGGCACAAAACTAACATGAAAAATATTCCATTGTTCGAGCATAATGTGTACCAATGTTACAACACTGTAGAGAGACATGGAGACCTTATGGCCTATCAAACACACACAGAAGGGCTCATCAGTAGAGTATCTTCCTGTGTAACTGTTCAAATGCAGCTAGCCTAAAGAGATAGGAAGCAGAGACTGTTCTCAGCTCTAACAGCAGACCCTTTCGTGTGCTTTCCTTTAATCCTGTGTGTTTGAAGAGATTGGACGGGCTGAGGGCTAAATTTGACAGAGTAGCTCTAGGCGGGTGTAAGGATGCTTGACTGCACACTTCAGCTGAAATCAGCCTTCCTCCCTACCAAATGAGATGCTTGCGATATTGGAGCAAAGTCGTGTGAGAAAGAAAGAATGAAACAAGAACAAGAGGATGAATAAGAGAGAGAGAGAGAGAGAGAGAGAGAGAGAGAGAGAGAGAGAGAGAGAGAGAGCGCGTGTGAAAATAAAGAAGAGAGCACTCTCATTTCTCCAGTAGTGGATTAGACGCCTACTTAGAAAACATTTTAAGGTATCATAGCCATGCTCCCAACATGAAGTCTGTTCCAAAAGCCTTCTAAGGCCACATCCACACCATCAGTTTAAAACTTTTACATTTCGTAATGTCATCATTTACTTAAATTATTTTCTAAACTCTTCGTTTTCGGTGGAGGAAAACGCCGTTCCTATGTGGATCGTAATCATAAACATGGCCTAAGATACCAGGATAAATTCTGAAATACCTTTTAGTTTTGTCCAATTTCTAAGGCCACATCCACACCAGTATGTTTACGCCTCTCATACACCCTATTACAGCCTTTTCCTCC
Source organism: Moxostoma hubbsi (assembly GCA_032164185.1). Lineage (NCBI taxonomy): Eukaryota > Metazoa > Chordata > Actinopteri > Cypriniformes > Catostomidae > Moxostoma > Moxostoma hubbsi. The sequence continues at coordinate 3,352,973 of JAVLUX010000065.1, forward strand.
ATCAAAATCTTTAGAAAGACTTTAGAAAATGCTTCAGGAAGAGGCAAGAACTTAGAGATAGTTCACCCAAAAAAGAAAATAATTTACCCTCAAGACATCCCAGATGTGTATGTCTATCTTTCTTCTGCTGAACATAAATTAAGAATTTTTTGAAGAATATTTCAGCTTTGCTGGTCCATCAAATGCAAGTTAATGGTGGCCAGAACTTTCACATATTAATCACATAAAGGTAATTCATTACACTCCGGTGCACTCTTGAGAAGAAATATGATAGGTGTGGGTGAGAAACAGATCAATATTTAAGTCCTGTTTTACTATAAATCTCCGCTTTCACTTCAACATTCTTCTTCTTTTCTTTTTGGCAAATTGTATGCATTACTTTTAAGCTGGATTTATGCACTTTTTGGAACTTCAAATTTCTGGTTGTATGTACCTTCAGAGCTGAGATATTCTTCTAAAAAATATTTGCTTGTGTTCAGCAGAAAAATAAAGTCATACACATCTGGGATGGCACGGAGGTGAGTAAATGGTGAGAATTTTTTTATTTTGGGGTGAACTATCCCTTTAAAAAGAAGGCACTTTCTGTTCAATTCTTTGTGCTCTGTCTAGCCATTTTAACGTAAGAACGTGTCCGTGTTGGCGGCCCCTTAAAAGGCAGCTGCCTTTGTAGGACGTAAGCAGGAAGGTAGCTCACTAGCCTTTTCTGTACTATCTCCAGGGTTGATTTACCAATCGGAAAGCCGATTGGGTTAGACTCACCATCCTTGCGGTGGTACGTGATCGTCACCTTCCGTTCTTCTGACCCCAGGAGAGCCTGGGCCACCTGGGCGATTGCATGTCTCGTGGTTTGCTCCCCATGCAAGAAGTCACATGTACAAGATTTCTGCATGACGTCCGGTCGCGAGAATCCCGTCATCTCGCAGAATCCATCGTTACAGTAAATAATTGCACAGTTCTGCACTCGTGCATTGGCAATGATGAACTTCTTATCTGTGTAAACCAACAAAAAAACAACACTTATAGTGTAGTATATTAGGATGTGTGTTTGGTGTGCATGGCTATTTCATTGCTCATGAGACTTCATTTAGTTCTCAAGTATGTTGCTTTGGAGTATCAGCTCTGTCTCCGATGTTTCTCTAAATTTAAATCAGAGAATATTAAAGATATTAATGAGATCTCATTTGTCATTTTTCATTACTTTTTTGGTGCAATTTGAAACAAATTCAGATATAAGCATGAAGTTTACTGTTGTTTGATGTATGTCTACAGAAGTAGTATGCACCTGGCCAAAAAAAAAATAATAATAAAAAAAAAAAAAATATATATATATATATACACACTCACCTAAAGGTTTATTAGGAACACCTGTTCAATTTCTCATTAATGCAATTATCTAATCAACCAATCACATGGCAGTTGCATCAATGCATTTAGGGGTGTGGTCCTGGTCAAGACAATCTCCTGAACTCCAAACTGAATGTCAGAATGGGAAAGAAAGGTGATTTAAGCAATTTTGAGCGTGGCATGGTTGTTGGTGCCAGACTGGCCGGTCTGAGTATTTCACAATCTGCTGTTACTGGGATTTTCACGCACAACCATTTCTAGGGTTTACAAAGAATGGTGTGAAAAGGGAAAAACATCCAGTATGCGGCAGTCCTGTGGGCGAAAATGCCTTGTTGATGCTAGAGGTCAGAGGAGAATGGGCCGACTGATTCAAGCTGATAGAAGAGCAACTTTGACTGAAATAACCACTCGTTACAACCGAGGTATGCAGCAAAGCATTTGTGAAGCCACAACACGCACAACCTTGAGGCGGATGAGCTACAACAGCAGAAGACCCCACCGGGTACCACTCATCTCCACTACAAATAGGAAAAAGAGGCTACAATTTGCAAGAGCTCACCAAAATTGGACAGTTGAAGACTGGAAAAATGTTGCCTGGTCTGGTGAGTCTCGATTTCTGTTGAGACATTCAGATGGTAGAGTCAGAATTTGCCGTAAACAGAATGAGAACATGGATCCATCATGCCTTGTTACTAACATGAAGGGGAATTGTGCAAGCTGGTGGTGGTGGTGTAATGGTGTGGGGGATGTTTTCTTGGCACACTTTAGGCCCCTTAGCACCAATTGGGCATCGTTTAAATGCCACGGCCTACCTGAGCATTGTTTCTGACCATGTCCATCCCTTTATGGCCACCATGTACCCATCCTCTGATGGCTACTTCCAGCAGGATAATGCACCATGTCACAAAGCTCGAATCATTTCAAATTGGTTTCTTGAACATGACAATGAGTTCACTGTACTAAAATGGCCCCCACAGTCACCAGATCTCAACCCAATAGAGCATCTTTGGGATGTGGTGGAACGGGAGCTTCGTGCCCTGGATGTGCATCCCACAATCTCCATCAACTGCAAGATGCTATCCTATCAATATGGGCCAACATTTCTAAAGAATGCTTTCAGCACCTTGTTGAATCGATGCCACGTAGAATTAAGGCAGTTCTGAAGGTGAAAGGGGGTCAAACACAGTATTAGTATGGTGTTCCTAATAATCCTTTAGGTGAGTGTATATATATATATATATATAAATAACTGGATCATTATTGCAGTGAATAATATGTTTCAATTGGCAACAATCATTTTAACCCTAACTGATGCAGTGTGTCGCTTCTCGTTTCTTAAACAACCATGTCGGAATAGGCCTACGTATCCCGTGATCGTGGAAAATATGTTACTGTTTTTCAGAAGGGTCAAATAATTGGCCTGCATCAAGCAAAGAAAATCACTGGGACTGGGTTAAGAACTGTCCAACGCATTATTAAAACCTAGTAGGTTAGTGGTGAACCATCAGCTTTGTGGAAGAAATGTGGTCGGAAAAAAATCTTGAATGATTGTGATCAAAGATCATGAAAACGCTTGGTGAAGTCACATCATAAAAAATGGACAGTAGATCTCACGGCTGTGTTTAATAGTGAAAGTAAGAGCATTTCCACACACACAATGTGACGAGAACTCACAGGATTGTGACTAAAGAGCTGTGACCACAAGAAAGTCACTTTTTAGTGAGGATAATAGGAGAAAAACAACTTCAGATTGGTAGGGAGCATAAAGATTGGACTGTGGAGCAATGGAAAAAGGTCATGTGGTCTGATGAGTCCAGATTTACCCTATACCAAAGCGATGAGTGCGTCAGGGTAAGAAGGGAAGCGCATGAAGCGATGCACCTGCCATGCATGACGTGTGCATCGCTTCATGCGATTCCCTCCTTACCTTACAAACCCATTGTAGAAGCCTCTGGAGGCAATGTTTTGATCTGGGGTTGCTTCATTTGGTCAGGTCTAGGCTCAGCAATGTTATACAGCAATAAAAAGAAGTCAGCTGACTACCTGAATGTACTGAATGACCAGGTGATCACATCAATGGATTTTTTCTTCCCTGATGGCACGTCACGAGCATATTCCAGGATGACAATGCCAAGATTTATCGGGCTCAAATTGTGAAATAGAGGTTCAGGACTCATGAGGAACCATTTTCACACATAAATTGGCCACCACAGAGTCCTAACCTTAATCCCATTGACAGTCTTTGGGATGTGCTGGAGAAGATTTTACGGTGTGGTTTGACTATGGAAATAAACGATGTGATGTTGCATAAGGTTGTCGAAACAATGCCATGACGAATGCACACCATAATCAAAGCTAAAGGAGGTCCAACGAAATATACAACAAGTAATAAGTATGCAACTTATTTATTTATTTATTTATTTTTGGCCAGGCAGTGCAGATATACTGTAAGTACTGTGACTTTTTTTTTTTTTTAAGGATTATTCTTACTGTGCCAAGCAAATAAAGTTGTATATTTTTTTCTATACTGTAATTTTAATATTTATAATTGAATAATAAATTTACATTTTTATACATTTGTATAACATTTAACGTTCTGTTTTATTAGATAATATTAATTATAAAGTTTTTGTTTGATTTCTCTAATACTTTAATCAACATGAGCACTTTGCATTAATGTAACTAATAGAATTGATACTCAACCTTCAAAATACACTTAAGCGTTCTAGAATTAATGCGTAATCGTTAGTTTGTAAACGAATGGGCGTAGCGTACTAATGGGGTTTACGTCATTTTCTGTGTATGAAAAGCCTATATACGCAGAGCATGCTGTTATTCATACATTTAAATGGTATAACGCTGCTGTGTACACAAACATTGCCATTTGACAGATGTAAGTGCACTGTAAACATTAGTGATGAAAGGCGCAATGCTGAAAGACTCCCGACTGTCAGCTGCCAGTCTCTGTCTTCCCAGCAGATGCTCTCCATTCTCAGGAAAGCCATTGTGTTATTGTCCGTCATTTCTCTGTTGCACCAAAAATGCTTCATAAAATAACACATGCACCTAATATTAATAAGATCCCAAATCTGACATTTAGAATGCAATGGAATTGTTTCCCTATTGGAAAAAGTGTTTAAACCCTTTATATAAAACAACAGTCGAGCATGGGCACAAAGCTGGATAAGGCACGCGCTCAGCAAAAAAGAAAAGGAAAAACAATTATTTACTTTCCCAAAATGTGCAAGCTTATATCATGCACGCATTCTGCATTCCCCTTTTATCATTTGAATCATACTGGAGAACAAGAAACAAGCCTTTGTTTCATTTATAAATACTTACTCTGTCCCTCGAATTTCCGAATTATTATTCCCAGAAACGTATTTTGAGGAGCGACATGACCTCTCCGCACAGGCATGATTAAAACAATCTTCAGCTGTCCGAACACTAACCCCGCTTTCGCTGCTTGAACCTCCACAAAGTTAGCGCCGCATCTTTGCGACAGCTCCTTTGTCCTATAAAGCCCTATTTATCCACTTTCAGTGACCTTTTCTTGGTGTTAACTCAAATACGCTGGTTGTAGTCACACGCATGAGGAACCTTGGCTGAACTCCTCGAAACCGACACCGAGTGGACTCGGTGATGAGGACGACTCCGGTGAGATTCGGTTGGAGAAGCATCGCTGTCCGCAAGATGGGTATACGGTCCTGTGATGGTGCTGAACACGAATGGAAGACTGTAGATGCGACCCGCCTCTAGGGGCTTTGGCTGAGCTCCGCCAACCCGGGCTAGAACTAAGATTTAGGCAGATCGGCGCTCATTTCGTAGATGATACGTAAAAGGAGCAAAGTAATTGATCTTATGACACGGCACACTTGGCAGCTTTTCCGTGATGAGTAACTGAGCACCCCAAGAAAAAATAGAGTACATTACAATTTAAAAGGCAATAGAAGATGCAATAGTTTAGGATACAAGAAATAAAAACTTATTAGCTACATTTCATAAAAGCAGGATGCAAAGTACAGAGGGGTCTGGGGGGGTCCCAGTTAAGGTTTGAAATCCCACAAAGGAAGTTAAAGAATATTACAGGGTTGGGAATACATGCTGTAAACTGTACATGCTGTAGGAATTTTAGATATATTTTTACAGGAAAATAATAAAAAAAATTATTATCAAGAATATGATTTTTTGCCCTAATATCAAAGGTCTTACTAGAAAAAAAGAAATTTATTATCCAATGTGAGTTTTCTTAATATATATATATATATATATATATATATATATATATATATATATATATGTGTGTGTGTGTGTGTGTGTGTGTGTGTGTGTCTGCTCGTATGAATGTAACACATCATAAGAAAGTGTTTCACCGCTGTTCAAATGCACTTTGGATTGCATCATTTATATGTACACTCACCTAAAGGATTATTAGGAACACCATACTAATACTGTGTTTGACCCCCTTTCGCCTTCAGAACTGCCTTAATTCTACGTGGCATTGATTCAACAAGGTGCTGAAAGCATTCTTTAGAAATGTTGGCCCATATTGATAGGATAGCATCTTGCAGTTGATGGAGATTTGTGGGATGCACATCCAGGGCACGAAGCTCCCGTTCCACCACATCCCAAAGATGCTCTATTGGGTTGAGATCTGGTGACTGTGGGGGCCATTTTAGTACAGTGAACTCATTGTCATGTTCAAGAAACCAATTTGAAATGATTCGAGCTTTGTGACATGGTGCATTATCCTGCTGGAAGTAGCCATCAGAGAATGAGTACATGGTGGCCATAAAGGGATGGACATGGTCAGAAACAATGTTCAGGTAGGCCGTGGCATTTAAACGATGCCCAATTGGCACTAAGGGGCCTAAAGTGTGCCAAGAAAACATCCCCCACACCATTACACCACCACCACCAGCCTGCACAGTGGTAACAAGGCATGATGGATCCATGTTCTCATTCTGTTTACGCCAAAATCTGACTCTCTGAATGTCTCAACAGAAATCGAGACTCATCAGACAAGGAAACATTTTTCCAGTCTTCAACTGTCCAATTTTGGTGAGCTCTTGCAAATTGTAGCCTCTTTTTCCTATTTGTAGTGGAGATGAGTGGGACCCGGTGGGGTCTTCTGCTGTTGTAGCCCATCCGCCTCAAGGTTGTGCGTGTTGTGGCTTCACAAATGCTTTGCTGCATACCTCGGTTGTAACGAGTGGTTATTTCAGTCAAAGTTGCTCTTCTATCAGCTTGAATCAGTCGGCCCATTCTCCTCTGACCTCTAGCATCAACAAGGCATTTTCGCCCACAGGACTGCCGCATACTGGATGTTTTTCCCTTTTCACACCATTCTTTGTAAACCCTAGAAATGGTTGTGCGTGAAAATCCCAGTAACTGAGCAGATTGTGAAATACTCAGACCGGCCCGTCTGGCACCAACAACCATGCCACGCTCAAAATTGCTTAAATCACCTTTCTTTTCCATTCTGACATTCAGTTTGGAGTTCAGGAGATTGTCTTGACCAGGACCACACCCCTAAATGCATTGATGCAACTGCCATGTGATTGGTTGATTAGATAATTGCATTAATGAGAAATTGAACAGGTGTTCCTAATAATCCTTTAGGTGAGTGTATAAAAGGTTTTCCATCTGAAAGGACTAAATATTGAATGAAACAAATGGCAATAAAATGCAAAGTAATGTCTTCAGTAATCAAAATACTTTTTGAATGTAACTGTATTCTAATTACCAATTATTTAAACTGTAAATGTCATTTAAATACAATTACTTATATTTGGTATTTTCAATACTAATTCCTGTTACATGTATTCCGTTACTCCCCAAAACCTGTATAAGTAACAGGTACTGCTCGACCTGCTCCGAGCGGGATTCGAACCGGCGTCTTCACTAATGAGAGGTGGCCGTACTAACAAGGAGGCTAAAGGCTTCAACCCCTAGCATAAGTCACTAGTGCACCTAGTGTTCGGGTCATGGCACCACTGTAGCCAGTACTGCTCGACCCGCTCCGGGCGGAATTCGAACTCAGGTCTCCGGCATGTGAGGCGGTTGTGCTAACCAGGAGGCTAAAGGAGGACACCTTTGAGACCAGGGGAGTGAGGTCTACACGCACAGCTACCTACCAGTTGGTTACCGTTTCATACAGTATGTATGTAAATAAAAAAAATGGGGTCTAATAAAGAAAGTTCCAATTTGCATATTACACGAGGAACGTCTCACAAACAGAAATAACGTTTGCCCGAGGTGGTTATGACTATGTTCACGTTATGTCGGCATGTTCACGAGACGGCAACTAGATTCTACGCAGAGCGATCTGCTTTATTTTTTAATATAGCGAAACGTTTATTCATCTCTATATGTTCTTAAACAAAAAGAAAAAGATAGAGGCATCAATGGTCAGTGCTTGATAGGAACAGATTACATGTAATCTGGATTAAGTAAACATATTACAAAAATGAAGTACTTGTAATTGGATTAAATTACATTTTACAAGAGTATTGTGTCATCAGCGTGACTCAAGCCAGAGATTATTTAGTAGAGACGGGCCACTTCTATTCAAATGAATGGGAGAAATTGGAACGCTCAACCAAGGAGCGCCCAGCGGTCAACAGATGTAGAAAGGAAGTCCCACCTAACAGTTAAAAAAGCCAATCACATTTTAGACGCAGACATCGCCTGTCAGTCAACTCGCTAACACGCATCTTATTAGCTATAAAAGCTGGGAAAATTGTTCTTTTTAGTGTAATATGAGGTAAATAATAACAATTTATGATACCAGTATTGTCAGATTTTATTGCTGATTTGAAATATGTTCTTTGATCGTAATCTTGACCAGCCGTTTTTGAGATTTTGGTCTTTCTCTATTCAAGTAGATAGAAGCTGCACTGGTATGACTGGAAATAGTCTCCCAAGAGCGTTCCAAAGATGGCCGACAGTGGACTGACATGCTTGAAAGACTTTGCTCAAGCATTGTCTGTGTTTGATGACATTGCAGGGTATTTTCAAATGAATGCTTTCTGTCAGGTGAAGACATTCTTTGTATGCGTTTGTGTTATTTGATACACAATAACACTGTGCAACTTGTCATGATTAATTGATCGTTGGAGAGTCTGCCTTGTTATGAGAAGTTTGACTTTTGTAGTAGCCTTCTTTGTTTGTACATTTCCCGTGCTCAGTGATTAGGGAGCAGTGAACACTGCGAAGGGACCCTATGGATTGGAACGCACCTATGGTAATTCCGACATGACATGAACGCACCATATCAACATGACGCCTCTACAGCGGTTTCCAGTATCGGACGGTATTATCTACAAAACATAAAAGGTAGGCTACGTTCACTCTTATCTTATTTTAGTATTAATGTAGGGTAAAATTGGCTATAACTTTACTCAGAAAAGGTTAGTAAGACACTTTATCACAATAGTGATGTGGCTATACTTTTGAAAAAGTTTGTATTTTAATGTTAAAAAATTGGCCCCCATTTACTTCCATTGTAAGCGCCTCACTGGAACCTCAATTTTTGCTTTTTAGTAGGAATTATAGGCAACATATCACACAGCAGATAACAAATAAACCTATTTAAACTTATTTTATGTAAGAGGTATTTAAGAACTCAATTGTGCCTCCAAAAAATTAGGCTAACATTAGGAACGTCTAACAAATATAAATTTGCCTAAGAAGGTTACTAGCAACACTACGCTGCTCCAGCCGTTTCCAGTATTGGACGGTTTTATCGACAAATAGACAGAAGGTAGGTTAATGTCGCTGTTTCTTATTTTAGTACAAATTCACAAATGCTGCCACACAGCAGATAAAAAATAAACTTGTTTTAAATGTGTTTGTTTTATGTGAAAATTAGTTTTTAATCATGCAAAATTTGCACCTCGAAAATAAGAAAATCCTTCATAGCTAAAGCAGCCCTGTAAGACCTGTCCATGGTCCTGAACAGGGTCCTGAAGAACAGCTATCCCCGACATTCCCACCTGAAGTGACTAGGCCTACTACCAGCCCTAGTAAACATAATGTGAATTTACTGAATGGGCTTCTCCGCTGCTTTGCTGCCATTTGCAATAATCCATGTATGGCCTACTGATAATTTCAAGATAATCTCCAAGCCTGGGCTGAATGTGGCTTCAAAAGTGCTTAAAAAAGAATGAGAGATAAATAAAAAAGAAAGAAAGAGCAGAATGGAGAGCTTGTCTTAATGAAACATCTGTCCCAGTATTTCAGTGAGGGCTGAGAATCTGCTTCATTGAGAAAAACAAGGCGACGGACAGCATTGAAATGCATACAACAACGAAACCCCATTGACGGTTGAACCCTCTGCTCTTTTCCAAAAACGTCCTGTTAAATTTTGTTTAAAAGCGATATGTGTGAGTTACCTACTTAAAAATGCATTAACTGAAAAATCGAGTGAGGGGCTGTTCATACTGAACACACAGGTGAGCTAAAAACTAGATGCTAGCCATCACTATGCCATCAGTGATGAAGAGAGGCAGTTAGCTGAAGTAGCTGGCAACTGAATTGCGTGATGCTCTCTCATCAGGGTCCAGGATGTGTTTACACTGATGGGGTGTGAGGTAACGCCATGTAAAGGGGAGATTTAAATGATGCACAGTGTGAGAGAGAACCTGCAATGATCTACTCCCCATCTGGATGGGCACTAACCACAAAATAAATTGACCATTTCAAACACTGCAGTGTGTTTGATGTGGCCATATTTCAGTGAGAATTGTTAATCAACTGTGCCACTGCCTCGTGCAATCGGAGGCTCTTAAAATGAATACTGCCGTATGACCACTCGGCTGAATTCTGAAATGATGCATGTTGATTGAAAAAGTGGGAAAAATAATACAGTAGTGAAGTGTTGTCTCATGAAGAGAGCTGTCTTAGAGGTTAGTATCATTTCAAAAGTTGTCACTCTGGTAGAGAAAACTGACATTCTTTCCCAAACACTTCATGCACTTTTCTGTGGAGTTTGTGTAGCCACAATTTTCCCGAGCAACCAGTGAGCGGGCCATGATGATTCTGATTGTTGCTGGACTGTTGTCTTGTTCCGGTCTTCATAAGAAGCAATGTACTGTACAAACTACCAAAACGAGCGATCCAGATGTAGAACAACAGCCATTTTAAGTGTTAGTGGAGTAAAAATAAGTTCAGGCTCAACAGTTGTTGGCTGTCATAACAACTCAAAGTAGTTAATGATATCAATGTAACTAATCCTGGGTCATCACTTCAAGATGGTAGATATATATAATTGATTTATTTATTTATTGTTTATCATGTTTTTGATCTTTATTAAAATCAGAATGTGCACATTAATCAATTAGTACATTTTACATTTTGCTCACTAACATTTGCTGCCATATTTAGGGACTAGAATATTGAAGAGACTTTGGGGCGTGATCTTTTGACTTTGGCCTGTAAAAGAATACTTAGCAACACTCTAGCAACAACCTAGAACACCCTAGCAGCCGCATTGGAATATCCTAACAACCACCCAGAAAACCAAATTATTGTAGCAGGAGCTTTGCATAGGCAAGCACCTCTCATATACCATGAAACAACCCACTTAGCTACCATCCCAAACACCCTAGCAACCGCTCAGAACACCAAAACATTGTAATAATAACAATACAAAATTAAGATTTAGAGCATAAAGCGAGACTTTTAAGTATTGACAAGCCCGAAACACCGATATATCAGTCTACCTCTACTTGTAACTATCCCCAACACCCTAGAAACCACTCAGAACACCAACACATTGTAGCAGGAGTTTGCACCACTCACAAACCATGAAACAGCCCACCTAGCAACCAAACAAACACCCTAACAACCCCTTTGGAACCACTCAGAACACCAATGCATTGTAGCAGTAGTTTTGTACAGGAAAGCACCACTCACATACCATGAAACAACCTGCCTAGCAACCATCCCAAACATCCTAGCAACACCCTAGCAACCACCTAGAACACAAAAACATTGTAGCAGTAGTTGCACAGGAAAGCACCCCTCACATACCATGAAACAACCCACTTAGCAACCATCCCAAACACCCTAGCAACACCCAAGCAACCACTCGGAACACCAAAACATTGTAATAATAATAATAAAAAATTAAGATTTAAGGTATAGCGCCTTTTTAACCTTAGCGGTATTCAAAGCGCTTTGCACTGCATCCCATTCACCCATTCACACACACATTCACACACCAATGACGGAAGAGCTGCCATGCAAGACGCTAGCCTCCCATTGGGGTTCAGTGTCTTGCCCAAGGACACTTCAGCATGTGGAGTCATGTGGCCCGGGACTCAAACCACCAACCCTGCGATTAGTGGCCGACTCGCTCTACTGCCTGAGCCACAACCGCCCCAATCCGCCTCTTGACCCCATTCATCTAGCACACTTCCTATTCGAACTGTTGCCCTCTGGCCGGCGCTGCAGAGCACTGAGCACCAGAATAGCCAGGCACAGGAACAGTCTTTACATTACATCACCTGCACATAACTGTATATCTGTGCATATAATATTTGAACAAAATTATTGCTCTATTGTATATTTCTCTTTTTTTCATAATGTGTTTTTTTATGTCACTATATATACTGTATATATGTTTAAATGCATATGTTTGTAAATGTATATTCTGTATCTCTCTTTTTGTCTTCCCTGTCTTCATTTATTATATTTGTCTCTTTTCACACTCATAAACAGCTGGTCTGAATTAACTGCAAGGATAGATAATTATCTATATAGATAAAGGATAGAACCTGCTATACACAGCTAAATATGTACTATCTATATCTCCTGAAATTATGTATGGATGATTTCTTCAACTTTGGGCACTTTTAGCACTGTAGATGTTTCGGAATTCTAGTTAAAACTTTTTTACACTTATTCCTTTAATTTTATTTGCCTACTAACTTAAAAATGCTCATGCAACAGAAAGAAAACAATGTTCATGCATCACAGTTTTTCTGAAAGTCATGAAAATTCCCAGCACAGTGTCATTTCCAGCAAAATCTCAAATTCTGTATCCTGTTTAATAGACTTCAGTGTTGGAGATGACGTTGATAGAAATTACATTTTTAAGGTTTTTGAAATAAAATGGCAAACTCCTGAGGATAATTTGAAATCTAGCATTTTATGTACCTGGTGCATGGAAAGCAGAGGTGCGTGGATACAAAAATGGAGGGGAGTGAATACAGTGGCACTGGGGACGGAGAGGTGCATCGACCTTGGTGTGCTTACATGTTAAGTCTCCTGTGTGTTGCGGTTGTGCAGAGATAGCTCCATGTCTAAAAAACGAAATTGTGCCCAAGACAAAAAATGAACTGCGAGTGGGCTGGCCAATAGGGTGGCCAGGCTTCGGTACATGGTGGCCACCCGCTAGCTCCGCCCCTGGACCCTGAGTCTAAAAAGTATTCAGTTCATGCTGGGAGGAGGATGTCAACCACCATTAAACTTCTCTGGTTCAGTTCACAGAATTGCAGCACATCGCCAGCATCATTTGTGAAACTTCTTGGGGAAATCATGGTGGTAACAGTGATTCAGTGAACTAAATAAGTACATGCTATTGTTTAAAAATAAAACAAAGCTTTTCTTCACTAATTTATGATATTTTTTAAGGTTAATTTCACTCATTAAATTATCAGTTTTTTATTTTATATTACTTCTATCAAAACGTACTCATGACAGTGTGCCTGAAAGAACACAACACATTCGGATGTCTAACGCACAATTTACACGTGGTCGGGAGCGGGTGTAAATTTAGTTCATACCAACTAACGTTTTGAAAAACGAAATCTTTGTTTACTCATCCTCATGTTGTTTCCAAACCCTCATAATTTACATTCTTCATTGAAACACACTTCATGGATGCCTGTAATGGCATTTTTATGGTTCTTTTTGTGTCAGTTTTGAGCTTTAGTCCTATTCCTCATTACCTGCTTTTCCACTATCAGGCCAGTGTGAGCCAGGGCTATCAACTGGCCAGCAGGGGCCAATAGCCTCGGACCTTAAAAGTACAGACACATCCCGTCTGTCACGCACTGATAGTGCCACCACCAGAATCGAACTGCGTTCCCACCATCGGGCCAATAACTGCAGCGTTGCCCAAAAACCCGTCTTTAATGCGCCGCTGCTCAAGCTGAGGTCTTGTTATCTAGTTATCTAGAATATGGAGTTTATATACAATGTAGAAATCAAGATAAGTTGGCGTTGACAACTCACCGACTGTAACTGACATGATGTCCCGAGTGGCCTCTCCACTAACAGCGGGACGATGTCCCAGCACACCGTCTATGAAAGTTCACTGAACCATCGAAGGTAATTTCTTTGGGCTCTGCTTTGTCCATTGGGTGTTTTAACTGATTTGTACTGTGCCCGCATTTTTTGAAATACATTTTTTCTCAAACTTGTACCGTTGTGAGCTGGATGTGCAACCTGGGAAGTTTGGTGAAACTCCACCTTTGACATTGAACCCACCTCAATCTCCGGTTGGCCTTGTTTGGCCCAAGGGTAATCGGCAGGCCAAAGGCCATTGGCCGCTGGCCCAGAGGAAGCCCTGAGGAGGCATGATGAAGCCCCAGAAGTAAAGGTGGGAACGCAACTGGCCCTGGTACACAATAGCACACCCTCTTTTGGTCCGATAGTGGAAACGTGGCTATTCACTTTTAGTTTATGGAAAAGAGCAGTCAGGATATTGTGGGTGATATGAGGGTGAGTGAATGACGACAGCATTTTAATTTGGGGGTGAACTGACACTTTAAGATCTTTGTGCATAATTCTGCTATCTCAGTTTATCTGAAATTGCATTCCAAGTTTTCTTTAGCAAATTGGATTTGGGAACTTTTTTAGGCACAATAAAAACAAAGTAACAAAGAAGGAGTACTGTGCATCACAAATCGTCTCTCTCTCCTTTTCCCCATTCATTTAGAGAGGTGATAAGTGTCTCACCATGCAAGAGCTTCTATCTTTAGCGAGTAGAGTGTGTGTCCCGTGGGAAGAGGCCACAATGTACACTTGCTAAAGCACAGACACATCCCGCCTGTCACGCACTGATAGTGCCGCCACCCTGCCATAAAACTCTTCCTTCTCTTGCTCGCTGTCTCTCTCCCCTATTGTCTCTTGTCGGCTGTCAGCTTCAGATCGTGTCGCAGCCTGTTGTAAACTTTTTCTTGCTCTTCATCTCTCTCTCTCTCTTCACTGCCGTCTTTACCTCCTCATGTCACCACTAGTTTAACAATATGTGATTTGCAGAGAGTCCCGAGCAGGCCCCTAAGAGTCGGAATGCTCTGATGAGGTTATCTGGGTTGGTGAAAGGCAGAGATGGAATCCAGACCCTGCTGAAAAGACCAGCTTAGACCAGCATGATTTTCAGTGCAGGTCAAGGCTGGTTTGGGGCAGAGGCAGGATTAAAGGCCTCATAGGCACATTCCCATCATGAGGATACTTCAAAAGGTATGTTAACATCAAACTAGTCTTACACAATAGCGTTACTAAACCTACAGTTTTGCAAAAAAAATGAACCATAGAGGTGCTTTGGTTAAAATGCCACATTTTCATTTCATTAACACTTTTTGCTCTGTTCCTCACACAATGCTATATTATAATTGGTTTAAGTCCTACCTCTTTGATTGGAAGCAGTTCGTTGCGATGGGTGGATTTAGATCTGAGGTTAATGTTGTGCAATCTGGCGTCCCTCAGGGGTCAATTTTGGGCCCTCTTCTTTTTAATATATATGTTTATCCTCTTGGCCAGCTTTTGAGATCACTTGGTCTAAATTTTCATTTCTATGCAGATGATACCCAGATCTACATTCATTTTAGACCTAATGAAATTGTGCCTGTTAATTTTCTTTCTGAGTGTATTTCTAAAATGAAGGAATGGATGACTGATAATTTTCTTTGTCTTAACAGTGAAAAGACTGAGATTATGCTTGTTGGTTCACCCCACCAACTACGCAAAGTAGAGCCGGTCACTCTAGCTCTTGATGGCTCTACTGTGGAGTTTCAATCTAAATTGAGGAATTTAGGAGTCATTTTTGATGCCAATCTAACGTTTGAGCCACATGTTTTGAATACTGTTAAAATCTCATTTTTCCATCTTAGAAATATTGCCAGATTGCGTCCAATGCTGTCGTTTACTGTTGCTGAGAGATTGATAAACACTTTTGTGTTTTCTCGTATTGATTACTGTAATGCCTTGTTAGCTGGCGTGTCAAAAGCAACCTTAAACAGAATGCAGGTTTTACAAAATTCGGCTGCCAGAATCCTTACAAGAACTAACATACGAGACCATATTACTCCCGTTTTGGAGTCTTTGCACTGGCTTCCCATTAGGTTTAGGGTGGATTTCAAAATTTTGATGCTTACTTACAAGGCACTGCATGAATTGGCACCTCAATATTTGACCAAGCTTTTAACTCCATATACTCCAAAACGTGATCTTCGTTCTTCGGATATTGGTCTTTTAACTGTTCCCTCAACCCGTTTGAGATTAATGGGAGATAGGGCTTTTTCTTCATTAGCTCCAAAACTTTGGAACTCTCTACCGATTGAGATCAGGCAAGCCAAATCTTTTGGAATTTTTAAATCTCAGCTTAAAACTCATTTTTTTTAGGTTAGCTTTTAATTGATTTATTGTCTTTTATGGTAATTTTATTTTTCTTATTGTGTATTATGTCTTTTTGTGTGTTGAATCTTTGCAATTTTAATTGTTTTTGTACAGCGCTTTGAGATGTACATTTAAAGGCGCTATAGAAAATAAAGGTTATTA
This sequence comes from Moxostoma hubbsi, assembly GCA_032164185.1. Classification (NCBI taxonomy): domain Eukaryota; kingdom Metazoa; phylum Chordata; class Actinopteri; order Cypriniformes; family Catostomidae; genus Moxostoma; species Moxostoma hubbsi. The sequence continues at coordinate 3,369,107 of JAVLUX010000065.1, forward strand.
TTATTATAACACTGTGGTGAATTCTCAGGGCCAGCAAAGCCTTCTCTGCTGGCCTAACATGACAAATAAATACATATTTTTCATCCTTTCATTCTCAATCATCTTTTTACCTATGTATTTTTAATCATTTCACACTCTTCAATCAATCTACAAACAGAGAAAAACGAAAAAAGTGTATCCAGCGCGAGAGTTTGAGCTCCACCCCGTCAGGCGTTCAGAATTTCTACAGAATCCCTCAACAGTAAAATGAATAAGCAACTAAAGTCAGATTGTCAGATTCATCAGCCAATCAGATTGATTTATTTGTTCTTGGTGGGTGTGGTCTTTAGGATATGTCCCGGTCGAGGCCTTCTAGCTGGCCTTGAGTGACGCAATCACGCTTTAAGTGATGTACATATTTCAAGAGCGAAAAGCTTAAGATCAAACTGTCAGACGAGTCGGCTGTCATCACCGTTGAGAAAGACATACTTAAAAAACACGAGAAGTTCTGCATGACCGTGTGATTGCTTAATTTATTAAACAGGAAAGGAGGACTGATTTTCACCTCAAGTACTTTGGTAAGTGCTTTTTTGCATTGTTATAGCAACATCAGGAGTTTTCTAAGCGTAAATTTGGCAGCTGGAGCATTTAGTGCCAGATTAAGTTTTAAAAAGTAGTGCTGCGTTCCATTCAACTCAGAAAGTCGGATTTTACAATTCCTACCTGGAAAAGTGCAATGGAATGCATGCAGCGCTGCAGCATTGTTTATCAGTTGGGTTGCTAGGAGACATCTTTAATGAGAGTCAAACCCCTAAGATAACGGGAGCGCTGCAGTTCCGAATATTGGGGAATGGAATGCATTTATGGTCGGAGATATCAAGTAGGAATATCCCACATCCAACATATTTTTGACCTTGGCAAAAATGTTGCCATAGTCTCATCATTTTCATGAGATCAGACCGGTTTCAGGCTGAATTACACTTCCTAGTGCCATCTTGACACGCGTCAAGCACTAGGAAGTGTAATCAAGCTTGAAATCATGATTGTGCCTAGAGACTACAATTGCAAGATGTATAGTGAAAAAGAAAATGCAATTCGGTCTGTTCTCACCCAAAATCGATCTGATCACTTTAGAAGACATGGATTAAACCACTGGAGTCATATGGTTTACTTTTATGCTGCATTTATGATGCTTTTTGGGGCTTTAAAATGTCAGGCACCATTCACTTGCTTTGTATGGACCTACAGAGCTTAGATATTCTTCTAAAAATCTTAATTTGGGTTCTGCAGGGGATGGCATGAGGGTGAGTAAATGATCATTTTCATTTTTGGGTGAACTTTCCTTTTAAGAGGCTCACTTTCAGTTAGGAGACTGCTATACAAGGCAGCTACCTATGTAGGCAGTGATTAAGCTCACTAGTTTTTGAAGCAAACTTGTTGATTTGACTTGGACTCCAATTCAAAGGCTAGAGACTCGACTTTGGACATAACATGTCTGGTGAAAGGGCATGGATGGAAACCCCCTTCCTCACCGTTGGCATCTCTCCAGCATCGCCCTTCTATAGAACTCGTCCCCTGGAGTTAAAACATATGTTAGTACTTCATACCACCACTGATAACATAATCGAGTTTCCAGATTATGATCGTGTCACAAATGAGCTTGACAAGTGCTGCATGCTGTGCATATAATCACCAAGCATTCCAACCATGTTGGGGAAGCTACTTTGAAAGTGTTTTCTAGCCGTTAACTCGTTCAAAAACAAACATTTTTAAATGAACTCTCAAAACTAACCAATTTACTGTAATGACCACCAAGAAACCACCCAGAAACACTTAGCAACTGCTAATATCTCTGTCTGACTGGCTGGCCAATATTAATTCCAAACTATAATCTTCAAGTTTTTCTTTTTTTAAGTCTACAATAGTGGGCAGTTTAGGACTACAATTATGACAAATGTAAGGCTTTTGATGGAAGTTAATACAAAGAATCCTATGTTGTTTAAATTAGCTTGATTTATTAAAATGACCCTTTTAGAATGAATGGAATTTACACATGAATGAATGGAATAATTCCTCTGGATTAACAGCACCCAGGATTAACTGCGATGATTGCGTACAAGACAATTAGGTCAGATACACTCAGGCCATGTGATACTGGCCCTGTGATTATCCAGTATGAATGAAGACATTTTTGTGTATTTTTTAGACATGGTCGAGGGGGCTGTAGCCCTGAATCTTTTCGGGAGAACGGTAAATGTTTTAGAGACACAAAATTACCATTAGAATTATAGTAGAAAAGTGCGCCAATGTATTTGGATATTAATCTATGAAAACTCATCATAAACACCAAGCCATACTTTACTCAACTGATGATTTATAGTTTAAGTGAAATTTACAGTTGCCTATCTTTGCTTTTTATCTTAAAGTGATTTTCCACCATCGGGACGAATGGTTCTCTTCGCTAAATCGTGCTGTTCTCTACCGATTCGGGCTTGTTGGCATTGTTACGGTTTCTTTTTCCATTGTGGTGCTACGAAATCAAGATTAATCAAGATGGACTGAATGAGCAAATTACCAATCGTGAGTCGACTAGAATGGCTCTCTGTCCTGAAGGATCTAATGATCTAATATGAGTTTTAAAAGAGTGTGTTTGTGCAGATTCAAGGATGGATGAGCTAACAGTCCTGAGTACGGTTAGGTAATCGTACTGAATCAAACAGGTTGTCAACTATCCTGTATTAGCTGGCCCGGGACATCCCATTTTTTGGCAGGAATAGAGACGTCAATACGGGATGCTTATTGTTCTGTATTTTAGCACCGAAGCATCGATAATTTTCTTGATGTACTGGATGTTAAATTACATTTTCTTTACAACTTGTTACACAAATTATATTAATTAGTGTTATCAGAATGCATATAGATTACTCCCAGCTTTGTTTGACAGGCTATATTACTGGCTAACTATAAGTTAGTAGTTTAACTTCTGATGCTATTCACCCATACCAAATGTAATTTTTCTTCTGGCATATAAAATCTCATATTTTACAAATAAATGTGTGTTAACCATAATATAAATATTTTAGTATAAATCGTCTTATACTTGTTCACGTATAGCACAGAGAGAGAGAGAAATATACTTGATTCATAAACACAACATTTTAAGTGTGACCATGAAACCAGTGCTGCATCCAAAACCAGGAAAATGCTGCTGTAACGCGGGGTTATGATGGGCAAGGAGGAGGCGAGAACCGGCTTGTCAATATAAATAATATTTTAATGAAGAACTTAAAACAAAAGCATAAACAAACACATAGGACAACGGACATGTCCGTGATTAAGCTCTCTCTCTCTCGAACCGTCGTCACCGGCCGCCTTTATCCCTCGCGCGCCCCATCAGGCCGATTGGGGACCGGGCGTGCAACATTCCAGCCCGGCCCCGCCCCCCTCCACTCCACAGCTGCCTTCGGAGGCTGTATACGGAGGCAGGATGAAAATAAGGTGCCTTTCAAACTGTTCGGAGACCAGTTTCCTGAAGAGTTCCATTAATTCAAAACAGCTGTCAGTTAATCCATTAACTGATTAGGCAGCAAGGTAGCTGCCTAAGCCGGATGCAGCCCAGATGTGGTAGATGAGTCAATGACTTTTATTAGCAGGGAAAGACATGGAGAAAAAACAAGTTCGTTTGAATGGACTGGGGACAAAAAGCTGTATATATATTTCGAAAAGATTAAACTCAAATTGCTGCCTGAGTCTGCTATGACGGTTGTTGATTGAAAGAAGAAAATCCGCTCTAGCACCCCTTGTGCCAACGCTGAGAATGCAGCGCGCATTTGCATTGTGTTATGTGTTCTTTACTCAGCTCCAAAGAGCCATTTTTTTTTGCCAAAAAGGGTTCTTTAGGCTGACAATTGCTTAAAGGAATAGTTCACTCAAAAATCAAAATTCTCTCATTATTCACTTACCCTGATGCCATCTCAGATGTGTATGGCTGGCAGAACAGAAATTAAGATTTTTAGAAGAAGATAGTGCTCAGTCAGGCCCTTATAATGGAAGAAAACATATGCTAGCTCTTTGATGGTCCAAAAGTCACATATAGGCAGGCAAAGTAATTCATGCGACTCCAGTCGAACAATGAATGTCTTTTGAAGCAAATCGATAGATTTTATGTAAGAAACAAGTCAATAATTACAAGGTTTTTAAATGGATGTCAGAGGAGCTATGAGTGAGCCACAGTTCAGCACTGTCTTAGTGGGCCACTTGGGGAAGATAGCTGAGCATTGCTGGCCCACAGGTGTATTTCGAAGCCACCTGATGTAGTAGCTGTTTCACTTCTGGCTTTAATGATAGACTTTGTATACAACTGTCCAAATAGAAACATCTGTCAACTGAGTTCCTGACACCTCCTTCCTTGCTGTTATCGTGAACGTGCTTCTGGAGAGCGAACATTGCACAACAAGGTGAACATGCTGTCTCAAAAGGTCGAACCTGCCTCTCACAGACCATGGGGGCTCATCCCTGCAGATGTCTTGCCATACAAAACAAAGAAGAGGCTTGTCTTCAGGTACTAAGCACACCTGGTGGAACATTGCCTTTATATCTCTGCTTATTGCAATGACTCTCGGAAGCGAAGCAAAACACCAAACACCACGGACCAAGAGTAGGCCCAGGAAGGAGAGATTCGTTGAGGTTACACCCTTTGAACTGATAAGAGCAATTGAAGACCAGGTGGTTCTTTCCTTTGTTCTGCACCAGATGATAGAAATGAACCATGATTCTTCACTCTGGGCAGCTTTGGCCATAGTCAGCTTGCGTATTGAGCTTGCCAGTTCAAGTTTGTTCATCTCTGCTCTGTAGGCTGAGGCTTTGTCTTGATCTCTGGTAAGCTGCTTCTCTATGCCCCGAAGGCTTCGAATAACAGCGTCCTTGGATGCATGGAAAAGGCCAGTATACTTCTTCCTTAGAAGTGGTGTGACTTAGTGTAGAACCCCATCAACTTCAACACGGATGGTTTTGGTTTCCAGTAAGTTGAGAGCTTCTTTATACTCTCGTGATCAGTTTACCTGTTTCTCTGTTTTGATTGGCATGGTGTCCACCTGCCACAGCTTCTCCACATTTCGTAGAAGTTCCGCTGTTTCAGGGTTCACAGAGGTCACAAAGCAGTTCTGAGACCTAGGATGCTGTTGAAGGTCTCTGGCAGGGCCCTGTAGTGCTCATCCCAATCTAGTTTGAACAGTAACTGGTCCTCCTGGGGGGCCCAGGTGTACTGGTTTTGTTGGAGTTATTAGATGGGGCTGATCAGCTCCAATGAGAAGAAAAGGGTGGACTCAATCAAAGGGCTCCAGTGGCAAACCTCTGAGATAGTTATGCCTTCTCCGTAAGGTAGCAAGCGGGTAGGAATGATGCTGATGCTGACCCAGATGGGCTGGTTTTAGTATTTCTGTAACTGCTGATCTCCTGGGATTTTCACACACAACAGGCAAGAACTGAAGGTAATGGCTCATACCATGATTGTTGTAACTGATTGAGTGGCATTTCTTGTTGAGCAACCCATGGCTCAGACTGTGGCATTAATCGAGGAGCATAAATGGACTGTGGCTGAGGCGGCAAAGGATTAACAACTGGCCAGGTGCTTGTTGAGGCAATGGGTATGTAGGTTGGGCTGGATGGCTGATGGGTTGGTAGTATGGTAGATGGGCCTGGATTTGAATGCTGTATGACATAGGATTTGGCTTTTTGCACCTCATCCTTTCTATTAAGAATGACAGGGGGTATCTGGCCTGAATGCACATTAAATTGAGCATTGTGTCCATAATAGGGATCTGCTACTGCTTTCCCTGTGGCTAGGTTCACTGGCTTTGAGTAGCAAGTGGAAGTAGCATAACTCACAGGGAACTCATGCTCTTCCCTTGCATTACAAGGAGAATCATCACAGACTAGAAGTGGTGGTTCAGGCCATGTCTCATTATTCTGAGTTGATGGATTCACTTCCACAGTGTGTCTGGGTCTCTGTGGAGCTGAGTGAGATATTGAGTGGGACTCCAATGTGGAGACAGATGATGCTATGGACCTGAGGGCCATGGGAGAGGCTCTAGGCTCTGAGTCAGATAGGGCCGAGGATGGTGGCGGCGGGTGAGTAGTGAAAGGGAGTAGTTGTTTCACATCAGTCAATACCTTTCACCAATGTGTGAGAATTTACAGGTGAGGTTTCCGCCGAGGCCCCATAACATCTGGATTATACATACGGTCACACTATAAACCTGTGGATTTATTTATAATAATTATTATTATTTTTATTATTATCATTATTATACAACTATTATTCAATATATATATATATATATATTATTTTCTACATTCAACACTCAAGGCACCCCTAGAAATTCTCCAAGGATCACAGTTGGAGAATTTCAGAAATTATTTTTGTCTTGGGGTCAGAAAGTCTCCAAAACTGCAATCAGACGTCATCTACAAGTCATTTGGGTGGGTTTCAAGAAAAAGCCTCCGCTCTCATTGACAAAAGCCTCAAGCGTCTTCAGTTTGCTAGACAAATGCAACCGGGTTCTATGGTCAGATAAAACAAAAATAGAGCTTTTTGGCAACAAATACCAGGGATGGGTTTGACACACACAGTGAGGTAAACATATGGAAAAGTACCTCATGCCCATGGTTAAATATGGTGGTGGATCTTTAGCGTTGTAGGGCTGTTTTTATGTCAGATCTATCATCTTGTTTGGATATATGGCATCATGGACACTATCAAATACCAACAGATAAAAAATCAAAACCTGACTGCCAGACACCTTAAAATGGGCTGTGATTGGATCTTGCAGCATGACAATGATCCAAAACACACATCAAAATCAACACAAAAATGGTTCACTAACCACAAAATTCTGCCATGGCCATGGTCTCCTAACTTGAACCCCATAGAAAACCTGTGAGGTGAACTGAATCGTATTGTGTATAGAAAAAAGGGTGCCAATTATTGTGCCATACATATATTTGAGAAAAGTATTTGTTTTTTGATAAAACTTGTGTTGTGTTTGCAATTGTTTGATATCCATTTGAGTATAGATATTTGTGAATATTTTGAATAAAATAAACTATAAAGACAGACTTATTTTCTCATATTACCAAGGGTGCCAATATTTTTGGCCACAACTGTGTCTGTAGATGCCATGATTTTTTCTTAAATTATTATTTTTTTAATTTTATGAATGTTTATGTGATAATTATTTATCCACTCTATAGGCATGACAGATATTGATGAACTATTTTCAACTTAAAAAAGGATAATTGCTAGTTTACATACTTATCTGTTTTTTGGGGGGTTTAAGGGTGAAGTACAGTATTTATCTGGATAGTGCCATCTTATAGGTTGAGTTAAAAGTCAAATTTTTATCCCTGCTGTGTTATCAAATTACAAACTAAGCTCAATGAGCTTTGTGTGTGTGTGTGTCTGTTTGTGTGTGTGTGTGCATGTGTGTGTGTGTGTGTGTGTGTGTGTGTGTATGTGCATGTATGTTTGTGTGTGTGCATGTATGTTTGTGTGTGTGTGTGTGTATGTGCATGTATGTTTGTGTGTGTACATGTATGTTTGTGTGTGTGTGTGCATGTATGTTTGTGTGTGTGTGTGTATGTGCATGTATGTTTGTGTGCGTGCGTGCGTGCGTGTTCAATGGGCTTATTACCTCAACCTGATATGTGCTTGATCTGGACCCGGCCAACCCACATGTAACCATAGTAACCACCCCGCATCATCACTGCCTGCTTTTTCTCAATACAAATAGTCTTTGGGCTTCAAAAGCCCCTCAGATCATGAATGACCAGGAAACTACCCTGCCAAATTATACAAGTCAGATAGAGTGTCATATTTTAACAATGAAATAATTCTGACATTCTATTGACACGTGTGTAAGTGAGGTCTAGATCAGTGGTTCTCAACTGTTGGGGCCCAAAAATGGGTGGCAGGTCAGCAGGGAATGAATGCTAATAATAAATCATGTTATTTTATATATAATAAATATGTATTTATTATTTAAATAATTTTAAATAACAAATGCAACTTGCCATGCAATCATGCATTGTTATGATAGGAAAATAAATGTTTAAATTTAAAGCGGGAAAAGAAGGCTTCCCTTTTTTTTTTTTTTTACATCAATGCCTTGCGTCCATTCAAACTCTAGAGTACATGTCTAAAATATTAAGGCAATATAAAGAGAAACACTGTGGCTGTCAACAATGCTCTTGCTGAGCAAAACCTATTTCCAGCCAGCTCTGACCTTTTTTGAAAGTGATATCAAGTTTGCACATGTTTTTAGACACGCAAACCTTAAAGGGGTCATGCAGTGAGGAATCATATTTTACATGATATTTTGAAATATGAGAGGTCATTCTATTATAAAAACATACTGTAAATTTCAGAACTCAAAACTAAATCCCAAATGCAATTAAAGCATTTATTGCAAACAAGCTGCAAATAGGCCTTGTTCTCTACTTCCATGACTTCCCTGTATATATTAGTAATGTAGAATAATAATAATAAATATGATTATATTATTATAACACCATTATGTTTGTATTTATACATGTGCCAAAAAGGATATTAAATGTTTATCAATATAATAACTAAAGGTATACATATTAATAAATGCCAAATAGTGTGAGGTAACCATACGTAAGTAATAAGTATAAGTGAGCAGAGTGTTGGTTTATATATATATATATATATATATATATATATATATATAATTTTTTTGGTTAATCTTAACATATTAGACAATGGCAGGAAGCTGCGTTCACACTGCCAGCGACACGCAGCGGCAAAACAACCTCATCTCATTCATTTTCAATGAGAGATGGTGACTTCCGGCAACACGAGCGACGGCGACCGGATGTGGGCGTGTCCAGCGACACGACAAAGTTGAGAAATGTCACATTTATGCAAACAAAGAGCGACTTTCGGGAGCAACAGACAATAAGAGAGAAGATGGTAGAGCTCACGTTGATCCTAATATTTTAATAATAATATTTATTGTAAAGAAACAGTGCTGTTTAGACTCTGCATACACACCACTAGTGACATGCAGCGACAAAGTAGCTGGCAGTGTGAGCGAAGATTTAGGCTTTATTTACACTGCAAGGTCTAATGTACAGATTCATATTTTACCTGATTTGTTATTTGTATTTTTCGCACCTGTTTCCATTCACGTAAGACATAACCGTACTAACATGGAAGGTTTAAATCAAGACTGAACTAAAGCTCACTTTGATCAAGTGAAACCTCAATAGTCAAATACATTTTTTACTGGTATAACAATGTGTTTTTAATCAGCGCACACACTTTTACGCATCAAATAAAACAGAAATATTGAGTACTTTTTTGTACCTTAATAGGGCAACATATCCTGGGAGATACAACTCATAAAATCCTAAATATATCAAATGTTTGAAAAATTCCTTTGGACGTTTTACTTAAGTCCAAATAATGTAAAAAGTGAAATGAAATATTTTTTTTGCTAGTCATTTTCCACTCTTGCCTGTTTAAGGGTTAAAAAAGGCCTGAACTAATCCAATGTAAATATATTTAGAGTGCTGTTATGTGTGCAGTCTTTTTAAACAGCCATTATTTGATTTAGTTTCTTGCTGGATAAAAACAACTGCTGCCATCTAGTGGATTTGTGGGTGTAGCACAGATCCCCTCTGAGCAAAGTGGATTTTGAGAAGACCAAGAAAAAGAGAAAAAATAAGGTACATAAGGGTTTGTTTGTTTGTTTGTTTTTTTTGAAAGCTAATCAGTTCAATAGAGTCAAATATATCTGCAGATAATTTAGATAGCAGAATGACAGCTTATAGTCACCACACATCTTTGTATGGACAAAAAAAACTAAAAGAGCAATAAAAACATAACATTTAGTAAAACCTCACTTTTTGTGTTACACTGAAGAGAGAACAAAGTTTATAAGATAGCCAGCGATGGAATAGTGGCAGACTGGGTGGATTTTATTAACCTTAGTGACTTTTTTTTTTTAAGGGATACTTCACCCAAAAATGAAAAGTCTCTCATCATTTACTCACCCTCATGCCGTCACAGATGTGTATTACTTTTTTTTTCTTCTGCAGAACACAAATGAAGGTTTTAGAAGAATAGTTCAGCTCTGTAGGTCCATACAATACAAGTGAACTGTGAACAAACACATAAGCTTCAAAAAGCACATAAATGCAGATTAAAAGTAATCCATATGACTCCAGTGGTTTAATCCATGACTTCTGAAGCAACCCAATTGATTTTAGGTGAGAACAGACCAAAATGTGGTCTATTTTCACTATAAATCTTTACATCAGCAGTCTCCATGGCATCATAATTTCAGGTTCGATTACGCTCCTTAGCGCCATCTAGCACTCTGTGCATGCCTCAAGCATTTTGGGATGAACTATTCCTTTAAAAGTGTCTTTCAAAATCCATTTACCAAAAGATTCATGACCATTCCTGGTGTAAAAACACAGGTGTTTAAGACACAATTTTAACCCTCCTATTTCATGAGGAGCTGCATACATCTTTGGCATATGCGGGTCAATTCTGAGCTTATAAATCATTCATAACCCGATGTTTTTCATCTAAAACTATATTGTAAGTCCTTAATAAGTTCTTAACTGTTAATACATGTAAAAAATATTGATATTCTTGGCATGTTAACTGATAAGTATAAATATTGTTAATTAATATGCTATTTTTTAGAAATAATAAAATGTAGATTTTTTTTTAAATTTTAAAATATACATTAACTACAGCAAAACCAATGTGACATATGTGAAGACGTCCTTTTTTATTAACATTTCTGTGAAATTGCATCTAAATATAACATAATATACAATTGATATTAACATCTAATATGTGAATTAATAGTCATTTGAAAGTATTTCCTATATTACTCATAACTGCTCAATACAACTTGTTTGTCAAAAGTTATGAAAGCAGCATATTCTTTTTCAACTAAACATGAACATCTCAAGTATAAACCATTAATACTTCTTATGTTTTAAAGCTAAATCTATTCTATTAACATTCATGATCTGCCAAATGTTGATGTGTGAGTAGCCGAAAGCTGGATGTGCATCAGATTGCTGCAGAGTAAACATTTGACAATTTCCTCTTTCAAGCCCTTTTTAGATTAATGCGTGCACGAACATTTGCTCTCACCAAACCCCCTTTAGACAGAAGTACATTTCATTTAGTTTATTTGCTATGTTTGTTACATCTGTCATGTCTGTTTTGTACAGGTGTGTGTGTGTGTGTGTGTGTTTGTTTGTGTGTAGTCCCAGTGAGAGACAAAAAAAGAGTTTGAGAGAGAATGGGAAAGACGTTAAATGTAAGTGAAGTGATTACAAGAAAAATCTGATTCATAGATGTACAAAAAATTGACATAATATCAAGTGTAAAGCCACAGATGTTCTGGGTAGATCAGCGAGTATTGACGATGACTACCACAACTGGAGTCACGAGTTCGAATCCAGGGTGTGCTGAGTGACTCCAGCCAAGATGCGCGGATTGACGGTGAGTAACAGTGCCACGACAAGGACCTACAAAGTGGGAATTAGGCATTTCAAATTGGGGAGAAAAAGAGGATAAAAAAAATAAAAATTAGTGTAAAGTCACAATTGATGCCCGGGTAAAAATGTACCCAAAAGATGTAAACGTTTTTTAAATGGTATCTCTTAATTATTATTATTTTTTATTTTTTTTAAACTGAAAAAAATAAATAAAAAATAAGAATAAAAAAAATGTTGTACGTATTTTGATAGTCTTGACAAAGTCACAAAGTTTGGTTCCCATACTAAGAACTACACGGTATTTAAAAATTATGATCTATCTCCCGTGTCAAAAATTATCTGAGCGCAATAGGAGGCAGTGGAAGTACTTTTAGTTTGAGAAGCCATCTATGAAATGTGGCACTCCTGCATGAGACATTGAAAAATGTCCATCTAGTGCATGTTTACGTAGATTTTTTTTAAAAAGTACAAAAAAAAAAAAAAAAAAAAAAAAAACAGCACATACGGACTCAAAAATGTGTTCAGAGTGAACAACCCAAACAATGGAAGAGGACAAGAAAGATTCATTCACATTCACAAACACTGATTTGTTCACGAATGAAAAGCAGCTAATGTGGAATGAATAAAGGAAGCCTAGGCCAGCCAATGTCTACCCCCTTTCACCCTGCCCATGGCCCAATTTGTTCCTATTGGACAAAATGGAAATGTAATTTGACCTGTGATTTGCAACCATCTTTGTGGAATTAACAGATATAGTGGATTCATTTTGGGCACAAACTGGAGGATTCCTGGACAAGACATCAGGTGAGAGAAATCCTTTTTTGTTTGTGTTTCTTTTTGCTCTAAAGGGATTTATTTATTTTACTTTTGGGGGACCCACCATTTTTGGACATTTAGAGATTGGAATATATATATTTTTAATCTTGTGTGTAGGAGTAAATTAATTTGTAATTGTTAATTGTTTGTGTGAAGCGGCATATATGATATAGGCTTTGATAAATCAAATCTGAAGCATTTAATAAGTGTCTGGATTTATTTAGTAACTTTTGATATTTTATCATATTTGTTACAGAAGCACTAGAAAAAGTTATTAGAATAAAAATACACCGAAAACGATTTCAGCATGCCTCCTCAAAACAAATAGTTGCATGATGCCCACCTACAGTATGTCAGTAGTGTGATATTTGATCAGAGCTTTGGATCCATTGGAGAAAATATTTGGAGATGAAATGATCATAGAAATGTGTGACTTCATGTTGTTTCAAAACGCATTCACACATGGCACAACAAAAATTGTATGCTTAATTTTTGCTTAAATGCCAAAAAGCAAAACAAAAATCAAACAAACATTTATTTATTTGTATTTGTTGCTTTTATGAAGCATAGTACACATTGGGAGATTGTAAGTAAGGGATAATGTACAGTTAGCCAGTTGACCATACATTATACCACTTATTACATGGCTACTAATCAAATAAATGAATGCATGGATGTAAAATATTGATTTGCATTGAAATTTTGTGATTATGTGAAAAGAAAGACATGACTGAACAACTGAAATCCACCTTTGGTTTGAGTTCAGTTGGTGCTTATTTTGTGAAAATGGCCACCTGACTCCTTATTAAACAGCATTTTACATGACTATTTGCCAAATAAACAAGTACTTTGACATATAACATTGATTTGCGTTGAATTTATGTAATTGTGTGAGAGGAAAGAAATCGCTGAACAGTGAAATTCCACTTCCGGTTTGCATCAGAGTTCTGTTGTGTTTTTGTTGTTGTTCAGAACCCTCTGACTGCTATTTATACAGCTTTTTAAAAGACTAATTGCCAAATAAATAAATAAATAAATGCACACACAACATTGATTTGAGCTGAAATAGTTTTATTAGACTTTGAGCGGTCTGATACGTGGAAACGTGGTTATAACGGAGAAATATCCAACCGCTAGATGGCGCCATTGACCAATCAGAATCGAGTATTCCAGAGAGCCGTGTACAGTAATAACTGTTTTAATGCACACATTAAGTCATTATTAAGAGTTGGTTCTCAGCCAGCAGGGGCAGCACTGAGGCCTTGCACATCCATTCATAGACCCACTGTGGATTAGACTTTGTTTTAGAATTGCTATAATAACTTTTTTTTTTACTAGGATTATATTAATTAACTCTTTTAGATAGAACTTTGAGTTCAGGTAGCCTGTGCAAATATATTCTCCTATTTAAACATTTTCAGTGTGGGAAATAATGCATATCTGAGTGTTCTGGTTTTTGAAGATGGCCCTGAAGTTTCACCAGTCCCCATGTTTACTTCTAATAAATGGAGATTGCTTGGGATATTGCTCAAATTTAGGAGATTTGTTCTAAAAACATTCCTATTTACATTAAGCTTAAGTGTGCTACTTGTTCTGCTTTTTTTTTTTTTTAAGCAATCATACTTTTTGCATCTTTTGCATGGTGGACGATAAAAGCATTTACATTGAAATTGGGGTCTGAGTTATATCTATGGACTGGAATATCACTGAGACTTGGGCTTTTTTGACTTGGGCCTGTGAGCAATCACCAATATTACCCTACCAGCCCAGGCGAGATTTGTACAGCCAAGTTCTAGTCACATTTTCCTCAGAAAATATATTATTATTATTATTATTATGGCAAACATATTCCACTTGACTCATTAATAGTTGTCAGACCTTTAGTTACAGTATAGTGTTTACAAAGCTTCTCATCAGTTGTGGACACAAACATCACATTCTCTTTTTCAGTCCAAAATATTAAGCAGAAGTCTCCCACCATTGTCCAACAAGGCTTAGTTTAGGAGCTTTCGTGATAATATCATTATTATCCAGACATATTACAAGTAAAAATTAGCTCATATCTAACTGTGAAGCTCATCACCACCCCCGGTATGATTGCACCCATTGGAGTCATGAAACAGGCCTCTGATGAATGGAAAAGCCCCAATATCAACACAATCCGTACAGAAACACACTGTTTTACAGCAAGCCTGTAACTCCTTTAATAAAAGAGAAAAATACCAGTCATAAAGAAAATAGCCTCTCCCACAGAATAGTTAATTTTCTGGCCACAGAAGCTATTAGTTTCTTCCACTGCAAAAGCTATTTACATCTTTATAAACAATTACAGTCCTGCTTGGGCAATTTACGCTGTTGTTTTAAGGACATTGTGCAACCAGAATTAATATTCCGAGCCGATGGAGCAGAAGTGGAGGGGTCATTAGCTAAGACCTCGGCTTCACACTGTCTGTCTGCGATATACAGTCAACTCTTCTAGTACCATAAACCACCATTATTCTCCTTGATTTATTGATTGAAGATCTTTATCAACAACAGATCATCTGATAAGAGGATCTATTATTATTTACAGGGCATTAAAAGCTGCTGTAGGTTTGTTCTGTGTAGTAAATAAGGAATGAATTTAGCATGCAAATGAGTTGCCTAAATTAGCTTGAAAAGATAGACATATTAAATATTTATGCTGGCACCGTACGAGATTGTTCACAGTGTTTTTAAAAGCACCACAACAATGCTAATCGAAATCCTTCATGGTGTGCTGTGAAAAGCATGGACAGAACAAATAAATTAACAAATATCAGACAAAGGAAGAGGAGCTAATAAGGATATTAAAGAAAGAAAAGAAAGAAACTGAAACGGTTGTCAATGTGTCATATAAAGTCTGTAATTGTAACACATTTAAAGGGGATTAGATACAGTATGTAGTGGTGGTGGTGGTGTGTGTGTGTGGGGTGGGGGGGGGGGGTGTCTACTATTTAGTACTTCTACATATAACATGAAGAACATTTCAGCAACAGTCAAACAACATTTCAGTAACCACACAAGTTAGATTGCAAGTTATCAGCCCCCATATTTTCACTTGCCACCAAAAATATGTTCAAACTGTGTGCGTTAAGACAATGTCCCTTTCAAGGCAAGCCAGATCACTCAGCCACCATCTTTGGAAATCTCATGCACAGCTATTTTCTATGGATACAAATGCCGTAAAAATACTGCTCCTATATACTACAATGGGGAAAGACCGAAATATCCTAAACAGTTGGGCAAAATTATGATCAAAGGACATATTTCAAACCAGCAGTAAAATCTGACAACCAGTGGTATCA
This sequence comes from Moxostoma hubbsi, assembly GCA_032164185.1. Classification (NCBI taxonomy): domain Eukaryota; kingdom Metazoa; phylum Chordata; class Actinopteri; order Cypriniformes; family Catostomidae; genus Moxostoma; species Moxostoma hubbsi. The sequence continues at coordinate 3,384,778 of JAVLUX010000065.1, forward strand.
TAAATTGTGCTTCTTTAGCTCAGATCATGTTACAAAATGCTATTTTCCAGGGTAGTCCAGCTAATGCACCTGCACGTTTTCGAGTTGACTGACAGGCGATGTCTGTATCTGAAAGGTGTTAGTGGCAATTACATGATGAGGGAAAACCATCCAAAACACTTTGAAACCTGCAGACTTTGATCTCTGAGACATTGATACGATGGCCGCATGATGGATTGAAATAAGATTGAAATCACATGGTTCTTTTACCTGTAAGGCGAGACTTTAATCGCCATACTTGGTATTACAATTTCTCCCTTTTTTTTAAAACAAGTGAACCGTCTCAGTTTAAATAGTCTCTGATTAAATAGTCTCTGGTTAAGATCAGTATCGGAAGACACATCTACATAACATTACTACAGTCATCAATTATCACTTATATACTGTACATTTTCATATATCACACAGATCACAAAAAAGGTTAAATTGATATATAGGGTCAATTCTAGCATTACGGTATTGACATTTGCAGTGTGAAATTTAACTTAATATATAAAGTACTCCTTACCAGTCTTACAAACCATTTGCGTGTGTATATATATATATATATATATATATATATATATATATATATATATAGACTCTTATGTTCACTTTTACAGCCAACAACAGAACACTTATGATGCTTACGAAGCTGAGACATTATTTTCACTGTATCTGCTCCAGCACGGAAAAAATGGCGGAATGTGTGTAGATCACTCAGGGGTGGAGCTATGATAATAGGGTGGTGTCCTTCACAGGTCGTGGGCGAGGCCTGCACTATCGTGACGTCAATTTAGAGCAGAAACGAAAAACTTTCATTTGACACTGGTTTTGATTAATAGAAATATAAGAAAGAGGAGTAGGTTGGACTTTTATCATTGTAGGGTGGTTGTGTACACACACTGCAGACTCACATTTATGTACAAACACAATGTAAAAGTGAATTTTGCATAATGCCCTTTAAAATCACAAAGTTTGTAGATGAAGAAAGTTTGAAACTTGTCACAGATCAAAGCAATATAGTCAGCGATCTATAAGGATTATAATGGTAAAAAAAATAAGGGGTAGATGTTTGATTCTCTCATTGATATCCATATGATTTTATAAGAAGGTCCGTAACTGTCATGCCCATATCGCATTATTATGGGTGTTTAAAGTAAAGAAGGGAGACCATTTGTTCATCATTCTCAACATAGATATAAGCTGGATTTGTACTGAAAGTATCAACTTATTTGATTGAATATGTGATGTTTACTCAAACTCTTAAAAGTTAAGAGCGTGACACACTACTGAAACGCTTTGACAATAAATGTGAACTTTTTCATTCCAAAAAGAAGTGCTGTTATAACTAATTAAGTGTATGGATTTCTCAGACATTTCTTTATCTTTCTGGAAAAGAATTATTGTTAACATAAAGTGAAAATAAAGTCAGTTGATCCCTCTTTGCAACCATGAAATATGGCTGTTTGGACATTTTGTTTTAGAAATGTTGCACCCCTCATAAGAGGTGAATAAACAATGCAATTTAAAAAAAAAATAATAATAACAAAATAAATGAAAACAAAATACATTATAGCACTATAGTTCAGTGAAATATAGACCTATAGAATGTAAAAGGGTTTTAACCTTAAACCTTTATATGTCCATGATATGGAACACGATCCTCAACATATTGCACCCCAAAAATACAGATTGCTTTCCAAACTATGTACAATTATTAAGTTAGCATGTTCTCCCCCAGCTCTTCGCTGCCTACTAGTTGATGTGGTCTTAAATGAGTTGCCACAGCGACTGGGCATTCTCCTGAAATTTGATGTTCCATTTTTTGTCACAAGGGGGCAGTGCTTGGTAAACCAAAACGACATGGAGCTGTCATAGTGTCCCCTTTGCTGTCCTCTGTTTCAGAGCCCCACACAAGATAAATAACTGTATAACTTCTCTCAACAATTGAGCAAACCAAATGACGCCATGAAGCAATCTGCAGGGTTATGATAATATTTTATTGAAATTTTAATGTCTTAAATCTATGTTTTCCTTGGCCATAGATGAGGGGAAAAAAGGGGAGGGAGGGAAATGTCAAGGTATGTAACATTCATATAATTTAAATAATAAATAAGTCTATGGTAAAGACTGTGGTGAGAGTTTATGAATATTTAAAAAGTGGAGTTTACAGATCAGAATATGACGGTGGATGCATACTAATTCCCTGCACCCCGTATCTGATGAGGGGTTAAACTGGACGCCTGATACATTATTCATTTTCTTTCTTCCTGTTATTTTTGCACCTTTGATAGGGTGCCTTTGTTTAGGCCACTTCGGTATATTTTACTGTTCTATCTAAAAAAAAACAAAAAACCAGCAGGTAGAATTTCAACTGAAATATTAATATATCGGAATCTTGGCATGTCAATGAGCGAACAGACAGGTAGAGTGTGTTTTACATAACAATTCAGGTGAAGATAAAGTTCACCTCCCTGCAAAACACAGACAGCAGCATCAAATGTCTCCAGCCCACGTGTGTCCAATCTTAATCTAGCCATGGAAGCATTGTAAACGGGTAAACCGTGTAGTATGGTGTGGAGAACTCCTACAGTCATGGAAAACCTGGAAATATCAGGGAATTTTTAAAGTAATTCAGAAGTAATGGTAATTTCGGTAACACTTTAACATTTCCTTTGTAAAGGGTTCATGAAGGGGTTCATTAATGATTAATAACTCATCTACAAATACATTATAAATCATTTTATTTTATTGTGCGGTTATAACAACATGAATAAAAAGGGTGACTATAGAATAGTGAGCCAATTTTAAATCATGTTATAAATGCTTTATAAAGGTACTTATACTTATTTGAATCAAAATCATTAAATGTTATAAATCGTCATTTATGTAATGATCCAGCAAATATAGACTAATATAGAGATTAAAAGGTGTTGTGTCTGTATTCATTATTGTAATATCTATGACTATGACACTTTCCTGGTAAAGATGTAAAAGAATTGTGCTACTCCAAGTGGTGTCTTACACATGCTCACACACAGCATTGATACTCATTTATTTATTGTTTATTAAAAGATTGTTCATAAATCTTTAATTACATTGGTTATTTATTAACTAACTTTAATCACACCTTATAAAGCTTTAAGATGAATATATCAACCTTGTAACATCAGAAAGGGTACCTTAATGCAAAATGGACACCAACACTGGTGGCCAAAAGTTTGGAATAAATGTACATATTTTGCACTTATGGAAAGAAATTGGTGCTTTAATTCACAGTGTTATTCAACTGATTGCAATGTATAGTAAGGACATTAATAACATGAAAAATTGCTATTACAATTGAAAAAAAAAAACGACTTGAAAGAGTTCTCATCAAAAAATCCTCCACATGCAGCAATGACAGCTTTGCAGATCCTTGGTATTCTAAATGTCAGTTTGTCCAGATACTCAGGTGACCTTTCACCCCACACTTCCTGTAGCACTTGCCATAGATGTGGCTGTATTGTTGGGCACTTCTCACACATCTTACAGTCTAGCTGATCCCACAAAAGCTCAATGGGGTTAAGATCCGTAACACTCTTTTCCAATTATCTGTTGTCCAATGTCTGTTTCTCTGCCAGCTCTAACATTTAATTTTAATTTTTCTGTTTCAAAAGTGACTTTTTCTTTGCAATTCTTCCCATAAGACCTGCACCCCCGAGTCTTCTCTTTACTGTTGTACATGAAACTGATGTTGAGCGTGTAGAATTCAATGAAGCTGTCAGCGGAGGACATGTGAGGCGTCTATTTCTCAAACTAGAGACTCTGATGTACTTATCCTCTTGTTTAGTTGTACATTTGGCCTTCCACATCTCTTTCTGTCCTTGTTAGAGACAGTTGTGCTTTGTCTTTGAAGACTGTAGTGTACACCTTGGTATGAAATCTTCAGTTTATTGCTCATTTCAAGCATTGTATAGCCTTTATTCCTCAAAACAATGACTGACTGACGAGTTTCTAGAGAAAACTGTTTCTTTTTGGTCATTTTTGACCTAATATTGACCTTAAGACTTGCCAGTCTATTGCATACTGTGGCAACTCAAAAACAAACACAAAGACGATATTAAGCTTTATTTAATGAACCAAATAGCTTTCAACTGTGTTTGATATAATGGCAAGTGATTTTCTAGTACCAAATTATCAAGTTAGCATGATTACTCAAGGATAAGGTGTTGGAGTGATGCTGCTGTCTAGATTTGATCAAAAAGGACTTTTTTTCAAATAGTGATGGTGCTGTTTTTTACATCAGTAATGTCCTGACTATATTTTGTGATCAGTTGAATGCCACTTTGGTGAATTAAAGTACCAATTTCCTTCTGAAAAATCTGAACATTATTCCAAACTTTTCGCCGCCATTGTATGATGTTTATTCATGAGTTAACCACAAACCATTTATTACCAACATTATTAACCTATGAAAATGTACTTTATTTATTAATAAGATACCAACATTAGTAAGCTGAAAGTGTACCATAACCATTTATTAATGAGTTACAAACATTATTAAATGAAAATATGTTGATTACACACGATAGTTAATTCTTAACAATTCGTAATAATTCTTAACATAGTTTGCCATAGTGGAGTTACCATGGAGTTACCATGGACCAATCATTAACATATCATGATCATCTGAAGAAGACAGCAGCCAAAGTCAGCTCTCTGAATAATCTACTCCGCAAACTGGCCGGCACAAGCTGGGGTGCAAGGGCACAGACACTCAAGACCACTGCACTTGCTCTGTGTTACTCAACAGCAGAGTACTGTGTACCGGTCTGCTCCAGATCATCCCACACCAAGCTAGTTGACATTCAGTTAAACACATCTATGCGCACACTGGAACCCTATATCCTACACCACTACCATGGCTGCCAGTTCTCAGCAACATACCACCACCACATCTCCGACGACAGGAGGCCACTGCCAAGCTGCTGACTAAAGTCCAAGTGAATGACAAATTGCCATTCAACACGGACATCACACTGCATCCAGCAGCCTGCCTGCCATCGAGAAAACCTGTCTGGTTGAACTTGCCGCCTGAGGATATGACAGCTAACTCGGCATGGAGTGATGAGTGGGCACCAACTGATGTTGTGAACCACGCCCTCGTAGCTGAGCTGTCGGTCTGTCCTCCTGGCTTCGACCTTCCTCGACGACACTAGTCAACGCTGAACTGATTCCGGATGGGACAGGGTCGATGTGCAGTCAACCTTGTTCGGTGAGGGCAAGCCACCAACCCGAACTGCAGCTGTGGGGAACCATGCAGCACATTGTCAACGAGTGTCCACTAACTTATTTCAATGGCGGACTCGAGGCTCTACACCTGGCTGAACAAGATGCTGTTCTGTGGCTGGGCACGCAATGCAAACGCTAAGAAGATAGTGGCTCTTAGAATCTAGCCATTCCACTTGTTGCTCCAGAAGTTGTGCAAATAACTGATGGATGAACAGGGTGAAGGCTTAAATGGACTAACTCATTACCTAATACATTCTTAGTTTGATGTAAAAAATAAATCTTCATCACATCTAAACATCCAGTTCAAAGGGCAACATCTTTAAAATTTTATTCCATTGTTTCTGTGATTAATTGAAAAAAATAAAAAATAAAGACTGTGGCTGTGAGTGCTGGAAACGACAAGGGAACGGCCTCAGTGGCTGTGAGTGCTGACAGTGACTGGGAAACTGCCTCCATGGCCGGGAACGCTGGCAGTAACATGGAAACGGCCTCCATGGTCAGAATATCTGGCAGCGACTGGGGAACAGCTTCCTTGGCCAGGAATGCTGGCAGCGACAGGGAAATGGCCTCTGTGGCCTGTAACGCTGGCAGTAACAGGGGAATGGCCTCCGTGGCCAGGATCTCTGGCAGCTACAGGGGAATGGCCGCCGTCTCCTAAATATTGGCAGCTAGAACGTTGATGGCGTTGAGAAGCCAGAGAGGCACCCGAAGAAGCTACAATGGACTTTTCCGCCTCCTGGTGGTCAATAGCAGGCTTGGTGGGCCTCTCTTGCTCCTCTGGATGGATGGACTTGTCCAGACCTTTCACAAAAATTTGTTTGAGGATGGTCTCATCATCATCATCCCACCTGTAGGTAAAAGTGGCAACCGGGCAACTGTGCTGAAAGCAGACCAGGAGGTCGGACAACCAGGTGAGGCTCTGAGAGACTGATTCCTCAAGGGCTGGAGCTGGGTTCAACAAAATGCCCATTATGCCTCCGCTGGGTCCACAGTTGGCCATATCGTTCTGTCCTGTTTTGAGGAAGGACCCAAGATGCAGGATGGCACTGATGGGGTTTTAATTGAAAAAAAAAGCAAGCAAATACAAACAAAACTATCAAAATGGAGAAAATAAACAGCAAGACAAACATAGAACTGAAACTGAACCAACAGGGGAAAACTGGAAACAGACAGGAACAACGTGATTGGACTGGAGACAAAATTCAAAGATATAGCAGGGAAGATGAGACAAAGGAGAGAATATATAGGGGAAAGGAAGATTGGATACAGGTGCTGCCAATAATCACACAGGCAGTGTGAATCACTGCTGCCAAGGCAACATTGTGGACATTGTCTGTCTTTTGTCTTTCTTTCTCTGTTTGAAAAGCGTGATATACCCCCCCAACAAAAAAACCCTTTGAGAGCAAACCACGCCCTTATTGAAAACAACCGACAGGCTTATCTTATCTTGTCATCAGATCCATTCACGATTCTTCTGGAGTCTGGACTAATCAAAGGTGACCAATTAAAACATTCCTGAGGGTTAGTCATGACTGCGGGGTTTGGTTTGTGCTCAGGTGGTTTGGGAAAAACAAAAAAAATCAGGCATTTGGAAAGCCTTTGTTCTGATCTCCCGGTTAAGTTGGTGTCCCTCCTCCCAGCCAATCACTGCTTTGAAAACTAAAAGGATGTCTCACCAATCACATGCAATTTAAAACAATTAAAATATAAAAATAATTTTTTGTAAATATATATATATATATATATATATATATATATATATATATATATATATATATATATATATATATATATTTATTTATTTATAAAAGTAGTATTTAAAAATGCTTCTTTTATATGTTTAAATTTTTTAAATCAAAATGAGCACAAATAGATTGTATGGAAAACTCGATAGGTCAATGGAGGATCATGTGACTTCAAAGCTGTGATTGGTTAGGAGGCGGGACACAGGTAATAGAAATGCAGGAATTTGGAGCCACCAGTAAGAAGCATGAAAGACATGCATGCATGAACGAACTAAGTAAAAAAATATAATACTTTGCAGAATGTTTATTTTTAATATGGAAGTGCTCAGATTGTGAAAGAGACTGAAAATGCTAGGATGAAATGATGTGTGAAAACGTAAATGCAACAGCATAGTAAATGCATTTTGTCACTCTTTTTGAGTAGTGCATGTAATTGGAAACAACATGTGATGTATATTTATTTATTTACTCTTAATGCATCCTGTAAAATGTGCAAAACTGTGTATGTTAATTATGTTTTAGATAAACAATGGCCTGATTGAAATGTTTTCTGAACTTAATTTATTAATGTATTTTTCTTCTTATAATGTTCTACTATTTATAGTACATAAAGGCTAGGCTAATGTAATAATAAAGCCTTACCATACTGTATACTAATCGATGTGTTTATTTTATTCTAATGATTCACAAGTTTTATGTTGAGTGTTAATACATTTCTGTTATACTGTTTATTTGCTTTATGTAAAGTTCAGAATGTTCATCAGACTACATTATATGATGTATGTTCATTTATGAATTGAATATGTATGATAAATTATGTAGTCTTGAAGCATTAAAAGTCACTCAATAATTGGAGAGCAGTTAGAAACTAGGTTAATAAAGGATTCTTTATTGTGCACTTTACAATATGTTTTAATCTCAGAGGTTACTAATGTTGGAAAGTCATTAATAAATGGTTCACATGGGTTCACTTCGCATTAAAAAACACATTTTCATTTACTAACATTTGTAGCTAATTAATAAATGAATAAATTCATCTTAAAGCTTTATAAGGCGTGATTAAAGTTAGTTAATAAATAACCAATGTAATTAAAGATTTATGAACAATCTTTTAATAAACAATAAATAAATGAGTATCAATGCTGTGTGTGAGCATGTGTAAGACACCACTTGGAGTAGCACAATTCTTTTACATCTTTACCAGGAAAGTGTCATAGTCATAGATATTACAATAATGAATACAGACACAACACCTTTTAATCTCTATATTAGTCTATATTTGCTGGATCATTACATAAATTTTGACATTTCATGATTTTGATTCAAATTATTTTATTAAGTTAAAATAACATAACATAACATGTAAGTTAAAATTGTCTCACTATTTGGCAAATATTGCATGAAAGTCACCCTTTTTATTTATGTTGTAATAACTGCACAATAAAATATAATGATGTATAATGTATTTGTAGATGAGTTATTGATCATTAATGAACCCTTTCATGAACCCTTTACAATGGGAATGCTAATGTAGTGTTACAAAAAAATATAATATCAATAGTTTGTCTCTGCTCTGGCCTCAACAAATATTTGGAGACTTTAATCACATATACAAATAAATGAATTTCATTGAATAGATGAAACAAAATATCAGAACAAAGTGGCTTTTCTCAGAACTAACTTCATTTTATGAGACATTTTTGCAATGACTTGTGCAGCATATTTATGCATTTTTGTCCAAATAAGCTACTTTTTGTCAAAATTTTGTACAATATATCTTTTGATTTATCTTTTTGTTTTATATCAGTTCTATTAAACATATTTTTGTTATATGTTTTGCTTGAAAAATGTAAATGTGTTTTCTTTCTTTCAAATAAATGTCACTTGATTTGATATTTTATCTAATGAAATGACATTTTTAAGTGTGGCTTAAATGTCCAAATGCTTTTCAGGGCTACTGTATTTCATATATATTGCTATTCTTCTTAAACTAATGCATGTGAATGCATACATTTGCCACATAAATATAACTGTTTTAATCTATTAATTCAAAATATTGGTACTTGACATGCAAATGGAAATCCACCCCATAAATCACTTTAAAATGGTTTATAATAAGAAATATCGAGTTATCATTAACAAATGCAAATGTCAATGAAATCCTGATGGAGAATGTCTGTTGCAGTTACTGTACATTTGTTGAACGTTAGCTGTAACTAGTTCGCTTGCGAAAGGGAGCAAGGAAACATGCTGCCCCTATTTGTAGGATCATAATCCCTATTTTTTGTTGGGAATGTCTGTTATTTGCTCTAAAATGAAAGAATGAGTTGAGGAGAGAGAGAGAGAGAGAGAGCGAGATGGGGGGTGTCCTGGCAGCACTGGAGAAAATCGATTCAATGTAAATTATTAAGAGTGGAGGAATGCAGCTGACCCCCACAGTCTTACAGCAGCAGAGAGACAGGCTGGCAGGTGGACTGAAGCTACTCCCCCTGTCTGTCTCTCTCTCCCTCTCTACCTGTCTGTCTCTCTCTCATTAGCGGCTGGGATTGGGGTTTCCTAAGAGTGGAGAAAGTGAGCTCTGAGGGGGAAAGATGGCCGGGTCCCGCATATCCTTAGGCAGCTTGGTGCTCCTGCTCGTTCTCTCTCCCTGGAAGCTCATTAGTAAAAGCACTGATGCATAAGAGCTAGTTATTAGCTGAGCTCTCTCTGTTTCCCCTCTTTTACCACTCCAGCACCTTTCCATCTCTGACTGTCAGTCTGGATCTCTTGCACCCCCTCGAAACTGAATTGAACGTACCAGAACAGTTGCCTCAAATGAATACATACAAGCCTAAATACTAACTCTGTTCCCCACTTTCTATTTGAGTCTCTTCTCTTCTTGCGAGATGTAGGAGAGTGGTGGAGGGTGCGGTGGGGAAGAACAAATTGGTTTCAACTGTCTGCTTAAATATATTTTCTTTCATTTTTCTTTATTTTTCAAAATCTGTCCTGATTTTCTTAGTTATATATATATATATATATATATATATATATATATAGTTAATTTTTGTTGTTAATTTGGTGAGTTTGAGAATGGCGTCGCTCCCAGGTGAGCGTGCTCCATCTCCTTCACTCTGCCATGGAATTAGGTGCGTGCCGGAACAGGGAGTCATGGTTGAAAGTGTGCTGTTAGCGGTGGGAATACAAATCGGATGTGAAAATATATCTTCGGCATCAAGGATGAACAAAGCGGTAGTGATCTATCTAAAAGAGGATTATTTTGTTGCACAACTTATCGAAAGCGGTGTCGTGATTAATGGAGGTGTTTGTCAAATCTTTCCGTTGGCACCGTTAAAATCTAAGGTAATTATCTCGAATGTGCCGCCGTTTATCCCTAACCAAGTTATTGAGAGAGAACTCATTAGGTTCGGAAGAATTGCCAGCCGATAAAAGCCATATCACTGGGATGTAAAAGTTCGGAACTAAAACATGTTATGTCATTTCGACGACAACAAGTTTTTAAAAGTGCCAACGCTGGATATATCATTTCGGGTCGTGGATGAAGGTAAGTCGTTTATGATTTATGCTTCAACTGTTGGATTGAAATGCTTTGAATGTGGTGCCGTTGGTCACAAACAGTTCTCTTGTCCTCATAAAGTTCAAGGGAACACTGAGGAGAATAATGTTGATAAGGTAGAACGTGAAGAGAATGAGTTGGCTGTAGAAAATACTCAAATTGACTGAAACAGTACATTTTCAAACTGAAACAAGTGAAGTTGAGATGTATGAGAAAATGCAGAATACTGTGGTAGGCCTACTAGAAGATGAAAATAAAGCAGAAATGAGAGATGATGATACATTCTCTCAAATGTCAGGTGTTTCTGAAACAGGGTCTCAGATGGAAGACAGCAATCTTTATTCTCCCCGCGAGATAAATGTAAGCGCAGCGTAGTTCTAGCGGAAGACTAGCAGCTGTACATTATCACACCATTAGCTGAGTAATTCCTAGCCAATCGCATGTAAGCATTGCTTTATAAGTCTGCTCACAATCACATTGCTGTTTCAGTGTGCTAACACGGCAACCTCCACCACCCCACCACCACCCGTTGAGCCCCGTCCCGCACGGGGGTAGGCTCCTCGCCCCTGCCTCCTATCTCTGGCAGGATATGACGGTTCCGAGTACAACTCCCTCGGACCGCCAGACGGGGCCTACGCCAAAGAGAGACATTACATTTCTGTTTTACATTCATCAAATAAATGGCATCTTAAACCTCACTCAAGCCTGCGTGTCTTCCCGATAGAAATAATTTTCTGGATGAGACGTTTGTAAGAGCAGTAGAAATTAGTGATTTTTTTACGGACACTGAAACATTTTTGAAATCGGAGGTCAAATTGCAGCGTATTGTTGGACTAGATGAATTGAATGAGAAAAAGTGGTTTCAATTGAGGAAACTTCTTACAAAACTAAGAAAGCGTAAAGGATCATCTTCAAACAAATAGGAAAATGAGTCTGATGCACTGGGTGTTTTTTCTCTCCTGTCTTTTTCTTCTATTTACTGTCTCTTTTCCTTTTATTAACATGATGCTAATGAGAATAGGCTCTTTTAATATAAATGGAGTGAGAGATCAAACTAAAAGGGCAGTATTATCAGAATTTGTAAAAATTAGGAATATTGATATAGTAATGTTACAAGAGACTCATTCTGATAGGTCTAATGAAATAGAATGGGGTTTATGGTGGGAGGGGAAGTATACACTCAGTCATGGGTCAAATACAAGTGCTGGTGTTGCTGTTCTTTTTTCAAAAAGATTAACTGTTGATATAGTACTTTATATAGCTGTAGTACTTTCTAATGTGATTCAAGAACATGATTTGTGTGATGTTTGGAGAAATGGGAATCAAGGAATAAAATAATATACATTTATCAAAATAATAATGAAGTTAAAGGGGCTAGGTTAGACAGGTTTTATACAAGCAAGTCTTCAATACTAGAGCGATGGATGCTGCTATCATTCCTAGTGGTTTCTCTGATCACCATATGGTAACTATAGATGTAAATAAAAATAATACTTTTAGATCACAGTATTATTGGCATTTTAATAAGAAATGATTATATAAGAAGTTATTTTGTGAGAGTTTTACTCATCTTTGGGAAAAATGGAGGTTACAGGAAAATAATTATGAGACTAAAAGTCAATGGTGGGAGGTTGGAAAGGTGCACATTCAAATTTTCTGTCAAAGTTATGAGTCTCAAATTTCACTTAAAGTTAGAGATACAGTTCAAACTTTCAATGTGAAATAGGAGAAATGGAAAAGCTGTTGATGAACAATGAAGAAGAGACCAATAAAAGTGGTGAATTAAGTAAGAAGAAGCTCGAATTGAAACATCTATTGCAAGAGCAAGTTAAAAATGCTTTAATAAGGTCACGTTTTTGTTCAGTTAAGGATTTGGATGCTCCTAGCACTTATTTCTTTAAATTGGAGCGAAATGTGGTGCAACATAATCCAATGCTTTATTTAAAACGTCCAGATGGAATAATTACGGACAATCCAAGTGAAATGCAAAAACTTTTTAGTGCTGGACAATGCGACGAAGAGAATGCTGCTGACCTTTTTCAAGAACTTCCTAAGTTGCAACCTAAACAGAAAGAAACTTTGGATTGTGAGATTACTTTAGGAGTGCTCACAGATGCAGTAAAACAACTTTCAGTGGGACGTTCACCAGGGATTGATGGAATAACCACGGAGTTCTATCATCATTTCTGGAACATTTTGGGACAAGATTTTTTTTTAAATGGTTGTCTTCCAAGCAGCTGTAGATGAGCAGTATTATCCCTGTTACCTAAAAAGGGTGATTTAGGTTTTTTGAAGAATTGGACGCCTGTTTCTCTTTTATGTACGGATTATAAAATGTTGACCAAATGTTTAGCAAACAGGTTGAAACACTATCTGGACATATTTATTCATAGTGATCAGACTTATTGTGTAAACATGAGCAATCTATTATGGATAATCTGTTTCTTTTAAGTGATGCTATTGATTTGAGTTTTAAAGAAAATATTAATATGGGTTTTCTATCAATAGACCAAGAAAAAGCCTTTGATAGAGTGGACCATGTGTATCTTTTCAAAGTTTTGAGTGCTTTTGGTTTTAGTGACAAGTTTATTTCTTGGATAAAACTGTTATATTGTGATGTTTCTGTTTTGGTGAAGGTGGGAGGAGGGTTGAGTGTCTCAATCCCTATAAAAAGAGGAATCAGGCAAGGGTGCCCACTTTCTGGTCAATTATACATCATTGACATTAAACCATTATTAAGAAGAATCAGAAGAGATCTTAAAGGGTTTTTAATACCAAATGATTCTAATTGTAATAGAATGGTGTTATCTGCTTATGCTGATGATATAAAATTGTTTTTAAATGGACAATAAGATGTGAACAATCTTACAAAAAGCATAGAGGTATACGAAAAGGCATCCACTTCAAAGGTAAATTGGAGTAAGAGTGAAGGATATGCAGCGGGTCAATAGATAAATCAAAGGCTTCCAGAGTTACTGGCTGGATTATCGTGGGGCAGAGAAGGTTTTAAGGCCCTGAGTGTCTTTTTGGGTTCTTCTAGGTTTCAGGAGAAAAATTGGGAGGGACTGCTGGAGAAGGTGGTGGCCCAATTGTCTCGATGGCGATGCTGTTACCACAACTATCTTATAAGGGGAGAGTTTTGGTCATTAATAACTTGGCTGCCTCCACGTTATGGCATAGGCTAATGGTGGTTTAACCACCGGAAGAATTGGTGACTTCTATACAAAGGACACTAGTAGATTTCTTCTGGAATGGTAAACACTGGATTGGGCTGCACAACTTTATTTGCCTCCTTGTGAAGGAGGACAAGTCTTGATAGAAATTAAGAGCAGAATTCAAGCTTTCAGACTGATTTCTGCACAAAATTCTGTTTAGGAAAGAACTGACATGGACCAGTACAGCAGGTGCAATTCTGCGAGGGGTTGAACTATGATGTACATCTTTTCTGGATACAAATTCAAGAGATGGACCTGACAGAGACTTCATCCTTTTATAAATCAGTGTTACAGGCATGGGATAAAACTTTCAAAATTTAAAGAGTTTTTGAGATTCCTAAAAACTGGGTGATGGATTAAACACTTTTTCATAATCCAGTGGTTCATGGTACACTGATGTCTTCTAGGAGTGTAGACAACTGCACAAAGCTGAAGGATTTGGTCAATCCAGATGGCTGGAAGTCAGTGGAGGAAATAATGTACTTGACGGGACTGCAATCTCCACGTCTCGCCATGCGGTTTTTAGAAGAAATATGGTCCTTTTTGCCCGGGTTTTTAAGTTATCCAAAGAAAATATCTGAAGGAACAGACTGATGTTATCCCTCAAAAGCTGTTAATTTGTTCTACTGTTTACAACAGTATGTTGGAAGACCATCATATAGAGAATTCTGAGACATGGACAATTGAGGAAATGTCTAAAAAGGTATTCTATAACCTATGTGTCAAGACTGTTCATAAAGAGACTCAGAAGGAACAGCAGCCATTGCGGTGGACAAGATGCTTTGAGCCAACTTTCCCCTTGAGAGATCAGTGGAGGTCCCTGTATAAGTTTCCAATAGAGAAGCGAACTGCAGATTTGCAGTGGAGACTTATTCACAGGGCAATAGCTACAAACAGATTTATTTATTATACCTCTCATTTCTTCTAATCTTTTATCTAATTTCTTCTCATCTCTTCTCCTATTGTCTCTTCTCATCTCATAACATTTCATCTCTTCTCATCTCTTTTCTTTTCATTTAATCACTTCTCTTCTTGTCTCATGTTGTCTCTTCTCTTCTCATCTCTTATTTAATTTCTTTAATCTTCTCTTATTGTCTCTTGTTGTCTAGTCTTTTCTCGTCTCATTTAATCTCATCTTGTCTTCTCATCTCATTTCATTTGATCTCTTCTGTTCTTGTCTTATTTCTTCACTTATGTTCTATCTAATTTATTCTCATCTCTTCTCTTATTGTCTCTTCTCATCTAGTCTTGTCTCATCTCATCTTGTGTTATCTCTTCTATTCTGTTCTCATTTCTTCTCATCTTTTATCTCATTTCTTCTCATCTTTTATCTCATTTCTTCTCATCTCTTCTCTTATTGTCTCTTCTCGTCTCATTAAATCTCTTCTCATCTCTTTTCTTCTCATCTCATGTTGTCTCTTTTGTTCTTGTCTGTTCTCTTCTCATCTTTGTCCCATCTCTTCTCTTTTCGTATGGCCTCTTCTCATCTGATCTAATTTAAGCTTGTCTTTTCTCTTCTCTTCTCTTCTCTTCTCTTCTCTTCTCTTCTCTTCTCTTCTCTTCTCTTCTCTTGTCTTGTCTCATCCTGTCCTCTTCATCTCATTTCTTCTCGTCTCTTGTTGTCTCTACTCATCTTGACTTGTCTATTCTCATCATGTCTCTTGTTATTTCATCTCCTCTATTCAAATTCAAATTTAAAATGGCTTCATTGGCTTGAAAGTAAACAATGCAATATTACCTAAGCAAAAAATAATGCAACATTAAACTGAAGACAACTTACATTACATATGTACATATACACATACATTCACATACATAAACACCTATAGTGTGAGGGACACAGTGTTGAAAAATAGGATAACACACTAGGAAAATACTCGAAATACTCATTCACCTACTGTCTCTTCTGTTTTTGTCTCTTTGCATCCTTTCTTGGCGCATCTTGTATCTTTTTGTCTCTTTTGTTCTTGTTCCATCTCTTCTGGCTTCTTGTCTCTCATTACATTTTCTCCTCCCACAAGAATGAAATAGCTTGATAGTTTCTCATAGACAACAATAAGAATAAATGCAAGAGCAAATGTAGACTAAGTCTCTTGCTAAAGGATTTGTTCTCTCCTGAGGAAAAAAAAGACCCAAGCAATCTTACATGTGTCTCCTCTAGAGTTTCAGAAAAGATCTCAAAAGTGTCATAATTTGTTCTCCGATTTGGCGAAGAGGAATCTTTCCAGATCAAATTATCTAAGATGTGCTTTCCAAATGAATTTTATAGATCTATACTTCTACTGTATGATAATTGTCCTATGTGTCTATTTTTAACTCCTCATAAGAAGAGAAGACAGAGAGTGCAGCTTTGAGTCAATTTGGACGTGGAGCTTTTCTGATGGACTCCATCTTCCAAAGCAGTAAGTAAACATTAATGCTTGACCAGGATTCTCTCTCTCTCTCTGGATTGAAGTGGGGGGTATTTGCTCTAGCTGCAGGCTGAATCCCCTCAGTACCTGGTGACCGACCAGGTAAAGGCTCTCAGTAAATAAGATCTCTCTCTCTCTCTTCTCATTCGTTTCTAGAGGCTGCTGATAAATTATGTCTGGCGAGAGCAACATGCCCGCAAGCAGGATGAGCGCTGGACCACCGAACACTCCTGGGGTTCCATCAGTCTATCAATTCTTCCCCATTCTCTTTCTTTTTCTCTTTATTTCATTCCTGTCTTTTTCCTTGACTTAGACACATACACAAAGCACGTGACACCTTCCTTTCGATCTGCTTTAAGAAACACACTGCGGTCTTTCTACATGCACTCACATGTACATTCCAGGTTTGGGCCAAATCCAGAATTTGACAATTGTCTCACTGTGGAATTATTTGTATTTGTCCAACACATGTTTTATGACAAAATATAGACACTTACATACTTAATTTGGACTAATTATGCTTATCAACTGATTTGGCATATGTATCTGAATATGTATATGTATTAGTTCAGTATTATGAACAACAATATACAGAGTCATTAAAATAGATTTCGCTTTTTATTTCGCCATACAGCACCATAAAATGCCAATAGCATTCTTCTCAATTTGAACATTCTGACCATATCTATCTGTTCGTTATAGTTAATGATTGAAAACTTGTTAAAATGACACAGCAGTTAAAGTCCTTATGTTACAGTGATTTTACCACAGGAAAAAAACCTTTTCTGTTGTAAAATTACTATAACACATGGACTTGAGGTGCTTGTTTCTTTAAAAAATGGCAGCAACAGCATTATGATAAAAAACACCAATACTCAATAAAGAGGTTCAAATGCATTTACAACAGATTACAAATTAGTGTCAGAAATATCAGTTAAACAAAATACTTTTAAGAGATAGTTCACTCAAAAATGAGAATATATCATAATTTACTCCAGATCGTGTTGTTTTAAACCCAATATGACTTTCGTTCTTTTGTGGAATTTAAAAGGAGATTTAGCTTTGGCCAGTGGTAAAATTACAAAGTAATTCTTTACTGTAATCTAATAACCTTTTTTAAGCTAAAAAAGTAGTGTATTGCATTACATTTAAAATTCGTGTAATCAGATTACAGTTACTGTTTCAATTCATTTAATTACTTTTAAGTACATTATAGGGTTATGCTTATTTCTAATATATCATTTATGTAGAATACATGAATTATGGCCGCGTAACGAGTCATTGTGAAGGAGAAATGTGAGTTGCTGAGTGTAGACTTGTGTGTAACAATGAACAAGGAAGAAATATAGACATTATTTTGAATTTGCTGAGTGGAGAAGTGTTTTGGAAAGTAAACAGTAATGTGATTACTTTACATTTCCAATGAAGTAATTAGTAAAGTAATCAGTGGGGGCCTGGGTAGCTCAGCGAGTCAAGACCCTGACAACCAACCCTGGAGTCGCGAGTTCGATTCCAGGGCGTGTTGAGTGACTCCAGCCAGGTCTCCTACGCAACCAAATTGGTCCGGTTGCTAGGGAGGGTAGAGTCACTTGGGGTAACCTCCTCATGGTTGCACATGGTGAGTTGTGCGTGGATGCCGCAGAGAATAGCGTGAAGCTTCCACATGCACTATGTCTCCGTGGTAACAAGCTCAACAAGCCATGTGATAAGATGTGCAGATTGACGGTCTCAGACGCGGAGGCAACTGAGAGTCGTCCTCCACCACCAGGATTGAGGCGAGTCACTACACCACCACGAGGACTTAGAGCGCATTGGGAATTGGGCATGCAAAATTGTGGAGGAAAAAAAATAAGTTAAGTAATCAGATTACAATTTTAGATATGTAATTAGTAATGTATAGTAGATTACTATTTTTAAGTAACACTGGCCTTGGCAGAGTGTTAAACTTAGTCACCATTTACTATTATTGTATGGAAAAAAGATGCAATGTAAGTGAATGGTGACTGAGGTTGTTATTTTGCCCAACATCTCTTTTGGAGTGCTTGGAAAAAAATCAGTCATACAAGTTTGTAAAAACATGCAAGTGAGTAAATTATGACAGAACTTTCATTTTGGGTGAGCTGGGTGAACTGTCCCTTTAAAAGGCATTGTGAATGGCACACCACCCTGAAGCAAGTGACGCCTGCCTTTCCAACTACTTGCAAAAACACACGCAGGATTTTCCCACACACACACACACTCACACTCACACACACACACACACACACACACACACACACACACACACACACACACACACACACACTTTCAACCCCCTGCAGTAGGTTGATTAATGTTAGCTGGCTGTGCTCATGAACTTTCAGCGCCTCCAAATTGCTAATAACAGTGTGTGTGTGTGTGTGTGTGTGTGTGTATGTGTGTACGCACTGCTATGCTCCAGTCTAGAGCCAGTCACTGAATTGATTTGCTCATTTATTTAAGGCAATATGAGCAAATTTGTCCAATAAGGCAGAGGGAGCAGACCTTTTCTGTTTGTGCTAGATCCACATCCCATAATTACTGTTTCACTGAGACAGACTCCAGGAATCTGGGCAGCAGGGAATATCATCTATCGTCTATCAAATAACATTGAGGGTGATTTACAACAAACCAGGCTGACCATGCCTGTACATGCAACATACCATTCACTTCTGGCACAGATAGCTTTAAAAAAAACTTAAGAATATTGCATTAATTTGGTGATATGACTCAAATACACCAATCGGCCACAACATTAAAACCACCTGCCTAATATTGAGTAGTTCCCCTTCATGCGGCCAAACAGCGCCAACCCGCATCTTAGAATAGCATTCTGATATGATATACTTCTCATCAAAATTGTACAGAGTGGTTATATGAGTTACCGTAGACTTTGTCTGTTCGAACAAGTCTGGTCATTCTCTGTTGACCTCTCTCATCAACAAGGCATTTCCATCCACAGATCTGCCGCTCACTGGATGATTTTTGTTTTTGGCACCATTCTGAATAAATTCTTGAGACTGTTGTGTGTGAAAATCCCAGAAATGCTCAAACCAGCCCGTCCGGCACCAACAATCATACCAGAGTCAAAATCATTGAGATCCCATTTTTCCTCATTCTGATGGTTGATGTGAACCTTAACTGAAGCTCCTGACCCGTATCTGAATGATTTTATTCATTGCAGTGCTGCCTCATGATTGGCTGATTAGATAATTGCATTGGATGACTGTTGGTGCCAGAAGGGCTGGTTTGAGTAGATCTGTAACTGCTGATCTCCTGGGATGTTCACAGATTATAATATATATATATATATATATATATATATATATATATAGAGGCAGTGGCCTCAAAAGTATTTGGACACTTGAGGCACACTTCAGAAATGCATTAATGTCCTTACAATATCAAAGCAGTGAAATTTACATCAAAGAAAGATAGCAAAACATTTCATAAAAAGAAGTTTGTTAGGTTTGAAATAATAAGACAATATACATTGTTTAATATGAAGAACATATTATGACACTTTCTAGTTTCCACAGGACTTCATATATCACCTAAAATCACTCGATTATAAATGCAGGATGTGTAATGGTTGTGCTAAAGGTCTGTGTGGAGGCTTGTAAAAAATGCATGGAGATACTGTGTGTTTAGGACAAATGAAGGTGAAATGAATGTGACCTGCTGTGGTGTTCGTGGTGGCTCTACACAGAAAAATCACAAATAAATGTGTTTCATTTATAGCCGGACAATGAAAGAACTTTATTTCACCTTTCAAGAGTTTGATTCTGCTTTGAGGAATCAAGGTTTGTGCTATTACGGCTTTCTTTGGAATTTCTTTGCTGCCTTGCAGAGCAGCTTTGCTTCGGATAACTGTGTTCTTTGTTGTTGTTCTGTTTTTTTAATAATAATTATTATTAATAGATTTCTGCATGCACAAATTTACAGATGAATCTCACAAACCAGTGAGGAACATGTCTGTGATATTTCACACACACAAAAAAAAAAGTGTAAGAGCAGTGCGGATGTGTTAAGAGCCATTTGACACTTTATATTAAAGCCAGTTGGTGATGTGAAGTGAGTCAGCATCACTCAGTGTTTACATTCATCAGCACTCAGTGATCGCTCGTATTATGATTACACTACTAAAGCTAGGAAATAGCTTTAAACGGCTTTAACAACTTCAGCATTAAGGCTCACCGCAGCTGAGAGACAGAACAGACTGATTAATTACACAAACTCAAGGCGCTTACCTCCCGGAGTTTCCACATTGAAGTTTCTATAGTGAAAGCCCCTTGTGCACCAGCTACCGTGAAATAGAGAGGTATACCCCCGATTATACAGGTATTTTTCCACTGAGAAAATAGGAAGAATTTGACCAAAATGACACTATCTTCTAAAAGGTAAATAACAGGCTACAGCATCATCAACAGGTGATCACACATGCTCCATCGCTCTCTTGCTCTCTCATTCACACATACACACACACACACACACACACACACACACACACATACACACATTTTTGACACACACACTACTAACGAATACTTGGATGCATCATTTGGTTTGAACCAGTAATGGCAGATTCTGATCCATTGCATAAGAAAGTACCATGCACAAATGCATTTTTTATGAGCATACTCGATTTTTCATAAGTTTTTTATATTTACTTGTTCATTGGACTGTTCTATTTATCACACTTGCAATCATGCTATATGGACCTACATCAGCACTGCTGTAATTACGGTCTGCGTCCGAGTCATAGCAGTGCTGATGTAGGGCCATATCGCACACTTGCTCATGTGATATTGGTTATATATATATATATATATATATATATATATATAGTTCTGTGCAAAAGTTTTAGGCACTTGTGAGATTTTGCATAGTGAGGATGTCTTCGAACATAACACCATAAAACATTTTAATTTATCAATTAACGTCATACAAACTCCAGTAAACATACTTTGACTTTACTTGTTGAGGCACATGACTATTAACTCATCATTAAGTAATTGTTGTAATTAACACATACATTTGCAGTAATAATGCAGTAATTAAGCATGCATTAATGCATATTAGTGAATCTGTATTTTTCAAATACATGGATTCGGCTCATTGCGGTCATTAACACATTAATTAACATTATTAGTTCATGTAATATATTTTTAGGGAATGAATCCGCAATTCATATATGACTTAATATATTAATCAGACAGACTCTTTATTAGTTGCTGATGTGGCAATCATTACTGAATGGCTTAGTTAATCATAAGTCATACATTAACTCAATATTATCTGTGTATTAGTTAAGCATGAATTAATGCATATTAATGCACCCCTATTGTAAAGTGTTACTGGTTCTATTTGTAAACATTAGTATCATGAACTAACAATGAACAACATATATTCATGGGATTTATGAATCTTGATTAATGTTCATTTATACAAAATGCAAAACTAATGTTAACATATAGAACTTTTAGTTAAAAATGTACATTAATCAAGATTAATAAGTGCTGTAAAATTATTGATCATCGTTATTTAACTTATTCAATCGTATTGTGTTACCAATAATATTTTTGATGAATGAAACCTGTATACATAGATGCTACCCAGTGCCAGTCCTACCCCATTTGGCACCCTAATATATAGAAATAAACTTGATGTAAAGTGCACGTAAACCAAACCAAGTGGTCTGAAAGAAAGAAAGAAAGAAAAAGGCGCACTGCCCCAAAATATCTATGCACATTACATTATACAGTATGTTTCACAGCAGGGGCATTTGTAGGCTTTCATCATTGCCGGGGAGTCTGGTGCCATCAAGTACACAATCTCTTGTACCATGAAGTTGTAAGGGGTTTCTGGGGGCATGGTCCCTCTGGAAAGTTTTAATTTGCTTTATTTTATATATTTGTTTTTGAAAAAACAGCACCAAAGCATTGGTACTGACCAAAATGCGTGCTCTTTACTGTTTCCTTATCCATTGAGCGCTCAGGCTATATAGTGAACACAAGCTGTGCACACCGCATGTCTGTGGGGCACCGCATATTTCTGTTGCTCTTTTTAAGCTATTTTGTTTATTAATTAACACTGTTGACAGTGGAGATTTGTAAAGCATTCAACTCACATTTGTAAGGTGCCACTGACACCATGTGCTACATGAACGGATTTAACCATTGCGCTTTTTAAATCAGACATTAAAAGAGACCTTTGAGGGATTCTCAAAGTTTACAAAGTCCAGTCTAATGCTGCAAGCGATGCAGGAAACTCACACCAACTAATGCTGATATCACCCATTACTGCAGTTTTTGGACACAGAGGTCCAAACCCTTCATTAGGGGCCAGAACTGCACAGCCCACTAACAGAGACACAACTCGGCACACAATGCATGTCGACAGCCAGCAATTAGCACAGGTGCGGAGGCTCAGGTATGAGGAGATGGGACATAGGGCCATTACAATTCAGTGGCCGGAGTGAGCCAGCTCGTTGCTTTGCAGCTCAGACAATGTTTGTTAACCCTGAAGGTCAAACCTGCTTCGGCAGGTAGAGGACAGGGCATATGTGACTCAAATCAGCACCATGAATAGCACTTTTACTGGAAATGAAGACGGAGTTTGTACATAGGTATATAGAAAAATAAATAGTAAAAAAAAAAAGTGGTAGAATGACACTTAAAATGAAAAAGGGGGGACCTGGAGGATTTTTCTGATAATTATTGTATGGTCACACACTTCAAAGGAATATTCCATGTTCAATACTAGTAAAGCTCAATCAAAAGCATTTGTGGTATAATGGTGATTACCACAAAATAACTTTTCACTCATCCCACCTATTCTTTAAAAATGCACAAATCGAGGTTACAGTGAGACACTTACATTGGAAGCGAATGGGGCCAATTTTTGGAAGATGAAATCCTTTAAGCTCTGAAGGTGTTTTAAAAGTTTTCCTGTTTCTCTGGTATGCCCAATATTAAAGGCTTACAATTTTAAGAAGGAACAAATAAAATAAATAAATGAAAATAGGGTAAATTGTTTGTGTAGGGTAAAGTGTTTTGGACACTTGGAGACGTTTTTGGACACTTAAGATAAATTATATTTGTAATGCTATAACTTTTGATTGCTTTGTTGTATCAACATAAAATTGTACTAAGTTACAGATGACATGATTGGGCACAAAAAAATCATTTGGAGCTACATTATTGACTCACTGAGATACAAAAATAAGAAAGAAAGTTCATTTTTGGCTCAAGTTTTTTTTTTTTCTCTCTCAGCAGTTTCTTTGGAAGAGAATCTCATAATTTATTATAATCTATATAATTAAAAAAGGTGAAAAGTTTTCTTTAAAACGACACCCTCTCCACACAAATAAAACATAATAATTGTACAAAATAACTAATTACACATGCAAATACAACAATGACTAAAGGTATGCTCTCTCTCCAAAGCATGCAGGCATGAGTAACCAGATCTCTTTAAGTTCCATTCTGTGTCATTTGAGACATCATTGAGTCTGTGTCATGTACTTTGTGCCATCTCCTGGTGGCCATAAGTAATTACAATGAACGATCCTTTCTGCCCATATTTGGATGACTTCCACCTCTGGTTGCAACGATCTGAATCCTAATACCCTTGGTTTAGCGTTCCATGATCCAGGAAAGCTAATGTGTTTTTAGCCAGGTAGCACAGTATGTACTGTGTGCACATTGTGCTTCGTGTGGTTTATCTAATGATCTATGCATCCAATTACGTTGTGTGTGGGCTTGCTTTAAAGTGAATCCCCTCTTCTAAGTAATGGCGTGCAGTATTTTATGTTTTGTTTTTATATTTTGAAGTTTCAAGTGAAAACCTGGCTTATAAGCAACACCAGCTACACCAAAAACTGTGACACTTTTAACCAAACTGTACAGTCCAAATCCACAAGTAAATCTGAATTGTTACCAATACCAATTTGCCAATTTGCTTCAGTCATGATTCTTTAATAATTTTAGCTGGTTTAGTGGTCTCCAAGCCTGGTCATGCTGGTGTTTAGTTGTGTATTGTGTTATCTCTCTTTAACGCTGGCAGTAATAAATCTGTGGACATGGTTGCAATAATGATGCGCTGTGCCAATGTGGCCTTAATTTGTCTGTGTAGAGGTGTGAACATACAGGGGCAGCAGTCATCATGTCTGTGATGGCCTATCAGTCGTCTTGTTCTCCTCCTGCTATCTGCCATGTCCCTGCTCCAACAGAGAAAAATAATTTGCATCCTTCAAGCTGATATCAAGAGAGGTAATAAATGACTAGGGTCCCAAAGGTGCCTTCTTTCTCTGTGGGAGTAAATTACTACCAGATTCAGACTGCACATTTCTGCCACTTTGTCTTGGTGTAAACCTGCATGCCCACTGGCATGGAAGAAATTTGCTCAAAATGCTAGAGATCTGACACTTTGGGGCCTTGTTGGTGAAATGAACGACAAGTGTGTATAGAATGTGATTGCTTTTATTACACTCCCATGTTATTATAGTTTGCTATTGTATTTTCAGTCGGTCCTTTAAATTGAGTAAATTCAGTTAATTTAGTTTAAGTTTAGTTCTAGTTTTTACTGTGTTTCAAGGCGGTCTAGTGTTGTCTCATAGTATTTTCATGTTTAATAAAGGTAGGCTGTTATACACCCTGTCTACACCCAATTCAAGTGGCACGTCGCATTGCCACAAAAGCAAAATTATTAAAAAAACTCCCATTATAATCAGTGACTTAACCATTGCATCGTAGTGCCGAATAGTGAACAGATGCGCCATTCAAAAGAGCGCAACAGTGCCCACCCACTTTTTAAGCCGTCTGGGTTCCGGAAGTATTTTTCTCATTCATTTTTTACATTTACTTTTTATAAAATAATAAAAGAGTTGTGAGCCATGAACCAAACCAACCTGTTCTGTCGGGAGACTGACTCGATTACATCATTCACAGTGCATCATGGGAGTGGGCGGTCGCTCTGAGGCACGTTTCATGGATTTAAACCGCGGTTCTCTGATTAGTGGGTCTTTCTCTGCTGGACCATGGATAATGTACTGTAGTTGTTTACAATGAATTTCACTATCAAGCACAATTTTTAAACAATGTTGAAATAATGCAGACGGATGGTTTCAACGGAAGTATATACCATCTATGAACAACCTCGCATCTCACTGTAGGTCTGTCTTTAAAGATTTATAAGTTACATTGAAAATCAATTAGTCTCTGGAATAAATGAATATAATTTTTTTACTTCCAGAACCTGTTGCACTCTATTGCTGACTTGCTGCAGAGCTACTCCAAACACATTATTACACTGTCCATCTAAAATAAAATGATTTACTTACCAAGTATCATACATGTAAGCGCAGCATAGTTCTAGCGGGAAGACTAGCAGCTGTACATCATCGCACCATTAGCTGGGTAATTTCAAGCCAATCGCATGTAAGTCATTGCTTTATAAGTCTGCTTACAATCTATCACATTGCTGTTTCAGTGTGCTAACACGGCAACCTCCACCACCCCACCACCACCAGTTGAGTCCCGTCCTGCTTGGGGGTAGACTTCTCGCCCCTGCCTCCTATCTCTGTCAGGATATGACGGTTCCGAGTACAACTTCTTCGGACCGCCAGATGGTGCCTACACCAAAGAGAGACATTACTTTTATGTTTTATATTCATCAAATAAATGCCATCTTAAATTTCACTCATCTGCGAGTCTTCCTGATAGAAATGTAAATCTTTCTGCCTTGAATTATATTTGAAATGTAATAACATTTTAGAATATACTGTGTACTCGAGGCCATTTTTAGATTCATTTTGGAATCATGAAAATTTATTTTAGGGCTCATCCAAACTAATCCATCATTTTCAGATTTTATCTGAAAAACATCATCATTTTCAGTTTTCTAATTTCAGAGTTTTCCAAAGTATGCAGTAATAGAGAGAAATTTCGAAGATCTCTAATGTTGTGTAGGGAAACGGCATTCCAATGTGCATTAGAGGCGTAATGGTAGCAAAATCAATAAAAAACGAATAAGTGTAGACGTGGCATTAGTTTTGTTTTTTCCTATTATTTAAAAAAAGAAAATCAGTTAAAACTCTTGGCATCTAGGCCACAGTAATACATTTTCAGTTGAACAATCAGTTTTGTGTTCCCTAATGTCATCATTTTCCAAAGTGTGCTCTACTAGAGAGTGTTATCAGATGAGAGGTGTAAACAAAGAAAAATCAATGTGTTTTCAATCGAAAGTGTGTTAGTGTGGGTGTGGCCTTAACTTTTGTCATGTTCTAATATGTGCTTGTTTGAAAAACCTGTTTTGAGTTTTCTAAACTTATCATTTTCCAGAGTATGCAGTTATGGATTGTTTTCAAACTTTCCATTTTCGTTGGAGGAAAACACTGTTTCAGTGTGGATGAGAGGTGCAAATGTTGCAAAATAAATTTGTTTTCAATCAAAAACGCATTAGTGTGGATGTGGCCTTTGTGTTAACGGTAATCAGTCACCACCAGACAAATCACACAATTGCGTGGGGCCCCGGACATCTGGGATGGAGTTTGGAAAGCTAAGCAAAATTCTCAAAGGGTGACAGGTGATGCGTTGTTCTATGTTCACACGATGATAAGCTGTTTTCCACGTTCCCACGTGCATTTAGGTCCAGATTCACCCATTTGCAAATTCCAAACATATGAAACCACTTAAATTTATTTTACAAACCTAAAAAACACGACACAGTATTACAGTATCACAGAGGTGACAGCGCTTCAGGTTTGCAAATACAAAGATTGTAAACTGTCAAATAGAGTTTGACATTGCATTGCATTATCAACGTTTGTCAAAATAAAAGCTCAAGGTGACTTAAATATGACAGAAATATATAAAAATCAAATCCCTTTATTGTCACTCATCCATATACACAAGTGCAACAGTGGGTGAAAGTCTTGTGTGCAGATCCGAGCAACATAGCAGTCATGACAGTGATGAAACATATACCAATTTACAATAAACATCAGATTTACACAACTCAAATTTACATATCATATATACGCATAATTACACACAACACAAGATACAACAATAACATACAATGTACAGCATACAATACACACAATATAGAATACGTACACCATATACAATACAAATAGTATATATAAAATAAGGTAGGTTGTATGTGCTGTGTAGACATTCAGGCTGTCGGTTTATAGTCAGTTGCCAGTATTGTTAAGAGAGAATATAATTTATGACAGTCCAGTGTGAGATAATAAGATTAATAAATTGCAGTGCTGATGTATATTGATCGTGAGAGATCAAGAGTTCAAAAGTCTGATTGCTTGGGGGAAGAAGCTGTCATGAAGTCAGCTGGTGCGGGTCCTGATGCTGAGATACCGCCTGCCTGATTGTAGCAGTGAGAGCAGCCCATGGACACACCGCCTGGTATAGATGTCCTGGAGGGAGGGAAGCTCACCTCTGATGATGTGTCTGGCAGTTCACACCACCCATTGCAGGTCTTTGTGGTTGTGGGCGGAGCTATTGCCGTACCAGGCGGTGATGCAGCCAGTTAGGATGCTCTCTACAGTGCTACTGTAGAACCGTGTGAGGATGGGGTGGTTCATTCCAAACTTCTTCAGTCATCTCAGGAAGAAGAGGCGCTGGTGAGCCTTCTTCACAACAGCCTCAGTGTGGATGGACTACATGAGTTCCTCTGTGATGTTGACTCTCTCCACCGGTGCTTCATTGATGGTGATGGGGCTGTATGTCTTTTCTCCTGAAGTCCACCACAAGCTCCTTGGTCTTACTGACGTTGAGGCAGAGGTTGTGCTCCTGACACCAGCGTGTCAAAGTGTGCACCTCCTCTCTGTAGGCTGTTTCATCACTGTCAGTGATCAGACCTACCACCATTGTATTGTCTGCAAATTTAATGATGGCATTGGCAGTCCAAGATCCAGCTGCGCAGTGAGCTGTTTAAGCCCAGAGCCTGGAGTTTCTTATGAAGCTTGGAGGGCACTATGGTGTTGAATGCTGAGCTGTAGTCTACAAACAATACATTCTCTTTTTACAGGTGGGAGAGAGCAGTGTATAGTGTATCAGTGGAGTGGTTGTTGCGGTAGGCAAACTGCAGTGAGTCCAGTGAGGTAGGCAGCACAGAGCAGATGTAATCTCTTATTAGTCTCTCAAAGCATTTGCTGATGATGGGGATCAGAGCAACAGGACGCCAGTCATTTAAGCAAATGATTTTGAATTACATTGGTACAGGCACGATGGTGGATGTTTTAAAGGGTGTGTGGACTACAGACAAAGATAGGGAAAGGTTGAAAATGTCCGTAAAAACACCAGCAAGTTGGTTCGCGCATGCTCTGATGATGTGGCCCTGAATGCCGTCTGGACCTGTGGCTTTACGGATATTCACCCATTGGAAGGATCAGTTTACATCCGCTACAGAGATGGAGAGTGAACAAACCTCTGTAACTTCAGCCACGAGAAGTCTCTCCATGAGGGCGGTGTTATTTCCCTCGAAACGAGCATAAAAAGTATTTAGCAGATAATGCAGCAGTCACTCGTCTCTATTTGGAAAGAGATCCACACTCTCAGCTCGCAGAGCTTGTTGTCCAGAGACTGAACATTTGCCAGTAGAATACTGGGTAGCGGGGGTCGATTGGCATGATGTCTTTGTCTGATGAAAACGTCGGCTCTCCTTCCCCTTTCCCGGCCGTTTTTCCACGGCAAAATAGCCATTTATTGTCTTAAACTAGATTTTTATTTACATTTATGCATTTGGCAGGCGCTTTTATCCAAAGCAACTTACAGTGCCCTTATTACAGGGACAATCCCCCCAGAGCAACCTGGAGTTAAGTGTCTTACTCAAGGACACATTGGTGGTGGCTGTGGGGATTTAAACTCACTTTTATGTAATTTTCCCTGGATGTACTCCGAAAGTGGGCCATCGGCTGGAGGGTTGGGGCCTCAGAAATTGTAACCACATCCCTGAAGATAATAACACTGGAGCATTGTCAATAAAATCATCATATACAGTTAGGGTTGTGTGGTTTACTGGTACTAACAAAGTATCATAATACCAAAAAAATGTAAACGATACGATATCAACATTAATATTATTATTATTATTATTATTATTATTATTATTATCTTTAAGCAATATCACAAACGCAAGCAGCCGTGTGTCACAGGTAATCAAATTTCTTTTTTCATTAATGTTTTATTAATACTGTGAAGTTCTGTTGTACAGCATTTTGTTTTACCAAAAATAAAATAGCAATTTGTAAACCGAATATATTATATTTTTATTTGATGAAACTGTATAATTTTAATTAAGCGTAATTTGATAATAACATGTCATTAAAACATTTAACATGGAATCCAGAAAAATGTAAATGCATAATTTGTAAATGTAAGACTTTATGCAGTTCTTTTAATCAAGTAATTGTCTGTGTAATTTCATAAAAAAATCTGATGTTTTCATTTGTTGATTATAGTATTGATTTAGTATCGATACCGAGGTACCAGGGCTGGTATCATTCCGAAGCCAAAATTTTGGTATTGCAGCAACCCTACAGTTGGGAAGAAGAAAACTTTTTCTGAATGTCCAAAGTATATATATACAGTGTCAATATAATACACTTTTTGTGTGCCTAGCCACAATGAAAATGTGCAAACTTTTGTGTTTTGATTTAAATATAGTAATATGTTACAAAGTGATTTAAGCACTGAATCCAGCGGAATGTTCTGCACTATCAGCAGATTTTAAAATGCATATGTCAGATGCCAATGCTTTAGGATCACAGTGATTGGCTGTTGCCTGGGGTTTTTCGCCACCAAATTGCTTAAAATTAAACATTTCTCAACTTTTTGATTCTCTCACAGCTCGCAGTCAACGCCACAATCATCTGCCCAAGTCTGTCGCTTGGCTCTCATAAAGAATGATTTGAAAAGTCCGTTCATCACCACTCATTCCATCCTAGTGGACACGTGCAGTTAGCAGCTCTCTGGCAGTTTCCCGTTATTTGCCGGACAGGCTTCTGTGATTCCATTAACACCACTTGTCAGCCAAACACAATAAGGCTCCCACCTGGCAGCGTTTTAGACAAAAAAAAGCTTGCGCTGCCCTCCGCAACAGCAGCATACAATAATGCACAATTTGTTTAATGTCCCTCCTGTTTCATGCAGTCTATGACAGGAGCACACGGCGACTGAGGCGTGTTATTTGTGTTCGTTACAGGCGACACAATGGGGAACGTATCCGTGTGCCAGCCTCCATTCTAAAGGGCTGCCATCCAGTTGATTAGGCAGCTTTTGAAACAAACCCTTGTGCTGGAGAATGGGAGCGTAGTGGTGGCAAACATCGGGCTTGGTGCCAGAGTCGGCACAGAAACCCAAAGTTCTGCCAACACTACATTGGCAGCTGTGAATGGAATGGGCTGGAGAATATTTTGATGTATACTTCTTGGGACAAGAACAGTCTTGGAGAGGACTGCTCTAGTTCTGGCCTGTTAGGACTTGCTGAAGAGACCAGCTCAGACCTGCAATAATGTTGGTTCAGGCAGGTCTATACTGATTAGTGCACTGCTGTGCTATTATTTGAGAGGTTTTTTTTTTTTAACCACACCAGTCAATTTTTGTGTCAATTATTTCAGAAGATCCTAACCCCTAAACAACCAAAATAAACTTTGTTGGTCACTTTATATGGTAGTCAGACAGTCTCTTCCTGTCTAAGTGGGCGGTTCTTGGCAAGAATAACCTGCAAACCGGACCACACTGATGCTGCACTTCAAAAGTCTGGCTATGTGAGACTAGTATTTAGCAGTTGTTTTTTCCACAGTAATTTACAAGGATATTGCTGGTTGAGTCCCTCTGGAGTAACCCGAGGTTAAGTGCCTTACCCAAGGGAACAATGGTAGAAGTGGTCTTTGCTCTCAGTAAACCTCCACATTCTGGGTCACCCCTTCATGGAACTAAAGCTGCAACCTTTGCATCTTTAAAACTTACAATCAGGCCCACATGGAATCCGCGCCTGTAGAACCCGTAGAACGCTAAGCAGATTTCAACAGAATTGGATCTAGGCATTTCTGTTCCTTGCGTGTTTGTTTCATAAATACTTGGACTAATTTTATTTGTGTTCAGATTTCAATAAGATTATAATACTCCCAGCTCTCAGTTTAAATCCATTCTGCAGATTTTCCCTCAAAATCAGTACAAAGTTTAAGGAAAAGTCTACTACCACTTTTGTTTTACATACACTTAGGCAACATAACTGAGCTGACTTTGACATACAGCGGCTCTAAAAATTATTTGGACAAAAGGTTGACCTCTATATCAGTTGCTTTTGGAAATATCAGTTATTGGCAAAAATCAGTGCAGATATCTGCAGTTTTTAAATGCATTTTAATGTATTGCATTCAATAATTACAAAAGAGTCATTGTTGTTAATTTGTTTAAAACTCTGTACTATTTTACATTACTGGAAAAAATTATTTTAAAAACTATCTGCAGATTAATCGGTTATCTGCCTGTTTTCCCATTTAGTTATCAGTAACTGTAAAATCAACTACAGGTCGATTTCTAATATGGACACTTAAGTCACAATGAAAAATGTCTTTATGTCATTGATTAGATTCTATGGGCTCTATTTTCGTGAGCATGCTAGGCGCAGCACAACGACCGTGAGCTACTTACTATACATCTTATCCAATTTTCGTGAGAGCACAAGTGGGTGTGGACGGGAGTGTTTGCGCTCTCTGTGGGTGTATGCACGCAAACTGTGGGTGTATTGTATGTTAATTAAGTGGCGCAAAGTGCAATTTTCCTGAGAAATAGGTAATTGTGCGATGTCTGAGAAGCACATCTATTCTCAGCGCAAAGTCTAAACTCAGTTCTTGCATTTGCAGTTTAGGGATCCCACCATCAGATGAGATCTTAGAGCTATCATCGATCACTTTTTTCTAGCCATGAGTTGTGTTTCAGTAGATCAATATGATTATAATAATTAAGATAATAGTTTAATAATATAATAAAAGTTTTTTTTGTATAGCACCTTTCCAAAGCTCAAGGACGCTGTACATTAATCATTAAACAGACAAACATATAACAAATATACATAACAATACAACGAACTATGGGCGAGAAGAAAAGCATATATCAAGCAGGTGAGACACGGGTAGGGTGACCACCTGGCTATTGCTCTGTTGCAGGTCAGCAGACCTGATTTTGCGGGACAATGCGGGACACGAGGGAGAGATAACTTACTTTTATTGCACTAGGTAAATAAATATCGATTTTATATTAGATGTATTTTTGCAGTGATGTTAAATGTTAATGACGGCGCTGACCGGCGCTGTGAACATCACTCAGTTTGGCGTGTCTATGATACAAACTAATTTTAACAGCACGGACCTACTCAATCTAAATATAATGAGTGAAAATAATAATCTAATCATTAAAAAGCACATTTCCAAATAAGCACATCAATTCCATTAGGAATTGACTAGAAATCTAAGACTAGAAAGTTTAAATGCATTCTTACTGGATTTGGTGCATCTTGAGTTAAAACATTTTTTGTCTGATCTGGCAGCTTCGAGTAGGGACTTCTCATACATTATGTGTCTGTAGAACTCCTGGCAGGTGTAGCTGTAGTTCACTTTCACCAGGAGTTCACTTTTTATGAGGTCCACAGATGCTCAGTTCCTTGTCTCTGTCCACGCAGTGGTCATCAGAGAAAACACCCTCTCCACGAACGTGTTGGTGACAGGAATGCTCAAAGCCAAAGATACAGTGCTGTCATGTTTATGTCACTAAAATGCTTCAGCAGAGCTGTCCGTGAAACTTTGGTGGCATACCTTGCACTTTCTTTTTAGGGTCACCTGTAACTGGTTTTAACCATGTATATATTTTCTCCCATTCTTTATTATATGAACAAAGACACCTTTTCTTCTCGGGAGCTTCGGATAGATCCATTTATCTGTCACAGTTTTTTTTCTTTTTTTTTCTCCAGTGTTTTCCCGCTCTGGCAAGAAAAATGGCTGCGCATGTTCAGTGTTTTCTTATTAACTTTTTTTTATAGTGATTTTGTAATTTAAAGGACGATGAAATAAAATGATGCAGAAATAATAATAATAATAATAATAATAATAATAATAATAATACAGACAAAATTGAAATGGGGGACACTGCTTATGACTTGTGGGACAAAGCTTCCAATTTCGGGTGATCACCCTAGACACGAGTGAGCAGGATGAGAGCCAATAGTCCCAGGAAGGCAGATAGAAAACATACACAACACATATATTGTGGTCCAGAGCAGCACAGGTGA
The DNA here is from genome assembly GCA_032164185.1 of Moxostoma hubbsi. Taxonomy (NCBI): domain Eukaryota; kingdom Metazoa; phylum Chordata; class Actinopteri; order Cypriniformes; family Catostomidae; genus Moxostoma; species Moxostoma hubbsi. Next base: position 3,418,334 of record JAVLUX010000065.1, read on the forward strand.
CAATACTGTCACTGAGAAGGAGATTCACTGCATTCAGTCCATTTACTGTACACTTCCATATTTTAAGAATTGGCTGTCTTCATTAATATCAACGTTGCTTGACATATACGATAGTACGGTGACAGTGCAATATACAGAGAAGAATTCAATTACATTTGACCGAGCACATTAGCGCTTTGCGTGCAATTTCGCCAGCCCACTTGCGCCTAGACTTTGCGCATGCTGGCACAAAAATATCAAAACTTCATGGCCATGCCCACTGACTTTGCATGTATCGCATAGCGCTCGCTTAAGGCATAGCACTCATAAAATAGGGCCCAATATTTAAAAAAAGAGGCATCTCAAAAAATTAAGTAAGGCTATTAGAGCTTTCCTAATTTAGTAAATTACATTCATACATTTTAAAGTATGGCTTAAGTGCCAAAATACGTTCTTGGTATATATTTTTTCTCTTTTGACCTCACTGTTCAGGTCACCACAATGCATTGGTCCAAGCATGCAGCATTTGATTAGGACCTCTTCAACACAAATCAGTGCACCAATGCCTAATTATTATTGTTGTTTTTTTGCCTGTTTTATCACAGCAATGGTATTTAAAATGATGAAGTATTATGGAATACACTTTTCACATTTCTTTTGAGAGTTAGACACTTAGCACTTAACAATAAGTAATCAGTCTGTTTTACAAATTTTACCAACTGCAATGATTCTTGGACTAGTAATCTAATCACATTTCAAAATCCATGTTATGGATGTGACAGAAGTGCACTAGGAAGCACTTAAAATATTGATTGCAGGAATTAGCCCGCAGGTCAACCCCAGGTCAGAAACACAACTCAGGGTGCCGAGAGGGCAGACTCTTCCAGGAAACACTTGAGTTTGCAATCTATGATTAGTGGCCACTTCAAAATGCGTGCATGCTTCAAAGCACAATCTCTCTGTCTCTCTCTCTCTGACACTGGCCTGTAAAATAAAAGTTGGTGATTGGATAAACAGTACCCGATTACTGTTCTGGAAAATGAAAACATATGCACTATTTGCATGTTAATGAGCTGGTGAGGTCTGACATAAATGGCTCTCAAATGCCCCTCTAGTAAACAACAACAGCTCACGTCAAAACATTGCATGAAATGACCTTGTTGGTTAGTAGGACTGAGCGCTATACCTATGTTCAGTATATACAGTATATAATATTATAAGATTATATATATAGAAAATTATGCTGTAACAAAAAATTCAGCTGTAATATGTGTAATCATTGTGCAGAATGATGAAAACATGATAGAGAGAGAGAGAGAGAGAGAGAGAGAGAGAGAGAGAGAGAGAGAGAGAGAGAGGGAGATATATTGCATGAACTGTAAGATTGATGACTAAAGTCTTGAAGCCCACCCTGAATTAACTGCGGAAGTGCGCACAGATGCATTGTCTTTTGTTATATTGCTGATGGAGGCATTAGTTACCAATTAATTTATTGTCTATTTATTCCATTTTAAGAAAGTGTACTCTATCCTAAGTCCAATGTTTAGGCAGTGGCTACTGAAGTATGAAGTGTCCTCTATGAAGTAGTATACTGGAGTGTAATCTGGTTGCAGTTAAGTGAGTGGTGGTGGTGTAGTGGTCTAAAGCACATAACTGGTAATCAGAAGGTTGCTGGTTTGATCCCCACAGCCACCACCATTGTGTCCTTGAGCGAGACACTTAACTCCAGGTTGCTCCGGGGGGATTGTCCCTGTATTAAGTGCTCTGTAAGTCGCTTTGGATAAAAGTGTCTCATAAATGTAAATGTAGTGGTGGGAGTTGGAAATCAGGTAGGCTTTGGTAACCTCAGGATATGTGTCGCAAGGTTGATACAGGGAAACAAACAAAATATAATATTAGCGTAGACGCCATGCAAAGTTATAGAATATGATTAGTGTTTCCGGTCCCACAGATCTGACTAATTCAGCATAACTATGAGCTGATGGATAAATTAAGTGTATTCCTGGCTGAAAAGATGAGTCTTTAGTCTAGACTTAAACTGAGACAGTGTGTCTGAGTCCCGAAAAATGCTAGGAAGACTGTTGCATAGTAGTAGTCTGACTTGTTTAATTATAGGCACCGGCTGATACATTTTACCGTTTGGCTGATTTGTTTCTTGAGGGCGCCAAGAATCACCTACTTGCACGTGAAGCGTCTGAGACATGTAAATGACAAGCGACGATGTGCCATCGTGTTACTACAATTATAGTCCTGTGGAGCGCTCATTTGGATCCACACGAGCGTGTGAGTGCAACTTCAAGGTTGAGTCCAAAACTAGGAAAATGCCGCCTCTGGAGGCTGTATACGGAGGTACATATGAAAATAAGGTGCTTTTCAAACTGTTCAGAGACCAGTTTCCTTAAGCATTCCATTCATTCAAAAGTGTTGTCAGTTAAGCCATTAACTGATTAGGCAGCAAGTCAGCTGTCGACGTTTTCGGATGCATCCCAAGGTAAAAGCGCTTCACGTGTGCTATAAGTAAAGGTCTTAATCACTATGCACTGTATGAACAATTGGTTTGATTATGTGTTTTTTGAGTAAATGCGACTGCTAATGTGGACATGCCATCCATAGTTGCTGGACTACTGTGTGTACTGTTATTTCCTGCTTCCTAATATATTAACAATTTCTTCCTGTGCAAATAAATTACTCAAATATGATGAATAAACAGAAATTGGAAGAAACTGCTATCTACCGTTTAAAATATAGTAAATATAGTGCTATATATATATATATATATATATATATTTTTTTTTTTTTTTTTTTTTTTTTGCAATTTTGTGTTTATGTTATTTACTATATTAAATTGAGTGATATATAAACATTGGCCACCCTGCCCTCTGGATATCAGCATCGGCCATTAAAAAACCCATATTGGTCAACCACTACTTATAGGAGCCAAATAAGAAAAGAATCCATCTCCTTTTGTAGATAGATTTGGATATTTTAGTAATTATTAACAGTGAGCGTCACTTAAATACTCTGGAGCCATTTAAATAGTTGAATCAGAGTTTTGAATTCATCAAAGAAATTGATAGTTTTTACTGATTCTTGAAAATGAATCAAATGCCAATTTTGCTACTAAAGTTTAAGTGATAGATTGGAGGATATCACAAGACAAGAAGAGGTTGTTAAACACATCTACTGACACAGCCTTTAAAGGCCAAACAAAAAGCATATCAAAATCACTAGGAATTTGTTGTGAAAATGAAATCCATCCTGATAGATATACAGACAGATAGATGGTATAGTACGCTACATTATGTGAATAATGAGAATAATACGAGCAGAAGTGATTCTTGAAGACATACGACATAAGTTTGTTACAGTTGAGCTGTAGTGTGTAGATAAACGTCAATGTTGATGTTGCATGATTTTAATCATTTTGAGAATACCATGCATTATTAAGCCATCCGTGAAATTGATGCACGCTGAACAAGAGGTGGAGTGCGCGTCAGAAAACGCTGTTAAATTACAATCAAACGAATGCCATCCAATACAACAGAGAATATGGATGCATACACAAACTGACACGCCAGCACGATGTCTTTAGATCACCAGCACTTCATGCTATACAATTTAGTTAATGCATTTTCTCTTGCTCTTTAAAACACCCGCACATTCAAATCTGCCACTGTAATCTCTATGACAGAAGTCATTAATTATGGTCGTCAGACGATCCTTGTTTCTTCACAACATCTCTGATTAAAATTTCACACTTTGCAATGATGTGCGACGGAGCCAGTAGCTGTGAAATTTCCCAGCGCAGTCAATGCGCTTCAATTCGTATCCTTCAGAGATTCATCACGCGGAAAAAGAGGGCTTACACACCGCCACAGTCAAATCAAAGCCCTTAAGTGGTTGAGGGAAAGCTATATTTACATGCAAATGGTAATATATCTCGGGTTTGTGTTCATTAAAATATTGTGCAAATGAGGGAACAACAAAGCAATAACTTATCTTCTTATTCATGGGTTCAAATTTCATATTTGGGAAGTTTAATTAAGCAATAGATTATGTTCTGAAGGGAGTGTTGGACCCTAATGAATCCCGCGAGATGAACGATAAACATGGCAATAGTATCAAAGCATCTGTCTCTTTAATGGATGGGTAAATTAGCGCTGTAAATGCTCTCGGGTGCTTCTTTGCATTGCTCGTGGGAATGTTTACCAGATAAAGATGACACTTACATAACCTGCATTATACAAGTTTTGTTTATTTATTTAACTGTTTGTTTTAAGCGCGGGAATGTTATTTTTGGTATGCTAATGACAAGCTCAAGGGCAGATAGCACAGACTTTTGCAATTTTCTTATATGTCATTTAATGGGAATGGATGTCAGGACACGGCAAAATATGTAAAAGAAACTTTCCAAAGATAAAGTCATCTTGTTTAATCTAGTTTGGAGTGGCTTTGCTCTGTGCTCTTTTCTGTGCACGTGTAGCCTATATGCAATGACACATATCTACAACTTTTTACAGTGAATCAAAAAATAATTCAAAGGTACCCTGTGAACCCTGATGTGCTATATTCATAAAGCAGAAGTGTGTGCATTTAATATTCTCTCCATTCCAGCTTAATATGGAAAGACAACATTGAAGAATTGTTCCGTAGCTCTTGCATACACTAAACGCATATAGTGACCAGGGACTGTCAAGCTATAAAAAGCTTTGGGGGAGGGCAAAATTATTTTTTAATAATACTTAACTTAACTTTCAGTCTGTTTGTCACACAAAGCTATAGCAGAGATGCTGTCAGCTTTCTGAAGATCAGCTTTCTCAGTAGAAAAGTGGCCATCCAAGTTGGGGTATTTCTCCCTATTTCACGGTAGCTGGTGCAAAATTCTTTCACTATAGAAACTGCAATCTTCTCCGCCATTTTAAACAGCATGTCCTCTCCAATATGGAAACGCCACACACAGTATACTCTATATACACCGATCATCCACAACATTAAAACCACCTGACTAATTTTGCCGCCAAAACAGCGTCAACACGTATCTCAGAATAGCGTTCATATATGCTATTCTTCTCAACACAGTTGTACAGAGTGGTTATCTGAGTTACTGTAGACTTTGCCAATTTGAACCAGTCTGGCCATTCTCTGTTGACCTCTCTCACCAATAAGCCGTGTCCATCTGCAGAACTGCCGCTCACTGGATGTTATTTGTTTTTGGCACCATTCTGAGTAAATTCTAGAGACTGTTGTGTGTGAAAATCCCAGGAGATCAGCAGTTACAGAAATAATCAAACCAGCCCATCTGGATTGAGCATCATCTCAGAATGCTGAGATGCAGGTTGGCGCAGTTTTGATGGCATGAAGGGGACCTACACAATTTTAGGCAGGTGGTTTTAATGTTGTGGCTGATCGGTATATATATACACACTGTATATATAAACACACACATGAAAGTTGAAGTCAGAAGTTTGCATACACCTTAGCCAAATACATTTAAACTCAGATTTTCACATTTTCTGTCATTTAAAGATAGAAAATATTCTGTCTCAGGCCAGTTAGGATCACTACTTTATTTTAAGAATTTGAAATGTCAGAATAATAGTAGAGATAATGATTTATTTCAGATTTTATTTCTTTCATCACATTCTCAGTGGGTCAGAGGTTTACATACACTTTGTTAGTATTTGGTAGCATTGCTAAACTACTTTTTGTTTAACATAGGTCAAACGTTTTGGGTATCATTCCACAAGCTTCTCACAATAAATTGCTGGAATTTTGGCCCATTCCTCCAGACAAAATGGGAGTCAGGTTTTAAGGCCTCCTTGCTTGCACACACTTTTTCAGTTCAGGGCTTCCACAACTTTGGAGGTATAGAATAGAATCCTTTATTTTGGTCACACATTATACATACATTTTGCAAATATACAGTTTAATGTATTTGTTTTCACACATCCCAGCAAAGCTGGGGTCAGTGTGCAGGGTCAGCCATGATATGGTGACCCTGGAGTAGATAGGGTCAAGGGCCTTGCTCAAGGGCCCAACAGTGGCATCTTGGCAGTGCTGAACCCCTGAACTTCTGGTCAGTAACCCAGAGCCTCAACCACTGAGCCAATACTGCCCCCGTATGCTTGGGGTGTTGAGATGTTGCTTCAATATATCCACATAATTTTCCTTCCTCATGATGCCATCTATATTGTGAAGTGCACCAGTCCCTCCTGCAGCAAAGCACCCCCACAACATGATGCTGCCACCCCCATGCTTCACAGTTGGAACTGGGTTCTTCAGCTTGCAATTGACACCCTTTTTCCTCTAAACATAATGATGGTCATTATGGTCAAACATTAAAAATTTTGTTTCATTAGACGAGAGGCCATTTCACTAAAAGGTAAGATCTTTATCTCCATGTGCACTTGCAAACTGTAGTCTGACATTTTATGGAGGTTATGGAGCAGTGGCTTCTTCCTTGCTGAGCAGACGTTTAGATTATGTTGATATAGGACTCGTTTTACTGTGGATATAGATACTTGACTACTTATTTCCTCAAGCATCTTCACAAGGTACTTTGCTGTTGTTCTGGGATTGATTTGCACTTTTCACACCAAACTATGTTCCTCTCTAGGAGTTTCAAGGTAGGCCTTAAAATACATCCACAGGTACACTCCAAGTTGACTCCAATTAGCCAATTAGCCATCAGAAGCTAATTGGCTAATTGTCTAAAGGCTTGACATCATTTTCTGGAATTTTCCAAGCTGCATAAAGGCACAGTTAACTTAGTGTATGTAAACTTCTGACCCACTGGAATTTATATACATTCCATAAAAAGTGAAACAATCCGGCAGTAAACAATTGTTGTAAAAATTACTTGTGTTATGCACGAAGTAGATGTCCTAAATGACTTGCTAAAACTGATGTTTGCTAATATTAAATCTGTGGAATGGTTAATAAATGAGTTTTAATGACTTCAACCTAAGTGTATGTAAACTTCTGACTTCAACCATATATATATATATATTAGGGCTGACAATAGATTAAAATTTTTAATCGAATTAATTACATTGTGTCCCGATTAATTAATCACGAGTAATCGCATATACAAATATTTGCTGAGAAAGCCCCTCATATAACAATAATTCAATATATAATGATGAAATAATTATACATAGTCATCTTTAAATATAAAAAATTATATAAATGCATTACATTCTTTCATCTTTCATTGTTTACAACCATATTATTGATCATAAGTCAATCATTGGCATACAGTTCACAGTAATCCATTACACAAGTGAAGTTCGAGATTTATTATGAGGGCTTGTTTAAGGACCCGTCAATGTAAACCTGCATCAGACATTTTGAATTTTTTAGAAACAAGTCAGGGGTTTACAAAGTACAAAATACTACAGATATATTTTACAATAATGCCAAGGCATTATATTCATAGTGCAATGCTTTTCAATACTTTGGAGTTGTTGGAGGTACAAAGAGTATTTAAATAATATTTCAAGTCTTTACAAAATGTGCAAATGGGGCTTTATAGACATAAATTTACACTTATGTATAAAAAACCTGGCAAGAAAAATAAACAGATTAATCAGAAAATATTAACTTAAGTTATCAAAACTGTGAAAACCAAATAAAACGTCTTTATAAAGCAAAGAAAAACTAGTTAAAATAGAGGTACGTACAAACAAAGATAATTGTGAGGGGCAGATTCATCTACAGCATTACAGAAGGAGCAAAGTGCATCTATTTCAGGGAGTACGTTTCTTAAATAAAGATTGACTGGGTAAAAACAGTGTACCAGTTTAAAGGAAACATCCTTAACCTTGTTGGTAAATAAATATGTGTGAGGTAAAGACCAAACGACCTGCATCAGACATGCTTGTGTAGCGTCTCGGGTGTGTTGCGTCATAAAAATCAAATGTTTATGTCACTGTGTCGAGTTAAATATAGTTTAATACTCAATCTTTAAACACATCTTGAGATCCTTTAGTTCGCATTTGCGCTCTTTCAAGTGTTTTGAACGCAAGAACGTAACTCATGTTTGTCCGCTGAAGGATTCATATACAAGGATTTTCCTCTTCAAGGGTGCTTTGAAAATGGCCTGATCTTTATCCATCATTAAATTATCACTCAAGTTGACACTCTCTGAAGGAGACTTTGTGTCAGACATTACACTGACATGTGAAAAATCCATACTCTCATCAATTTTGTTAAAATTGGACTCATCTCTGACAATTAAAGGACTAAGTAAAACAGTCTCCCCATAATTTACAACTATGAGCCACTAGTAGATGGTCTGGGTTCAGTTTGGTTTGGTTCAGGAACATGATCTGTTCCTCCATCCCTGATTTGCACACCGTTTTCACCTGAGATATCTTGTTTCATGCTTGTACTCTTATTATCTAGACAAGCACGAACTAAATGTCCAGTTTTGCCACAGCCAAAGCACTTCATCACGTCAGTACTTACATAGATAGTATAATCAAAGTCATCAACTTTGAATTTGAAATTCAGATTCAGTTCAGTTCTGTTATCGCTCATGATCATGCAAGTAAATCTCCTGAAAGATACTATATGCTTAATCAAGTCCGATTTACTACAAAAGCATTTTTCATAGGACTGACTACCTTTCCAAAGCGTGACAATACGTGACTTTCTTAGCGGGGGTAGAAAGGGGGTAATTACTACTCCTTTCTCCACTACTACGTTTGCTTTTTCAACTGAACTTAAAAACAAATCAATAGCGTTGTTCATTTTTGATGCCGCTAAAATACATTCATGGCCAACGACATCCCCAATGGCCAAAATGCACTCTTCCACATTCTCCGCAGATGCCACTTTCACTCCGTGATGCCGTGTGAGAGAAACCAAACTAGTGTTTGTGTTTTGGGCTGCCATGCGTCCCAGTGATACATTGGTTGCCAACCCCTGAAAACCCCTCAAGGGAACCCTGTGTCACCACTCAATATACCACAGATATAAAAATAAATAAATAAAAAGACAAAAGAAATAGAAAAGAATTGAAAGATAAAGCAATTGTTTTTGCCACAGCGGGCATAAACCACTCGCACTCACCACACACTCCTCACATTCTCTCGACAGACGCTCATGCGTGCGCAGAGAGAGAGAGAGAGAGAGAGAGTATAATATATACACTCAAAAAAAAGTATTTTAAAATGTACACATTTCAATTTCATAATATATATATATATATATATTTTTTTTTTTTTTTTTTTAATGAAGTGATATGAGTGATTCTCATGAAAAATGTCAAGAAATGATCCTCGTCCTATTTTGACTCCAAAATCAGACAAAAAAAAGAAAATGTATTTTTAATGTAGAATTTTTTTTTTTAGGGTCTCTAAGATTTACATTGCAGCATATTTTCATGGCAGTTTTTCACATTTAAGCCCCTAATTACTGTAACATGAAAAAAAAATATTTTAATTTTTTTAAATATTTTTAATTTTTTTTACATAGTCTTTATGAAATTCTCATTGCTGCGATGTGAAAACCTTTATTATTTAAATTGAAACAAATTTGTAGTTTTTCAATTTAGATTTTAGTTAAAAATATCATTGTACAACAGCATCTTTTTATTGTAATACAATGTAAAAAAATGATAACGAGAATAATTAAAACAATGTAAATAGTAAGTTAAATGTCGGGATGTGTTGCTATAATGAGAATTGGGAAGTAAAATGTGCTTAAGTTTCCAGAAAATAATGTCACAATGCAAAAAATCTTTATGACCTTAAATGCATGCTTCATTTTCTCCATGCAAAATATAATTTCCATTGTTTTGTATTGATTTGGGTTACATTTCCTCACCCATAAGCGAGGCAAACAGGCTTCTGAAATGCACTGATATTTTTGTTCTTCTAAGTTATTTAATGATATTTCTCTGGTTTGTGCACATTCCTGAAATACTTGATCTATGAGAACTCTGCTAGTCCAAGAGCATTGATGATTGGTTAAAACTAATCGTGGTTGTGGTTTGAACGTGACTTTCCTCAATGAACTAATTTTAAATGACATATTTTAAAGGCTTCGTTCACTCAGTAGAAAGAAGGTTGACTTCTTCCATTGTATAAATGATGTTTTAGGATTTAGACAAATTTTTCAGGTTGATTTCCACTTTAAATCGTGCAACTTTCTGTGCTTTTAAAACCCAGGATCGCAGGAATCTGTCTTTTTATCTCCACCTTACCAGCCAACAGAATGATGCAGTCCACACCTCTCTTTGAATCCGTCCTGCAATTTCTAAAACAGTGGAGTCAGTGAACCCTGCTCAAGCTTGTGATGGAACTGTGCGCTACGTGCCTTTGGTGTGGAGCTCTCATACGAGAGCGTTGTTTATCTCTGTAAGGCCCAGTTGATTGCACGGCTCCCCGAGACTCGCCGCCCCCCGCTGTGCTCAGCGGTGTGAAGATGCCGGGGCCAGTTGAGTGGTGGTCAGTAGCTGTCAATCACAGTGCCGGGATCAGCTACGTGCCATCATTCTGAAGCCCTGGTTTGATTGTAGGCTCTTTTCTCTCTTCTTGTGTTCGAGACGATATGGTTGAACTGGTTCTAATGGATTTTGCAGAGGGCTTGATTTTGCAGTAGACATCGATGTTTGGACTGCAGTGATTTTGAAATTAACACTTGCATTCACATGTCAAAATCTAATATTTTGAATTGAGGGCTCTGTTTCAAAAACTTTTAATAGCATCATATGTAGGGCTGTGTAAAAATATGGACCTTCCGATGCATCACAGTCTTCATTTAAACAATATCGATTCTTAAATACCAAGATCGACCTTTTTACTAAAAACAAATTGCATATGCGGCCAAATTTCACGCTATGTGACTAAAATGTCTCTGATTCGCCTTTTCTGTTCTTTACAGTCAGTTGTTCACAATAATAGAAACATAAATTGTAATCCCACTTAGATGCAGTAAAGAAGCCACACAAATCCACTCTCGTTAATATGGCCTTACAAATACACATCTGTGAGATGCTCACTGAACTGCCGATGTTCTTAAAGAGACAGTACCCTTTTATTTATACATTCCTGTTCTACAAATCAATGTAAATTCTTGTAAATAGTACAAATAATGCATGTAAACAATAAACATGCAACAATATACAGTAAATTGTTAGAGGTCGACCAATATATCGGTTTTGCCATTTAATCGGCACCGATAACAGATTTCAGTTATCTGCAATAATCCACACCGATAGTTTTTCCCCGTTGCGTGTCAATAATTACTTTGTTGACTAGATGCTGCATTAGTAGAGAACAGCAGTATGTTTGCCGATAAGGCTGAGAGGATGCTAACATTAAAGCTAACCTCAAGCAGTTAGAACAATGTGACAAAAATACACGCAAGTCTTACCCAAATGTTTAAATGTCACGATTGTTTCCTTCTATTACCGTCTATTTGCATTAGTTTATATCCAGATGGTCACATTAATGCATTCATTAGCCAGCTAAGTTGCATATTTAATGCTAGTGATGTGAGAAAGCAAATAAATAAACAAATCTGATTTCAATAAAAAATGATCATCACTGTAATACGATGACTTCAGATCGATCCCATTCCTGCGCTAAAAAAGGCTCGACACAGCGCAACAAATACAGTTGAACAGAAAGCTGGTGTCTCAGTATGCTTTTAAAGTTCTTTTTAATTAGACATCTTCTAAAAAAACAGCACTCCTGCGCGAGACGCTGAATAAACAAAAACAAAGGGAAACAAAGGCGTTCATCTAGCGCGCATTTACTTAGAAAAACAAATGGATGGTTGCAAAAGTGTTCGGTGTGAACAGCCCCTTAAGGCCGAAACATTCTTCATGGAAGTACGCAAACGCAGACGTGAGCAGTTGGCCAACGCATGGCCAACTCGTGGTCCCATTGCATTGTTCTTGCAGTTACAAACCTCAGACCACAAGACGGCAATTGATTTTATTAGGCCGGACCATGAAACCAGCGCTGCATCTGAAACCAGGAAAATGCTGCTTTCGGAGGCTGTATACGGTGGCAGTATGAAAATAAGGTGCTTTTCAAACTGTTCAGAGACCAGTTTCCTGAAGAGTTCCATTCATTCAAAACAGCTGTCAGTTAAGTCATTAACTGATTAGTCAGCAAGTCAGCTGCCTATATTTTCGGATGCAACCTGGATGTGATAGATAGCAAGGTGTGTCTGCGTTCATGTACTTTGTGTAGCGTATGTTTGGGCCTTTACGGTTGGTGGAGATCTTTGGCCGTTGTGTCTTGCTCTCTTATAAGCATTTCTTAGATTAAGCAATTCGTTGTTTAAATGCTTTGTCAGGAAAGATTTTCAACTTGAAAATGTGTGTCTTGAGATCCTCACATTCAGTTCCAGTCTATTGTGTTCCGTTTGTTTGAACAGCCCCTGGCCTCGTAGTCTGAGCCGCTTCACCATCGAGTTCAGCCGAATACCACTGCTATCTGGGAATATTGCTACTATACATAGAACTGTACTGAATAAAAAAAACAATGTGGTATTTTGCTGTTATTATGAAGCTTGAGTAGTGGTGGCGTAGTGGGCTAAAGTACATAACTGTTAATTAGAAGGTCGCTGGTTCGATCCCCACAGCCACCACCATTGTGTCCTTGAGTAAGACACTTAACTCCAGGTTGCTCGGGGGGATTGTCCCTATAATAAGTGCACTGTAAGTCGCTTTGGATAAAAGCATCTGCCAAATGCATGAATGTAAATGTAAACATCTGGGATGGCATGAGGGTGAGTAAATGATAAGAGAATTTTCATTTTTGAGGGAACTATCCCTTTAAATATTCGAATACCCATTGTTTCATGTATACTTGAACATGCAAAAACCCACAGTGGGTTGATTATAAATTTGCATATAAATCTATCCAAAATTCAATCCTATTATTATTATTTATTCATATATTTTTTTAACTAATTGGAGATGATTATTCAATTTTAGTCTGTTTCTCACACAAAGCTACTATATGGCTTCAGAAGACTTGAAATGTGGTGCATCAGCTATATATATATATATATATATATATATATATATATATATATATATATATATATGGACTACTTTATGGTGTTTTTTTGATACTTTTTAAAGGTCGAAAACTTCAGTCCAAAAATAGCTATCATTACTGTATTCAAAATCTCTTCTTTTGTGTTCCACAGAAGAAAGAAAGTCATACAGGTTTTGTATGACAAAGATTTGAGTGAACTGTACCTTTAAAAAGAAGGTGAACGACAGGTTGTTTTTCTCCATGATGGAGTGCTGAGGTGTCCATGCTGCTGTGTGGAGTGATGTGGAGTGTGTATATATACGGTTCAGAAGTGTGTAGAAGAAAAGTCTAAGGCAATCTATTCCTTACCTGCTGTGGCTTCGCAACTGGACACTTTGAGCTGGTGAAAACTCGCAAACACACACACAGATGCCTGCATCCTTGCAAAAAACACATTCTCAACCCAGCGCATTGATTGTTTTATCTATACAGCGCTGGAAGCCTGCAAGCCGCTGTTTTCTTGATATGAAGTAAACAGAGCGGCTGACAGTAGACGCGCTATCTGTGTTTCATTTGCGCCGTGGCCTTGCCGGCTCTGTCGCTGACCTCTTCCCTCATCTAATTTCCCCCATCACATTCAGATCAGATGGCCAGCGGTCAGACTCATTAGGGCCAATGTTTTCAATCACCTCTTGTGCGGCTCTTTGCCGGTCCGTGCCCTGTCTCTCTTGAATCATAAGCATTTAAATTTGGCTCCTGTGATTGCGGTTGCAGGTGGTAATACATTAAGGGACTATGCCGGGCTGAAAGCACCCTTTCCTATTTGCGCTAAGTTCAGCTGTGCATTCTCAGGCATGTAGCCCCCTAATTAGGCCACTACTTTTGGCTGTTGTCATTTTCAGCCAGGGCAATTTGGTCTGTGTTGTACAACTAGCTGATTATATATCGCAGAAGCGCATCTATAGGTATAAGATGGTGAACTGTTAAATCATGTCATGGGCTGGGGGAATTTCAAGGAGAGACTCTGCCTTTATTCCAGGTAAGTCTCATTTTAAGCTTTGCAGGCTCAGGAGCCAAGAGGGACTGCTTTAAACCTGCTCTTCAGACTAGAAATCCAGACATTCATTTTAAGGCAATAAACTCAAAAATGTGAAATGAGATATTGCAGACCTGCTGAAGTTGAGGCATCAAAATTACTTTCAAAGAATTAGGTCTGGTAGAAGATGTGGCGTAAGTAGTATGGTATATTTTGCTTGCCTGTCCATGAGTGATTATACGCATCTAGTCTTATAGAATGAACATTACAATAACTACATGTTTGCAAACTGACTTTTATGTGTCACGTTCTACAATTCGCTGTAGATTCCTGGAAAAATTAACAACAGAGACGCTACAACAACTGTGTTTTATTGACTTTCACACAAATCACAACTACAATGGCTGACTATGACTTTATAAACACGTATTTTTCACTCTATTACAAACTGTTCGAAACTCTTGTATTGAAACTCTTTTACTCTTAACGCATCATTCGAAAAACCATACATTGTATTACACACTCGCCTATATTTACACATATTTCGTGGTGGCTCACCTGATAGAAGGTTGGACTTTGAACTCAGAAGAACACAATTTCGTGCCCAGCAAAGTACCCAAGTTGGCACATGAGATGAAAGTGTCATAGAAGCGATATAAAATTGCGTGGTTTCTTCAGAAAATGTCCTTTTCATGTCGTATTTGCTTTTAGGACACTATAAGTTAGGTTTAGGTTGATATTTTCTATTAGGGAGGAAAGATTTGTAATATTCATTTTAAAAACCTTATATGATTAGTCACCATTTCACTCACTTTTGGCGCCCCTTACTGGACATTTCACTTGGTATCTGCAGAGAAACGCGTAATGAAACACGCAATTAAACACGTAATTTCGTCTTGCACAAATGTCGCCACAGACACGTAATTTTCATCAGCTGTATATATGGGTTAAATCAATATACTGTACAGGTAGAAAAATGTGTCAGCTGTTATACATTTCCAAGTAGTCTAATAGTGTACACTGATGAACCAAAACATTATGACCACTCACAGGTGAAGCGAGTAACGTAGGTCATCTCCTAACAAGGCCACATGTCAAGGTCTGGATAGATTAAATGGTAAACAATCACTTCTCATAGTCAACGTGTTGAATGCAGGAGAAATGGGCAGGAGTAAAGATCTGGGTGACTTTAACAAGGGCCAAATTGTTATGTCCAGACGACTGGTTCAGAGCATCTCTGAAACGGCTTGTGGGGTGCTCCCGGTCAGCAGTGGTGAGTACCGACTCACCACAGTGGTCCGAGGAGGGACAAACCACAAACCGGCGACAGGGTGTTGGGCACCCAAGGCTCATCGATGGATGAGGGCAACAAAGGCAATCCTGTCTGGTCTGAGCCGACAGAAGGTCTACTAAGTCACAGAAAATGTTAATGATGGTTATGGGAGAAATGGGTCACAACACATAGTGCATCGTACCCAGCTGCGAATGGGGCTGCGTAGACTGGTCAGAGTGCCTATGAAAACCCCTTTCCACAATCAAAAGCGCCTACAATGGGCATGTGAGTGTCAGAACTGGACCTTGGAGCCGTGGAAGTAGGTCGCCTGGTCCGATGAGTCCCGTTTGTCTTTTACATCACGTGGACGGCCATGTATGTGTGTGCCGTTTACCTGGGGAAGTGATGGCACCAGGGTGCACTGTGGGAAGATGACAAGCCGTTGGAAGGAGTGTGATGCTTTGGGCAATGTCCTGCTGGGAAACCCTGGGTCTGGCCATTCATGTAGATGTAAATTTGACACATGCCACCTGCCTAAACATCATTGCAGACCAGGTACACCCCTTCATGGCAATGGTACAGTACATCTTATCGAGTCGTTTTCATGTGGTTTTGCTCAGGACCCAGATTTAATATTATTATTACAAAACTTATATGTTCAATTTAGTGTTGTCACCTTAATTGAATATATAACTATATTGTGGGATATTATTTATTAAATAAATAAATAAATAAATGCTATCATCTTAAAATAGTTTTTGAGAGAGTAAGTTGACTGTAGTTTAACTACTTGAAGTTTTGAGTAGCTTGGGAAGTGCCTGTTTCAAAGTAGCTTCCACAACACTAACCAACCTAAAATATATTTTTATACAGCTATTTCGCAAAACGTGTTGTATGTTTCCACAAATCAACTCCAATTGTGCATAAAAGTCCTCTGATATCCAACCAAGGGAAAATCCACTTCCAGTGACACCACTCAGTGTGTGTGAGTGTCAAACCTAGTCTTGGAGGAAAGAGAGAGAGAGCGTGATTCTGTCTTTGTCCAATGGAGATTTATCTCTCTCACCCTCCCGAGGCTCTTGGGGGTGGAGGGAGTGGATTACGGGTTCCCTCATCTCTCGGCCTGAGGCCCATGCAGGCGCCAATCCCTCAGCTCACAGCCTGTGGAGCAGCCCACCAGGCAGCCAGAGAGCAAATAGACACCAGGGACTCCTCTAATTGTCCATGCACTCAGCAGCTCAGCGCGAATCGCAGATACCCCCCTTGCCTTCCTCCAGCGGTCCCAAGGCAGCGCCGGTCCTTCTTTCTACACTCTCACTTGCCTCTTTTTTTCCCTCTCCTCTCATTGGATGAAGAGATTAAAAACAGAGAGCATCTGGTTTGAGGTTCTTAGGGACCGAGGCCCCCAAAGTCTACCTGGAGATTCAGGAGAAGAACTCCAGAAATACTTCAATCAATATGGCTGCCTGCCAGTGCCATAGCAGAATAACAAGGTCAGAGCTCTTCACACTAGTGCTGCCACAGCTTTGTGCTGCCCAAAGGACAAGTGCTCTAAAATACAGTTTGTATTCATATCTATATCTCAGCTTTAATACATAAGACACTTCCCTTGATAAATAAACAATCTAAGTTACTAACCAAGCTAGCAAAAAAATAAGCTTTAAAGGGATAGTTCACCCAAAATCTCAATTATGTCAATATTTACCCTCCGTCATATTCCAAGCCCACATTTTTGTGTTATGTTACCCCAATTATGTTAATTAAACAGGGGACCTTATAAATATACATTTAAAAAATATTACTTTATCATTACATTTTCATAATTTTGGTCAATTTTTTTTTTGCGTTTAATTTTTTAGAAATGTACAAATAGTTTATATTCCATCAATAAATATGATGTCTAGAAATGTAATTAAATTATATATATTTTGATACATGTTTATTGTTCATATGCAGAATTTTTACTATTTACGAGTTTTACATCGACACGTAGAACAAGCGCTAAAGTGGCACTGTCTCTTTAAAGAATAGTGGCAGTTCAATGAGCGTCTCACAGAAGTGTTTTGCTTGAGCGCATATTAATGAGAGTGGAGTCGAATGCATCTCGCTTCTCTTCCGCATCTGTGTAATTTGTGATTTTAATTAAATGTTTATGTTTTTGTTGTTTTTGATTTAGGCTACAACTGACTGGAAAGAACAGAAAGGGCGTTAAAGGAATTTTCCAGGTTTCATACAAGCTCAATCGACAGAATGTGACATAATGTTGTTTACCAAAAATATATAATTTCGACTCTTTCCTCCTTTTCTTTAAAAAAGCAAATATCTGGTTTTACAGTGAGGCACTTACAATGAAAGTGAATGGGGGCCAATCTGTAAACAATACAATACTCTCTGCTTCAAATGTATTACCACAAGATGTAAACAGTATGCGTATATCCAATTTTGCAAATTTTTTGCCATGACGACGTAATGCTGTAAATCCTAAAACCAGGGCTGGACTGGGAAGAGAAATCAACCTGGGATTTCGCGGCGCCATTTTGTGGGCCGTTCTGCATTACAAGGCTGCTCATTTTATCTTATCGTGGGCCATTCGGCCTGTTTCGCGGCCAACCCACCGGCCCGCTCGGTTCTCCCGATGGCCAGTCCACCCCTGATCGGCCCCAAAGTGCGTCTGCCCACCGGGAAAATGCCCGGTATTTCAGATAACCAGTCCAGCCCTGCCTAAAACGATCACAAAAACAATGATTTAAACAAATTTACAGCTCAAACAATACATGAGTTTTAAAAGAAGAATTTATGTAATTTTATGCTTTTATAAAATAATAAGCAACACATTTTGGCCTTTAGAGGAGTCAAAATATTATTATTAGAATTGTATTTTTTTTGGTAATAAAAATTATGCCACAAAACCTGTCGATTGAACTTAACTTGCATGGAACCCCTAATATTCCTTTAAAAGAGACTTTATCCCCAAGTTTAAACCCAAACCCAAACCTGAACCTGACCTAATGCATTTTTTAACACAGAAAAAAAGTCAACTTTGAGGCTTAGAACAAGACGAAGGAAGGGTATTTATACAAGTATTTGACATACGTACATCACTGGTTTTATTGCATAAATAAATTTATAACAATATGGAATTAGTTTCAATGTCTCATACTAGTTATTACTCATGCGCTATATTCCAAGTCTTCTGAAGACATATCATAGATTTAAATTTGAGCCATTATTCACTAAAAATCTTCCCTTCTGCCCCAGCTCTCAATTTGTAGACACGCTTTATATATGTGCTTCACAATTGTTCACTTAGCATGCTAGAACCAATGATAATGGTCTCATGTTAGCCCTCAGAGACCCAGTGTAGCAGTAACAGTTTTGATGGGAAAATAAATTACATGTTTATCTTGCTAAAGTCATTCAAAATTTACCCCAAAATAAAATGAGCTTAAAAGAGTTTTTACAAATAATCAGTGGCTTCCTAAAAACACTTTCAATGAGGAAACAAAATGGTCTCTGATGGTTAATTTTTTTTAATCTGTCATCTTGGACATACACTGACACCTTGTGGCCTGGATGCAGCATCATTCAATTGCAATTGTCTTTCTTTACCGATGCCATTGTAGAAATGCACTATTCACAGTTAACCAGGATTCATTAAATCCCTGATTGAAAGTGTCTAACAACAGGGCTGTTAAAGCAATTAAGAGACTAGTATTCGGTTGGTCATGTGGTCATATCATGGCTGCCCCCATGAGGGGACCCTCTCCATGTAGAATAAAATAGCTTTTATAAGGTTACTAAAATGACTGTAGTCTTCGTCTCATTTGAATGCTCATGATTTTATTAATTAGTTACAAAAAGTAAAACTTTTTTAAGGAGGAAAACATTTCTGAGTGCCCCTTTAATAATCATGCACATTGTTGGGCCTATGCAATTAATGGTAAGTTATTTAAGTAATTTTTTGGATTGTTTGACCCTTGTAGGATAAACAATTTTGATACTGTGTTGATTCATCATTGGGATTCATCACTTGAGAACCGCTGGTCTTGATGCACGGATAAAGGTCACTCCAAGGATGTTTCTCTCATGAGAATGTCCTGTTTAGGGAATTTGATTGATCTTTATTGAAGTGTCACTTGCCAGAACACCAGCCACCATGTTACCCTCCAGCGAAGGATAAAATAAAAGACATTTGTCCTGGAAATATTAGAAATACCACCATGTTTCCACCTGAGTGTCATCACAAACACATGTCTGGACCGCATGCTGACATGGTTGCCCAACAGCGACTGTGCTCAGCAGAGATTGTGTACAATGATCTGAGACTCAAGTTTGTTGTATAGTCAGTACAAAGAGAAGCAGAACATATTTTTGCCCGGCAATACTGCTGGTCCTCTTTCCTGTTTTATTTATTGTATCAGAAATAATATGTGCGAATGAAGAGTTGGGAGGGTCAGCCTGGTGTGGCGGTTCCTCTCTGTTTATTCACTGACGCAGGTTAATGTGGAGAACTGGAGAAACGCTTCTGCGCTTTTTATATGAATATGAATTACTGTGAGGTGCAGTCAGCCTGAAGTATATTAAACCCAATGAATGGAAAGACTCACGCTATGAGTGCAGGTTGGTTTGCTCTTTACCCTCCAACATCTATAAGAGCTAGCAGAGCTTCAGGTGTGCAAGTCGCCAATGATGGATCTATGGAGAAAAAAACTGGAAACATTTAGGTGACAATATTAGACATAATTGTATGTTTAATGAAGGTGTAATTTGGGCTTGGGTAGCTCAGTGAATATTGATGCTGACTACCAACCCTGGAGTCGTGAGTTCAAAGCCAGCATGTGCTGAGGGACTCCAGCCAGGTCTCCGAAGCAACCAAATTGGCCCGGTTGCTAGGGAGGGTAGAGTCACATGGGGTAACCTCCTTGTGGTCGCTATAATGTGGTTCTCGCTTTCGGTGGGGCACATGGTGTGTTGTGCACGGAAGCCACGGAGAATAGCGTGAAGCCTCCACAAGCGATATGTCAGCAAGCCACATAATAAGATGCGCGGATTGACGTCTCAGACACGGAGGCAACTGAGATTCATCCTCCGCCACCTAGATTGAGGCGAGTCACTACGCCACCGTGAGGACTTAGAGTGCATTGGGATTCGGGCTTTCTAAAGATTTTTGCTAAATAGATTCTCTTTTTTAGCGAAAAATAACACAAAAACAACACAAAAGTAACTAATGACGATAAAAATAACCATGATGGATAATGTTTATATTACAACATCTTCTATTGAGCTGTAATGTTAACTGCTGCGACCGGATCAATGATCAAATTTAGAACTGAATCAGTCCAATATGTGAATGAATCATTCAGACTGTATTTGTGAACTAAATCAATTGATTCATTTAAAGAGTAATTAAAGAGTCAAAAGAGGAATTTCGTCACAACTCGGACATCGCTGTTTCTCTCATGTATGCGCCAAAGAAAGCGCGGCCAGAAGGTAAGATTTTCAGTGAATAACGACTTTTTGGGCTGTTTCTCACACAAAGCTATTGTATGGCTTTAGAGGACTTGGAATAGTGCACAAATGGAATACTTTACTAACGTATGGACTACTTCGAAGCTTATGTAAATTCTGTGACACTAGCGCCACTGAACGGAATTGCAAAAATAAACAATGTTTTCAAAAAAGCTTTCCAAATACACCCCTCATCTGCACTTATTTAACCGTCAGATAGTCACACCCCCAACTAGTCACACTTGCCATTAGTTGAGCAACATTGTTGGGGTGGGTCTAAGCGGGTCACTCAAAACAAACTCAGGAATTGTATAGCGCCACACGACACAGTGTTTACAGTTTTCAAGGAAATTAACTTATTATTGGCTTATTTATAGTTGTCTCCGCATATTAAGCTGGGATACGAGAAAGTATTTTAACAATGAAAAATTTACATTAGAGTTATTTAAACTTTTTATGGTGCCTCTCTGTCCCTGTTAATTTGAATTACATTAAAAAACCTTGGAGCAACCAGTACAGTCTTCAAAATTGATTCTGTTGCATTCTACAGAATAAAAGCAAGCCATATAGCTTTGGAAGATATGACATGTGGGTGAGTAAATAATGACAGAATTTCTATGACTGACTCATCCCATTTTTTAGAGTTTAGAATTGGAACCATCCATTTTAAAATTCTAATAAACATTCCAGAACTTTCTTGTTTAAAAAAAAAAAAAGGAAAGGAAATTATATAAATTATGGCTATATCAAATAATTGGATGAAATAGACCTTTTGACTTTATTTCCCAACCATTCATGCGCCGCCACTTCTCCAAAGTTTGCGTGAGGCTAAGGTTCACACAGAGGACGCCTTAAATCCGAACGCCCGTTGATCCCGGGTGATTTTGCCATATAGCTGAATAGCTGACACAACCCACATCTTCTCATGCAGCTCTTATTGTCACACTATTGTAAAAAAGAATGCGAGCTAAAATACTCAAGCCTCACACGGCAGAAGCGGTGTCGCGAGAGGACAGCTTCACAATACTCGCTAACTGAGCTATGACAGGCTAATTATTGGCCCAGTGTTGTGAAATTCTCTCTACATAGGTCACTTGGACAGTGTAATTAAAAATGCATTACAGATTCTTTTTATTGAAGCAATTAAATCAAAAAAGCAAAAAGTAATTAAGCGCCGAGGTAATGATAGTGTTAGTCAACAACGTTTATTTGAGAGATGAGCTGTGTTTGCTCAGTCCCTTAACAGATTTCTCTGTTGTATTTATAGCCGGCACTTTGATAAATGTGTTACGCAAGCCTTTCACTAAGAGCCAATTATGTTGATAATGTCAAATTTTGAGCAAAATTACTTTTATGGCTCTATTGTCATCTAGGAGGTAATTGGAGGAGCGGTCTTTGAGCACGATTCAAATCGTGAAGTGTACTTTAGCATATTACGCCATTTGAAAATACTGCCGTTCCATTTGTGCCATCAGGTTTATAATTACATTAAATTACTTGTCTTATCAGCACTTAAAGAGCTGGGATTATCAGAGTTCGGGCCTTGCCAAATACCTCACGGGCGTTTGCCCACAGCCTGTGGAACGAGAAGAAGAAGAAGAAAGAAGATAATATTCTGAGGTTAAAAACCACAATTTCCTCTTTAAAGAGGGGCTCGTGTGGAGGAGCTGCTGTATTAAAGCACAGAAAGCTTTGTGAGGTAAATCAGTCTGACTCTGAGTGTGGGAGGCATTAACATCCACTTGACTTTGAGTGCAGTTGAATCTTGCTGCCAACATATACATGTAGCTGACACATTAGAGCCACACATCGCTGTTATTATGTCAGGTAACAGAATTCTGATGATATGGAAATGCAGAGAGGGGGTGTTGGCCTAGTTAGCATATGGAACTGGTTCTCACAGTTCTAGGCCCTGATTAGAATTTATTGTGCACGCTATAGAGCAATACATAAACACCAATGTAATTGTCAGGTATGGAAGAATAAAAACGGTCAACATCAGCTATTATGGTCAAATTTGGTCGAGCGAAAACTAGAGTGCAGGGCATTTCATTCCTGGTGGGACATTCGTCAGGTTTTGGGGATCAAAACCGACCCTGAATTGGCGTTCTTCTTATTGGACAGGTAAGCTTACACAACGACAAAGCATGTGAAATATAGTGCCATAAGGATTGATCTGTGCCATTTTAGCTACTTGATATTGCCTGCTGACAAATTGCAAATGGCCTTGCTTCATAACTTTCAAATAATTTCAACAATCTTTTCTTTATACTAAAAGTCAGGTATACTGATTCACAGTAACTGACATAATGTTAATTTTTAAATATTCAGCAAAGTAAACTACAATAAAAATGAAATGAATGCTAGACAATGTTCAAGATAATGCAAAAAGCTCCATTTGTGTAACATAATGAATATATATATATATATATATATATATATATATATATATATATATATATATATATATATATATTCTATTATTATTAAACAATAGCACATCGATATATCAAAATGACAGTTGTGATGGAATCACATCAATACTGAATTGTGACAACATAAACAGCTACTGTCTACATCCACCATATTTAGCTAACAGCTATTGATAAAGCTGGCTAGCTAGCAAACGTCGACATAGGCTATCGCATCAATGCAGTCAATGTATCGTGCAAAGAAAAGTGTTTACTTCAAACGACTGTCTGGCATATATCCACACTTTGTTTTAGCCTTGTTCCAGCACTGGAGAGTCAAATATAATATCAAGTTTCAAGCTTTATTTGTCACATACATAACCATACACAGCATGACATGTAGTGAAATTCTTGATACGACTTTTCTCCCCACAGTTTAAGATAAAGATTATATATACTGTATGTAGATAAGGAGTAGTTATAATAGAATTAAAACTACACAATACACAATAAAATAGGGGAAAGATAAATATACTATATGTATAAAGTATGCATATGAATATGAAATAGTGTGACAGATGTAGAGTAGCAGCAATATAATGTAAAAGTTTTTTAGCACCATAGAGAGCAGTTTAAAGTCCTTTAAGCGCCTGAGTTGGTAAAGACACTGAGGTGGTAAAGACGCTGGGCCTTCTTCTCTACGGTGTTAATGTGATAGGACCATGACAGATCATGTGAGATGTTTATACCAAGGTAACGGAAACAGTCCACATCTCTCCTGAGCATTCGCGGCTGAATGATTGGTTCCTGGGCTCAGAGCACAGCTCTGCCCAAGTTCCTTTCTTCCCGGAGGTGCATGAGGACCTCACTAAGTCATGGCGGGCACCTTTCGCTGTTTCTTGGGTTCTTCCACTGTGAGTTCCCAGGACCGGCGAAACCTGGATGTCTCTCTTCCTCCAGCACTCTGTGGCAGGTAAATTTGGAATTCGATGCCAGGCCCAGTACTCATTAAGTATGCCCTGTCTGGTCAGCCCTTGTAGACGGGATAGGGGCTCCATATGTGGTGGATATATATCGGTAACCCCATATGAGGTATTTTCCACGGTACGGTTTCCCTGTTACTGTTGCAAACCTCTGTCCCATGATGGAGGGAACAAGACGTTGTGTCCCTCCTGCCACAACACTGAACTACATGCTGAAATGGGACTCTGTCTTGGCTCCATAGCACAAACCTGAATGAGTGGTTGCAAGCTGTCTCCTTTTATACCCATATGTCCGAATTCCACTCGCCATTTTCATTGCCCTTTTCTCAAATATCAGAGGTGTTTGTGGCTCCCAATTCGACCCCTAGTGTCAGTACATCGACACAATGTCTCGTTCCCTCCATCAGGGAATGGAGGTTACAACAGTAACCAAGAAGATACCCTGTAACTTAACACAGAAAAGGTTAGTAATCGATTTTATCACACTAAAATCATTTTGTTTAAGAAGGAATTTGTGTGGTAATCAACATTATACCACTTATGCTGTCAATTGAGCTTAACTTTAACTTATTAACCCAGAATATTCATTTAAATTCCAAAAGTTATGGAGCATAATTATGTTGCTTTCTAAGATTTGGACGAATTATAATGTATCATTGCATGTATCTTGCTTCTGTTTCAAATGTTTAGTCAAAACTATAGGTGCGCTCCCAAAATGGTCATGTAAATTTGACCCTATCTGACTTTAAGTATTATTGCTATTTGTTAATGTGCTTAATTTTTAATCAACATTTTAGTCTCCATCTTGGATGGAGTTTTTCTCAGATTGTCTTTTCTGTGAAGGACAGATGAAAAGTCGCCTTACAATTTAGCCAAAAGACTGCATTTTACAAGGCAACATAATAAAGGGTTAAAGGTTGAGATATAAACACTCGGTACTCCCAACTTCAAGGCTGTTCCAGAAGATAGGCAGCATTATTATGGTACCTTCTAAGATACCTTCTATTGTTAAAATTTGAAGGAAGCGTTGCATGTATTGTTCACATGTGCATGAAAAGTCCATTCTTGCCTGTGCTTTGCTTGAGGAGCACTATTTGTTTGACAGACAGAGTTGGTGCTTTTGCAAAGTATTCGAAATCAGTCATGTATAAGCAGTTGGGAGGGTTACTTTTAAAATGTATTCCACTACAGATTATGGAATACATGCTTTAAAATGTAATTTGAACATATTCCATTACATTACATTATTAAGTCAGTAATGTAATTTAAATACTTTGGATTACTTCTTCAGCATTGTTTTGACTATGAAAAAATCTGCTAGTACAGTAAGACAAAATACACATATTAAAAATATATTTTTTAAGGATTAAAAATAACAAAATTTAAAATCTTGTTTTAAGGATTTATATATATTTTGTACAGAAAAAACACAATGCAAAAATTCTAATCAAAAATGACATTTTTGCCCTAATATCAAAGGTCTTGTTAGAGAAAAAAAAAATATCTATGTTGGATTTTCTATATAAATAAATATGATCGTTCCTAGTAACAGGGGCATGTAAAATGGCTAGAAATAGCATTTTAGCTTAGCATGAAGCTAAATGTTCACATTTACACAAGATTTATTTATTTATTTTTCTGCTGCTCCAAATTTCAGACTTCTCTGTCTGCTCGTATGAATGTAACACATCTTAAGAAAGTGTTTCGCCGCTGTTCAAACGCACTTATGATCTCATCATTTATATGGATATATGTTTCCAATTGAATAGACTTCAAATTAAATGGAACAAATAACATTAAAATGCAAAGTAATCTCTACAGTAATCAAAATACTTTTTGAATGTAACTGTATTCTGATAACAATCAGTTGAAACTGTAACTCTAGTGAAACACAGTTACTAATATTTAGTATTTTAAATATGTAATCCTGTTACATGTATCCCGTTACTCCCCAAACCTGCTTATAGTTTAGTTAGGATACTGCCTTCGAAGTAAGCTGCGTGTGTAAGCAGTCTACAGCAAGGCAGCTCAAATATTGGTCACAATGGTCAAATATTTTGAAAGAT
The DNA here is from genome assembly GCA_032164185.1 of Moxostoma hubbsi. Taxonomy (NCBI): domain Eukaryota; kingdom Metazoa; phylum Chordata; class Actinopteri; order Cypriniformes; family Catostomidae; genus Moxostoma; species Moxostoma hubbsi. The sequence goes on from JAVLUX010000065.1 coordinate 3,444,594, forward strand.
TATTGTAAAATTTACTATTGTTCTAGGCAAACAATTTTCTTTCATATTGTCCTTCTCACATAATAATAATAATAATAATAATGGTAATTTGGTAAGTAGCTTTGCAACTTTTTTTTTTTTTTTGGTTGGACTAAAGTCCGACCAGTGTTGAAGCTACATTGAACAATTAATTAGCCACACTACTAGCAATTAAATGGGACAATATCTTTAAATATTTTTTGTAATCAGCAGTATTTATCTGACACAAACACAATAGGATGAATGCATTAAATTAAACTAAATAAAATGTATTAAAAACAACAACAACATAAAAAAACAGCCAATTTCAATGTCAGAGATGACTACAGGAATGTACTGAAAATTGTAGTTAAGTTGGTCACTATTTACCTTCCAACATTCTGATCAAAGGACTACATTATCCTTTACTTACTAATCCCAGAGCACTCATCTTTGTGTCCTTGAAGACAGATGAGCATGTGAAAAGAGACACACACAGTGGTCTGAAGTGGCTGATATTCATCATTCATATGTCCTGTGTTTACAGTCAGCTCCATCATTTAGCATTTTATTCCAGAATCAACATTACACAGTCACACATAGGAAAATCATCGATTACCTTCCCCAAAAACATGTTTAAAATATTTTGATTAGAGAAAGGAAGAAATGAAGACACACCTGGAATATTTATTAATAAGTTAGATGTCAGTTTATAAGTAAATGCAAAGCTCCCGGGGACATGGCAAATATCTTTAAATGTCACCACTATGTGAAAATTGTTTAATATTCTAATTGTTTAATTGGGTTGATATTTTATCCATATTGAGGTGTACATGATGAATACATGAATATTTTCTGCATAATAGGAATGATCCATATACGTTAGCATTTCATAGATGCTGCACACACAGTTGAACCAAATTAGCAGAAGTGCCAATAATGATGCTGTCCATATGTTTATTTGATGATCTCTGCATGTGTTTTGCCCCACACAAAATGAGACAAAGGTCTCCTGAGCTCTATTGCTATCAAACTTTATCTTGTCATTGAGACAATCAACAGTAGAGGGCAGCTTGAATACACAAATAAATACATTCTTCTATCATTTCATTACACACACACACACACACACACACACACACACACACACACACACACACACACACACACTATGGATAGTGTTGTTCCTGCTGAAAGAGCAGCGTTTACATGAAAACACAATGATTGGCATTAACAGGGTCATTCTTTTGCAGTACATTTTCACAAACATTTAAACACAAGTTTAAAATCATACCATCATTTTTTGAATCCTCTTAATTTTTTTATAATGATAATAAAAAACTAACAAAATCATATCAGTTTTCTTTGATCACTACATCAAAATTAAGTGAACACAGGGGTACATTTTTAAATAATATCACTACTGTACTTTGGTTTTGCCATGACCCCGTGTGCAATGTACTTCTAAAAAAAACTGAGCATTTATGTAATCCTATTTTTATTTTATTTTATTTTTATTTATTTTTTTGCGTTCTGTAATAGATAGGTTTAAAACTAAACATGTTTTCTTGGGAATATGTTTTAACTGATCAATTTAAAAATTAAGAACAAATCTGTATGCCTTATGTTTACTATTTGTTTCTTTTTTACCAAAGAAGGAATGGTTGAAATTGTGAATTTGAACTCAATTCTGTACAATTCTAGTTGTACAAATGTGTTTATTTTATCAACAGATTGTTGCATGTCATGCAGGTTATGCCAGAAGACTTAAATGTGTCGACCAGTGTCAGAAATGACCTTTTTTTAAAAAGGGGCAATATTTGCCCCCTGGATATGATTTTTGGGGGCATTTTTTCCTTTTTGAGGGCATTTTATTTTATTTTTTTTATTTTTAACTCATTCTGTTTTTGTCAAATACATCAATTGAATCAATTCATTAGGACAAATTCTCAATTTTGAGAATTAGTTACATCTTACCCTTAAACCTAATTCAACATAAACTCATTTTTATTACATAATATGCGTAACTAAGGCACTTTATTTCTTGATCGGAGCACATTTCTAAAAATCAAGGAAATGCTCTAAAGAAATAGGCCGACTTTAAAAATAAATAAATAAAATAAAAATACACGCATTCACTTTTTTTAACGTTACTATAACTTTGTTATAATCTTTTAAATTATATTACCCTCCGCATCTGTTTAAACGCTATCACGCATCCTGTGTGAACGCCCCTTTCAGTATCCAAGCGAGAATCCTCTGAGGAGCACGTCTGGAACGTGACGGGAGCGTCTGGTACGCACGCACGCAGCGCGAGGTATGCGCGGTCGCACTCTGTCTTCTCTGCGCGTGTCCGCTACGGCTACGCTGCAGCTGTAAAGATGAATCTGCGCGCTTATATCTGCGCGCTCCATCACTGTCAGGCGCCTGGCGGTGGTCCTCCTTTCCCTCCGAACCGGGAACCAACTGCTGACCAGAATTATCCTTCATCAACAATCCCACGGCTTTAAATAATCTCGCGCTCAGTGACTGCGAAGTGCCGCCCATCTATCCTTAAGTATGAGAGCCACATTTTCACCTCCGATGAAGCCCGCCATTTTTAACAATCCGCCCTAATCATATATTTCGCGCCATAAAGTAAATGCGCGGGAAATACTGTAACGTTAACGTTCATGGCTGCAGTGTAACAAAAAAGCTTGGAATGGGATGCCATTTACTGTTTAACAAGGTGTCCCAGAGTGACAAAAGAGCAATAAAATTATCATTTGTTTATTTAACTTTAGTTTTTATTTAAAATATTAACATAAAAATTTACTACACAAAGCAAATAATAGCCTATAGTATTACAAACTACACTCATGCATCTAACAGTGTTTTAACCCTATGATGAGTGTAATATTTGACAATATTTAATTAGTGATTTTATTTCAATACAACACTTATTTAGTTATCTTTATTCTTACTAAATTTTGCATTCTTGTAAAGTAACAGATAAATAAGCCTCACTAAATTGACACTCGACACACATTTAATGATTAGATGTATTGTACACTTACAAAGGCACATTTAAACTAAAGAATGCAATATACATAGTTTAAAATAAGTGGAAAAGGAGAGGCCAAGCGTCATTCCGATTTCAGTCTGTACAATTAATTAGTCTGCGGGATTATCCGTTTTGCTTAACCTTCTGTTATTTTTAATCAGTAACTCAGCTTGAGGCCTCCATGCATAAATGACATTGAAGAAAAGACTGGTCAATTGAATTATTAGTTGTTGACAGGCCTGCCAAAAGGTAAAAGATAATTTTTGGTGTAATTCAAATGGTGTAATAACTGATATTAAAGTGTTACAGTAATAGAGATGCAAAAGATTGGATAACTCCTCCAGCCATTAGTGAGGGGAGGTGGGGAGCATTTGGGGTAAAATGATAGAGCTCCCCCCCCATGCGGAGGCCCTTGCTGTGTGGTGGGATGATCCCTGTGAGGGGGTAGCAGGGCCAGCGATGCTACATCTGTTGGCAGTTTGAGAAACTACAGGAGGGATCCTTGTTAATTAGACATTTTTCAGCATACTTGGCTCAGCGTGACTGTGATCAGGGGCGCAACTACCCATTTCCGAGTGGATATGTGAAATCAAATTTTGTATCTGTCGAGTGTGTGTGTGTGTGTGGGTGTGTGGGGGGGGGGGGGGGGGGGGGGGGGGGGGTGTCCATTATAAGCATTGAGTGGGGGGGCGTGAGCCCTTTACATATCGCCCCTACGCGTTGCATTCCTTGCATGTATTTTTTTTGGTGCCTCTGGCTGTGATATTATTATCAACTGAATTTAATCTGGACTTTTTTTTTAACAGTTCAACAAGAAATCAAAATTGACCCTGTTTACTTTTAAAATGGATGCTCATGGTCTTATTGTGGACGATTCCTCTGTGCACGTGAGTTCATGTAAAATTAATGTTGTTTACTGTTTGTAATCTTTTATCATAATGTAATAACTTTCTCCGACTTTCTTTTTCAGCTGACATCACAATTTCCCCAGTCTTCTTAAACTCGTACCTTCCATCCATTCTGGTATGTAACACTTTGTACAATCCAATAAAATAAATTCTACATTTTTTTCCCCCCACAATATACTGTTTTTGGCTTGGAAAAAAAGTACATTACAGAAAGTAGATTTAAATAAACCATTCATAGATTGATTCTGCCAAATGTGTAAACACGAGCACATTTACATGCAGGTTTTTACATAAATTATGCTTAATAAGGTGACAACGTATAAGGTCACGTAAATGACTCAGAATTCACCAAATTTTAACTTTCGATACACAGCGTAGTATGAAATTTCTTCGCACGAGCTTGCGTTTTCCGATCCCCTGCGCTGGGATGCGTTTGAATGGGAGTGAATGTAGTGCAAAGTGTAGTGCGACCACCCCTTTATACATTTCTAAAATAATATTATCTATGTAAAATACATTTAAAACATGAGTTCTGCCGTACTACTTTAAACAAGGAGGAAATTTAGACACTATTTTGAATTCGTTTAGCGGAAAAAACAAACCATTTCTGTGGTGTATTGTTAAAGAACCATAAAATTAAAGTAATTAGCTATGTGATTAATGTTTAGATGAAGTAGTCAATAAAGTACACTGATTATAATTTAGAGAAGTAATTGGTAATTTGTAATGGATTACTTTTTTGATTAACTTACCCAACACTGCACACTTAACCTTTAATATTTCAGAAAATCTCACATTTGTACAGACCTCTGCTTAGAGTTCAGTCCCTTTCTGAACAGTTTAAATTGCTTTCATGTTATTGCAAGAGGTGGGACATCACAATCACCAGTGAATGAGGAGGGACAGTGATTTAATTGCCTGTTATATTATGCAAAGCAGTGAGCGTTTCCTCCATGCCAAATGCCTCGTGATCATTGGCCTTCGTCGGCTACAAAAACGTGATTTCTTTTTCCTCCCTGACTCTGTCAATTTACCAGACCGACTTCCGTGCACGTTTTGTTTAATGCTTAGAGATAATGCAGCACGGGCTCTGTGATATTAAGTTAAATGAAAAGAGCATGGATTCATACCACACAGAAATTAAACTGCAATATGACAGCCATAAATCACCTTAAAAAGGAACCCACCTGGAATACCTCTTGATTAGGAGTTAAATAAAATGACCTAGAATTCTAGACCTTTTGTCAATCTCATATGAAAGTAGGCGCTCGGATCTTTTCCATTCCCCCCCTCTCTCTCTTTTCCTGCCCGGAACACTCTTCAATCCAAATATGCACTTATTAAGTTCCCCAAGTTCAATTTGAAATGAGTTTCTAATTAACAAGTAAAGCCAAAGCTTTAAAATGTCACATTTATTGTATTGCTATATCTCTGAAATTCAGAACTAAGACAGAGTTCTTCGCCGCCTTTGATAAGAGGCTTACACAGACCGAATCTCAACACCGATCAGTCCGTTAACGACTTCGGTGGCCACTAGTTAAATTGGTTTCACCCTCATATTTGGGCCCTATTGGAGAGATATCGTTTTTGAATTGTGGTAAGCAGTTGAGCTCCTCTTCAAGGCAGAGACTGATGCAAATTAACTCAAATTCTGCCTGTTTTGTTCAATGTCGAACATTGTGTTTTATGAAAATCTGCATTTAGCCCACCCTGGACGTGATATATAAGCTTAGCTTAGACACACCTATCTTCCTTTACATTTGGCCCTCATTGCATATCAATGACACAAGACCACAGTATCTGATAATGCCATGCATTCATTACATTAATTTATCTAATATGATTCCCCCCATCAAAGGCACTCATTAGCATAGTCATTAATATTAATATCAATGCAGGTTTGTGTTACGATGAATGGTGCAAGACACATTAGTCTATCAACAAGGAAATGCAATCCCAAGTACAAAGAACTTCCTGCAAAATGCTAAAAGCTATAATTTTTAATGTGGCAAAGTGTGATTTGCAAAATGAAGGAATCGACAGAGGAGAGCAACCGTGTTGGCTGCGTCTCAGACATGAATATTACTCGTATGCAGATCAGGCCCAGCGTGCTACGCTGTGACTGCTCGTCTGGGGTCGGGCGAAGGAGGGGTTGAAAACCTTTGACTCTGTCGGCGGGAGACTGAGCATTCTCTCTGCCAGCAATGGGTTATTAATATAAATACAACAATGGGAGGAATGGAAAATCCTAAACAGCTTTATCCAGCTTTGTGTGTGTGTGTTTGGAATATATGTTTTTCTTTGAATGTGTTTGTGTGTGCAAAGGGTAAAATTTGTATTGTTCAGAGGTTGCAAAATAATGTGGATAGCATTGCTCATATAATTTGGTCTTGGTAGACTTTATAAAGAAATGTTCAAGTTAATTTTAAGATCTCTGACTTTTGATTGTAGATTTTGGTATCTTGGCAAACCTGAGCAAAGTTTGAGTGATTATTGAGATCTCCTCTGAAAAATATGAGGTATATGAGATTACTGGGGTCTCCTACACTCTTTCTCATGAGAAAATAATTTAGTTTTCCCCCCAAAAATAAAAATTCTGTCATTGTTTACTCTGTCTTTATGTCTTTCAAGACCCTTAAGGCCTTTGCACACCAAATGCAAATTTTTGGATCGGAACAATGGATTCCTAATCGTACATTTCCATTTCATGTATTTTCAAGTCATGCATACGGAAGTCGAGTGCCACACTCTCGAGGTGGATTGTGGGATTGACAGTGGCGTGGAGAAAGCATTGAGGGTGGTCGAGAGCATCGAAAATGTTGAAATTACTCCGCTTTATGCAAATGAGGAACGAAAAATGCCGGGTGGGAGCCAATCACTGTGGGCTAAAGCATTGACGTCTGTCATAAGCGCTTCAACATTGAATTCAGTGTTTTAATCAACAACGGACACATTGTGACAATACTGTTGCTGGGTAAGGAAAATTGAGACTTCAAACAGACTTAACAAATGTAGACTGCATGCATTCATTGTTACAATACTATGGCTGGAAGAAAAAGCCCAATAAATCAAATCAGTTTCTATACATTGGGCATTTGGAAATAAAGTTAGCATCTTTCTGACTGTAATCACACATTTAATGTGGATTATACCGACTGAACTGAAAACAATGTCCAAAATGGCATATTACATACTGCTCTTACTATTTCTGCCATAGACTGATATAGCAGAAACAGTAAAAGTAGAATGGTTAGTATACCATTTCGAACACAGCCCACATTCGCTGTAACACGCCCCAAAGAGGCAGCTCTCTGGTGTTGAGAGTGGAAACTTTCGTTAGGCCTTTGCACACCAAACGCAAATTTTTTCGATCTGCTCGATAGAGAACCATTTGCTTTTCTTGTTTGTTTTGCAAACTTGGGTCAAGTGGTTAGTTCTTCTTCTCACCCGGTGATGGGTGTAGGGCGGACCAGCTCAAAGGTGTGATAAGACATCTATGGGACCGGGGTAAAATTGCTTGTCGATTAGCGCCACCTATTGTAAAGATGCACACATATAAAACACTATATTGTACATTTACCTTGTCCTAAGAATGTTTAAATATTTTTACTGGAAAACAAGACTAGAATATTCATTCTGAAGAATGTATGAGAAACAATTGAAATATTCAAGAGATCTCATCAGTGATAATGCGTTATGCACTGAGAATGTGAGATTGATTTTTTTTGAGTGTAGCAAGGGACACGGCTGTTTAAGTAGGGTTGGGAAGATCAATCCTTTAGGAATCTGAAGCTGGACTTTGAAGTACTGATTGGTGCCTGTAGTATATCAGTGGAGGGCTGTCGGTACCATCCTGTGCCGTGGCCCAAAGATTCCCCTACCTTGCTTTGGGTTTGGCAGCTGCAAAAATGCATTTTCACATGCCAGCGGAGGTCACACACGGTTTACCTATTTTTTCCCATCTGTTTCCAATCAGCTGGTCCATTCTTGTCCCAATCCTTATCTCTCTCTTTCTATCCCTTACGCAGAACACAGGAGTTGAGACTTGCTGCATCAACAACATTAAATACCAAAATAAGCTCCAAGACCTGACCTGGAAACCTGTTTGAAAACACCAAGTATTTTTGCAGTTGAGTAGTTTGCCAGTAGAGGCACTGAAATCACCAATTCACAACACATTATACATTGTAATGTGACATATTTTCGAGTGAAACAAGATATTCAATAAAATGGGAGATGGGATTTGATTTTATCCATCTAAAGTTGATTTGAAAGTGAAAAGTGAACAGCCTGAATGCGAGTTTGCTAAAAAATGCTGAAATAGTTATTTAGCTATTAGTTCACATTACTCAATAGCCCGCACAGCCTAGATGATGTCAGCAGAAAATTGAAGTCGTTTCCAACTTTGCCTCATGACAACTCTAATTTGTACAAGATGGGAAAATTGTAAGATATCGACTTGGCTCATGGGAAAAAGTTTGACATTTTTTCCCATTGAGACCAACCAATCAAGAAAGAGAATTTCAAATCAATACAAAGCCGGAATCAAATTTAAAGAAATATTTAGAGTTCATTACAAGTTAAGCTCAATCGACAGCATTTGTGGCATAATATTGATTAGCACAAAAATGTATTTCTTAAAAAAATAAAATAAATCTGGGTTACAGTGAGACACTTACAATGGAAGTCAATGGGGGCCAATCCGTAAATATTAAAATACGTACTGTTTTAAAAGTATAGCCACAAGACGTAACCAATATGCATTTTAACATAATTTTAGTGTGATAAAACCACTTATTAACCTTTTCTGTGTATAGTTACACCTTTACAGCTTAACGACATGAACCATGTATTCCTGCAAAAATGACTTAAACAAAAATCACAATAAGACCAGGAACATGCATTAACAAGGGCATTAAAATGAATAGATATAGAATTAATATATATATATATATATACAGAGAGGAGGTGCACACTCTGACATGCTGGTGTCAGGAGCACAACCTCTTCCTCAACGTCAGTAAAACCAAGGAGCTTGTGGTGGACTTCAGGAAGAAAGACAGAGAACACAACCCCATCACCATTAATGGAGCACCGGTGGAGAGAGTCAGCAGCTTCAAGTTCCTCGGTGTCCACATTACTGAGGAACTCACATGGTCCGTCCACACTGAGGCCGTTGTGAAGAAGGCTCACCAGCGCCTCTTCTTCCTGAGACGGCTGAGGAAGTTTGGAATGAACCACCACATCCTCACATGGTTCTACACCAGCACTGTTGAGAGCATTCTGACTGGCTGCATCACCGCCTGGTACGGCAATAGCACCGCCCACAACCGCAAAGACCTGCAAAGGGTGGTGCGAACTGCCAGAAACATCATCGGAGGTGAGCTTCCCTCCCTCCAGGATATATATAACAGACGGTGTGTGAATAAAGCTCGGAGGATTATCAAAGACTCCAGCCACCCGAGTCATGGGCTGCTCTCACTGCTTCCATCAGGCAGGCGGTATCGCAGCATCAGGACCCACACCACCCGACTACATGACAGCTTCTTCCCACAAGCAATAAGACTTTTGAACACATGATCTCTCATGATCTACAATCAGCACTGCACTTTATTAATCTTCATTCTGTCAAATATATTCTTGCTCCCAATTCAGTTAATGTGTATATATATATATATATTTATACCATTACATAGTGTATGTGTATTCTACATTGTGTATTGTGTACATTTGATATGTTAATTGTTGTGTAGGTATGTGTACATTTGTTATGTAAATTGTTTTGTGTATATATGTTGTTATTGTAAAGTGGTTTATGTCTCGTCACTGTCATTACTGCTATGTTGATCGGAACTGCACACAAGAATTTCACCTGCTGTTGCACTTGTGTACACAGTAGTGTGACAATAAAGTGATTTGATTTGATTTGATTTGATTTGATATATATACACATTCCGTTGTCTGCTGTCACTTGTGGACTATATCACAAATTGATTAAGCATTCAAAGAACCAAAACATACAACAGTACTTTGTCAGGAAACACTCAAGACAAGAACTACTAAGATAAGAGTGATCTAATCAACAATTGTGACATTTCAATCTTGTAATTTATGTCTATATCTGACTCACAATATGAATTGATATCATTTTAACATAATAGTCTTGAGTCTTTGGGATAATTCACCCGGTACCAATCCCCCAAACCCCCCCCCCGAACAAACTCTCATAAAGACATATATTAAATGTGACGGTTGGCAATATTCACTCAAGAACAGTTGTACCTCAAGGATCAGATATGATTCATCATAATGGTGAAAACGCAAGAGACAAGGCGTGCTAAAACCGTCCAATGCAAATTAGTTCGATTTTCAATCATGTATTCTTCTGCATACCATTGCTAAATGGTCAGGCTAGCTAGTCACAGATATTAAAATAAATTATGCCTAATTTGAATTTTAGTCACGCTACATTAACTAATAGAAAGTTATTAACATTTCAAGAGAGAACGGAGAAAAAAAAAAGCTTTTGCCTGCAAAATTAACAGTGGCTGGGCCTGACCTGTGTGGCGCACAGTTTGATCACTGTAATGACAGCCTAATGGCATATTTACATTTAAATCTCTGTCGCTAATATGGGATTCAGAATGGGACGCTAAGTCAAGGATTATTTGGTGTGGCCTGCTGGCCCCTCCAAGAGAATTTCTACACTTCAATCCTTGGAAGAAACTTCTTATTTCATGACTGTTTATACTAGAAGCCTCTATGGTCTTGCCAACCCATTCCCTTGTCCTAATATGCTCTTTGGTGCATATCTTTTATCACATATCCTCTCTTCTCTCTTCCTCAGTCTTTAAAGGCAATTATCATCGCCCTGCTCGTCTTGCGTACTTCCAGAGCTTGTTAGATGAATGAAATTGCACACAGAAAGTGACGGCGGTTCGTTTGTACCCCTCAGACGTGCCCATCCCTCCATATCCTTGAGTCCTGAGAACAGGAGAAGAGTTCTTACATTTTAAACGCTTCTTCAATTTTTTTCTCTTCTACGCCGCTTTTCTCTTGTCTTGCTTGTGTAGGGTTATTTTGTGCCGCCGTCACTGTACAGCTGCACAGATATGATTTCTCAATTGAGGATTTTAAGGTGCTGCCATAAAAAAAAGAAGTCTGTGATCTATATGATTGCAAAAAAAAAAACAACAACTGAGGCTTGTCAAAAACAGCCTGATATGTTGGCAGGTTTTGGAAGCATGTGCCGAGAATGCGACCTGTATGTTTAAATGCAAAGACAAGTGGATAGATGTGAGACATTCAAAGAGTAGACAGAATTTGCTTAATATTTTAACATACATTTTTGAGTTGAAATTGAAGTCAGTTGGTAAAAAGAAGGTTATCATGCAAACTGGAGGAAGAGAGGAGAAAGATAATGCGATATGAAAAAAAAACTATGGATGCATATCTTTTTTCACCCTGTCAAATCTTAAAGTTTTTTTTATCTTTCTCACAATTTGTAAATCAAATAAATCCATCAACACCCTCTCATGTCATAGGTCAACCAGAAAAAATGTAAATTCACATTTGAATGTGGATCAAAAGAACTAAAGATGTGTATTTTAAAAGGAAGTTTCTGTAAATAAAGACAAACTGACTAACACAGTCAAAATGAAATCAAACTTTACCCTATTCACTTTCTTAGTGCCTGTTCCTATGTTGAAAATTCACAAACAAATATAAAAAAATATATATTTTATAGAATTTTAATAACTTGATCCACCTCTGAACCGCAGCTTTCCATTCCAGATGACATCACAAATCCCTCTATTTTAATCCCTCCAATCTTAAATTGTTTGCACTACATTTTTTCTCATTGAATATCCTGTTTCACTATCTCTCCTTTTCATCTTGTTTTTCCGGAGGTTTCCGCATGGTCTTTGTGGGAAGGCGTTTTTAAAGAAATCTATTACAGGGAGCTGTGCTGCTGGCCTGCGATGCTAACAGACTCTGTCATTTTGCAGGTGGGGGGATGTGATGTGTATTTAAAAATGCAAAATGGCATTTACTGTTTGTGTGCTTGTTCTTCAGACCCCGAGTGTAACCGGCCATCTGTTGATCTAGTCACATGAGCTGAGAGTTGGCAGAGCAACAGAACCACCGTCCATATTCTCAAAGGAGAAGAGAGAATAAGTCATTTACTGTTTTTTTTTCTTTCATTCATTGTAAAATATAGACTGAACTTATTGTATTTACCATTACTGGCAACTCATGCATTTATTTATGCATTATTTCATTCATTTATATTGGTCAGTGTTTTTTATGTGTGCACTGTAAAAATAAATTAATAGAAAACTCAAAAATTGAAAGCAAGTGTAATTGCTGCCTTAAATTTTGAAGTAGAATTAAATTGGTTTCAAAGTTACTAGCTGTAGCGATAACTTCATTACACATTTTTAATCTCTTTGAATTATATTGCAAATGAAAACAATCAAGTAGAAACATATTGTTCTGTATAGTTTTGTTATTGGAAACAAATATGTTAGTACAGGGTACTCACAAGGGACTGTAGCAGCGTTTTGCCATCATTGTCATTCCTTTCTCACTTCAGATTGGATGATTCCGTCACATATTTCCTTAAAAATATATTATTTTAGTTGCATTATACTGTCATGTCAGTATTTTAGTTCCCCTAAACAATCCACGTCCCTAAACCTATCCAATTATTAACAATATAAACATTTAAAAACAATAATTTAGTTGCATTGTTGTTCTGTTATTCAGATATTTTTGAGCACATAGCCCCACCCCTACACATAAACATAACCAATTATCAACAATACAGAAGATTTAACAATTAAATCGAAGAACATTGACAATCATTTGTAACTGAAGAGAATAATAACAGAAGAGATTGAGAAGAGAAGAGAAGAGAAAAACTGAGACAAGATGAAATGAGAAGACAAAATAAAAGAGGAGAAAAGAAGAGAAGAAAAGAAATGAGACAAGAAGAAATGAGAAGAGAAAAATAAATGGACAAATGAGAAGAAAAGAGATGATATGAAAAAATAAGAAAAGAAAAGACAAAATAAGAGAAGAAAAGAGAAAATAAATAATAAGAAAAAAGAGTAGATGAGAAAATAAGAGAAGAGAAGAAATGAGAAGAGGAGAGAAGAAATGAGACAACTAAAGGAGAGGAGAAGAAATGCGACATGACGAAAAGAGAAGAGAAGAAATGAGACGAAAAGAGAAGAGAAGAAATGAGAAGAGAAGAAATGAGACGAGAAGAGAAGAGAAGAAATGAGAAGAAATGAGACATGGCGAAAGGAGAAGAGAAGAAATGAGACGAAAAGAGAAGAGAAGAGAAGAAATGAGACGAAAGGAGAAGAGAAGAAATGAGACATGATGAAAAGAGAAGAGAAGAAATGAGACATGGCGAAAGGAGAAGAGAAGAGAAGAGAAAAGAAAAGAAGAGAAGAAATGAGACATGACGAAAAGAGAAGAGAAGAGAAGAAATGAGATGAAAAGAGAAGAGAAGAAATGACACATGATGAAAAGAGAAGAGAAAAGAAGAAATGATACATGATGAAAGGAGAAAAGAGAAGAAATGGGACATGACTAAAGGAGAAGAGAAATGACACATGATGAAAGGAGAAGAGAAAAGAAGAAATGAGACAAAATCAAAGGACAAAAGAGAAGAAATGAGACATGACTAAAGGAGAAGAGAAGAAATGACACATGATGAAAGGAGAAGAGGAGATAAAAGAAGAGAAGAGAAAAACTGAGACAAGATGAAATGAGAAGAGAAGATAACATAAGGGATGAGAAGAGAAAATAAGAGATGATAAGTTAAAATAGAGAAGAGAAGAAAAGAGAAAATAAGAGACGTGTTCACAGATTTTTCTCACAGTGATAAAGGAACTCCTAGCGGAAAACCAATACGGCCACGAAGTCTCCACAGCAGAGACAGTGTCACATTACTGATTAAAGCTCTTCAGAAAACACTAAAAATTAATATCATAACCACACACAAAGTGGCCATTAGGGTGTTGTAATGTGACTCAGGAGAGCCGTGATAGATGTCCAGTGGCTCTAGGGCCTTATTTGCACACACGCTGTTATTAAGCTACTGCTGGAGGCAGAGAAGAATGAACGGATGTGTTTTTATTAGTCTGCTGTCCACAGAGGTGGGTGCAACCCATCACCAATGACACCATGCTTTAGAGCTGTGGATCTCAACTGGTGTGCCGCAGGTCTGTTCTGATACAGCAGGGGGAAAAAACAATGCAACTAGCCGTATAATCGTGCATAGTTAAGAGAGTAAAATAAATATGCTTATATTAAATTTAAAAAGGGAGGAAACAACATGGCGAAAGATGGCGAAATGAAAAGATATTGTTCAACTTACATTTACATTTATGCATTTGGCAGACGCTTTTATCCAAAGCGACCTACAGAGCCCTTATTACAGGGACAGTCTCCCCGGAGCAACCTGGAGTTAAGTGTCTTACTCAAGGACACAATGGTGGTGACTGTGGGGATCGAACCAGCAACCTTCTGATTACCAAATTACCAGTTATGTGCTTTAGCCCACTACACCACCACCACTCCACATACTAGTACTAGTAGATATTTAAACTAATTACCAAATTAGTTTGTTTGTTTTCTTATTCAGACTATTTGTGTTTTCCTTTTAACGATAAACAATTTGGGCTGGGTCGTCAATTAACGTCTAACATTAAATCTGGTTCGTTAAGCAAAACCATTTGAGATGGACTGTGAAAGGGAGGTATTTTGTCCCATAAAGGCATCTCAAACTAAAGCCATTTCCCTGTGAAACACTTTTTATGTATGGTTTCCACATTCTCAAACATAGATTTACTCCCTGGCTTTGCTCTTCCCCCCACTCTTTGACAGCGCTATTGCGTTCCCCTGCTTTTTATCTCCTCACATTTTAGAAGAATGAATTGCCAATCGCTGTTACCGGGCTCTGGCCGAGAATTCATTTTTGTGGGTCAAGTGTTTCAGAATGTCATCTTTGACAGGAACCATCCAACACGATGAATACAGGGACAGACCTTGGCTCGCCTCATTCTCCCATCACAGAATACACAAACACAAGGCCTCTGCTACTAGTATGTCCATTCGATGGTGGGGACCATGCAGAAAATAACTACAATAAAATACTGGAAAGCAGTAAGAATTTATATGTGAGAGAACGGTTGACATATTTCAACCTCGCTTTTGTGTAAGCGACAATGTGGCTGCTTGTTGACCAAGTTTGAGAACTTCCTTTCAAGTAGCTTTCTATTTTGAAAATGTTCTTTTAAATCAAAATAGCCATGTACACTATTAGTTTTTCTTGATCTATTCACATAACTTTTGACCATTAAGCCCAAAGTATACTTCTGTTTTTATGCATACGCTAGTATATGCATACAGGGCACATGTGATAAATCAGCAGGGTACGTGGGCACTGTATATTTCCCAGATATAAAGCATCTGGCTATAACTCCCATTTATTAACTCTGTCCCTTATTCAGGACACTTTATTTAAAGATAATTTTGTTAAAATCCAAATAACTTTACAGATCTTTATTGTAAAGTGTTTAAACAATGTTTTCCATGCTTGTTCAATGAAGCATAAACAATTAATGAGCATGCACCTGTGGAACGTCATTAAGACACTAACAGCTTACACACGGTAGGCAACACAGTTATGAAAACTTAGGACACTAAAGAGACCTTTCTACTGACTCTGAAAAACACCAAAAGAAATATCTGGGTGAACGTGCCTCAGACATGCTGCATGGAGGCATGAGGACTGCAGATGTGGCCAGGGCAATACATGGCAATGTCCGTACTCTGAGACCCCTAAAACAGCGTTACAGGGAGACAGGAAGGACAGCTGATCGTCCTTGCAGTGACAGACCACGTGTAACAACACCTGCACAGGATCGGTACATCTTTAGGCCTTATAGGCCTGTTGTAAGGTAAGTCCTTACTAGACATGACCAGCAACAGCATCACCTATGGGCACATACCCACCTTCACTGGACCAGACAGGACTGGTAAAAAGTGCTCTTCACTGGCGAGCCACGGTTTTGTCTAACCAGGGGTGATGGTCAGACTCGCGTTTATTGTCAAAGGAATGAGCGTTACACCGAGTCCTGTACTCTGGAGCAGGATCTATTTGGATGTGGAGGGTCCGTCATGGTCTGGGGCGGTATGTCACAGCATCATTGGACTGAACTTGTTGTCATTGCAGGCAATCTCAACACTGTGCGTTACAGGGAAGACATCCTCCTCCCTCATGTGGTACCCATCCTGCAGGCTCATCCTCACATGACCCTCCAGCATGACAATGCCACCAGCCATACTGCTCGTTCTGTGCGTGATTTCCTGCAAGACTGGGATTTCAGTGTTCTTCCATGGCCAGCGAAGAGCCCAGATCTCAATCCCATTGAGCATGTCTGGGACCTGTTGGATCGGAGGGTGAGAGCTTGGGCCATTCCCCCCGGAAATGTCCGTGAACTTGCAAGTGCCTTGGTGGAAGAGTGGGGCAACATCTCACAGCAAGAACTGGCAAATCTGGTGCAGTCCATGAGGAGGAGATGCAATCCAGTACTTAATGCAGCTGGTGGCCACACCAGATACTGACTGTTACTTTTGATTTTGCGATATCTGCGATTTTGCAATATGAAAAGATTTTTTGCATAATTTAAATTCGTTACTTGGATGAAAACGTGGCTCTGTTCAATATGTGTACATTGTTACTATCTATTTGCATATTGAATTGTGATTGGTCTTGTCATTCTTTTATGTATTTAATCATTGCTAGCCATCTTTACTCTTCACAGTGACTGTGTTGATGCTTGCGTGCTGAGTATCATGGCGACAAAACAATTTAAATTTCATTTACACTGAACCAAGGTGCCCTGAAAGTGAAAGTGTCTAATTACATGGTATTGTTGAGATAAAATGAGTAATATTCTGCCTGTCATTTAATCTCAGGTTAGGGTTAGGTTTAAGAGTTAGAGTTAGAGTAGGGTTAACTGTTCTCATGAATGTGCATCCAGCATCATATGTAGAGATAAGCAGAGTTAAAACTGCATTTGACTAGATTCTTTTTTTTATTTGTTATCCCCTTTTCTCCCCAATTTGGAACGCCCAATTCCCACTACTTAGTAGGTCCTCGTGGTGGCGCGGTTACTCACCTCAATCCGGGTGGTGGAGGACAAGTCTCAGTTGCCTCCACTTCTGAAACAGTCAATTTGCGCATCTTATCAAGTGACTCATTGTGCAAGATACCGCGGAGACTCACAGCATGTGGAGGCTCATGCTATTCTCCACGATCCACACACAACTCACCACACGTCCCATTGAGAGCGAGAACCACTAATCATGAACACGAGGAGGTTACCCCATGTGACTCTACCCTCCCTAGCAACCGGGCCAATCTGGTTGCTTAGGAGACCTGGCTGGAGTCACTCAGCACGCCCTGGATTCAAACTCACGACACCAGGGGTGGTAGTCAGCATCAATACTTGCTGAGCAACCCAGGCCCCCACATAGATGACAAGATTCTTTATCTCGTGCAAGTGTTTATAATTTTAAACTTTCAAAAATAGTTACAGAGTGCATCTTTAACCTTGTGCGACCCTGCGTCCACGTGCGTGGACATTGCATTTTGGCTTCACTATACGCAACATATAATTTCATTTCATTTTAACCAACTGATCTCAGTTCAGGAGACTTTGGGCCAATGTTTCCTACACCACTGAAACTAGTTTGAATCAAAAGATAAGATTATCTAGTTTAAAACTATATGCCATGTTTTTTAATTTGAGTGATATATCACAAAACGGTATGCTGTTAAACACAATGATCATGTATGTGGACTGTATGCCCAGTTTCATTTATATCAATATTCTATATTCACTCTGCATTATTACACTGAGAATCAATGGATGAATCCAAAAAATGGAAAATGTTGCTTTCAGATGCTTTATATGGAGTCAGGATGAACATAATGTGCATTACAAACTGTTCTGAGACCAGTGCAGACAGACAGCACACTGGAGGTTAAGTCATTCACTAAATAGGGAGCAAGGGAGCATCCTATAGATCTCTATGCAGTTACGTGCATTCAATCCAAACTTCCTATTTAATGTTCAGTTTCAGGCTGCAGATGATGTTTGGGACACTCAACATGTTTGGCAGACACGGGACAATCATAATCAGTACATAGATTCACAGTTTATAATGTATAATTTTATTTTAACATGGTTGACAGTGATTGGATGATGCTGGCCATTACTTTGATTTAGAATGAATTATGCTAATTTCTGATGTAACATCTCAAACATGAATAACCAACACTGCTGGAAACACAATAAAATATTTGATTAAAAAATATATAGTATAACTTTCTATAGCTTGGTTTAATAAAATGTTTTAAAGTCCCACTGTCCACATATGTGGACATAGATTTATATATATATATATATATATATATATATATATATATATATATATATATATATATATATATATATATATATATATATATATATATTTTTATTATTATTATTTTTTTATTTTTTTTCTTAGGGGCTAATAGTTACAAATCAAAATTGAAAATGGAAATGGAAAATCCACACAGCAGTCATGCTCGGGTCTCGGGAGGTTAAAACTAAACTTTCTTGTAGCTCTTACTTCCTAAAACTTCCTTCAATAAGTGCAAATCTAGTTTTGTTTTTGATGTCTTGGTTCCTCTCTTTTTTTATCCCCTCGGTGCTGGTAATGAAGCTAAGGCTGTATGACAGAATTCAGCAATTACGTTGGGTGGAGTGTCGTTTTTAACATAGCACAGCACTGCTAATGGAGAACACTCTGCTGGAACACGGCTTGCTCTGTGAGGAGCAGACGCACGGCAAACAGGAGGCTTTGGGGCTTCTGAGGGGCTCTGCGCGCTCTCTAATGCGATCGGACTGTAACGGACAATCTATTTACAGTGTGCTCAGGGGAACTAATAAACAAATGTTGAGTAATTTCAGCCAGCAGTAATTACCCTTGCAGCTGACAAGGAGAGTGTGATAGTTTCTCCTTCACCCCACACTCCGAGCAGGAGGCTGAAGGCCCAGCCAGTGAAACATACACATGGATCTGAGCCAAAAGTCAGTCCTGCAAGAGCACTTACCACAGCTTGCAACACAGACCAACCAAAACACAGGATAGGGGTGAAAGCTTTTGTTGCTGAGTATCTGACTTGTGAGTTAACAGCACAGCAATATTATGTTGATTTCTTGTTTTCCTGTGATGACTTAAAGAACTATTAATGAATCAAGAGGGCTTGCTTTCCTTAAAGGAATATTTTGTGTTCAATACAAGTTAAACTCAATTGACTGCATTTGTGGCATAATGTTGCTTACCACAAAAATGTACTTTGACTATTCTTTAAATAAAGCAAAATTCTGGGCCACAGTGAGACACTTACAATGGAAGTGAATGAGGCCAATCCGTAAACGTTAAATACTCGCTATTTCAAAACAACTTTTCAGCTCAAACGAAACACAAGTATTAACAGATAAATTAACGTTAGAGCATTTATAAAATTAAAAGCTTCACATTTCTGCCTTTAAACCCTCCAAAAATTGGCCCCATTCACTTACATTGTAAGTGTCTCACTATAACCTAAATTTGTGCTTTTTTAACGAAAAGGAGGGACGAGTCGTAATTCATTTTAATGAGCATGAGAGCAATATTTATTTAGCTCTAGGGCTGGGCAATATATATTTTATTATTAGTAGTATAAAGTACAAATCTAGTTAAAAATAATTATATTGCAACATATATTCTCATACTGCTTTTACAAAATGAAAACAAGGAATAAATCTAATATCATATTATCATTTATATGAATCAATATGATAATAAATAGTATGAACAGCAGTATTTACCTACATATATTCTTACGATTTGAACACATTTAATATACAAAAAATGCCATGCAGAGACTTTCGTGAACAATGTTGAGCAATAATGCAAATGATTTGACTCATAGTTTTGAATCGATTTATTGACATGTAAGTCAGTTTGAACTAATTAATGGAAACTAATTAAACTTGAACTCGATTAAATCACAAAGACACAATTTAAACATGTTTATAAAAGTGCTCATACTCGCAAGTCGCGAGACAAAAATAACAATGGCAATAAAATGTTCCTTTATCAGGGCAAGGTCATAAACGGTTTAAGCTTAAACAGATCGGCACACAGAGTTTTTTCCATGAACTTAATTTAGCATTGCATGGAAACAACTTTACTGGTGTTCTTATCGGCTTATCCAGTGTGCAGAAGTGTTTTGTGCATGCCATTTTGGATGTCAAAAGCAGAGAATAACCTAATAATTTCAAATCTCATGTAAACTTTTGAGTGGAAGCAGATTGTAAATGTACTAAATGTTGCATAATTTTGCAAATTTATTTGATTATTCAATGTATTGCCCAGACCTAATTAGCCTTAACAAAAATTACCTTTAATGACCACATCTCATTTAGTGCCAAAACATACAATTATAAAGTGTGATTCATTTCATCAAGATTCCTTTGTGAAGTAAAGAGACGTTCACCTCTGTTTGTTGGGGGGGGGGTTATGGTGGACCAGTGGCGTCTTCATCCCTCCAGCTCACTTCTTCATCATGCCCGGCATTCGCCAAAGCTGCCAAATAGATTTTTATGCAAATTCCACCCTATCGATCGCAGCGCCTCTCATTGATGGACTGAGGGTTTGTGGAAAGCCGCAGTAATTAGATTATGTGATAATGATTACAGCGTAAACATTGGTGGATAAAACCTGTTACATGTATCTGTCGGGCAATCTGGCACAAACAAGAAAGCATCTGAAATCCATGAAACTGTTTTCTGCACTTGTCACTCTTTCTCTTGCTCTTTAATTAATCGAAAATAAATAAATAATTACAGTTAAAAAAAAAAAGGCAGTTACAGCATTCTGATTAAATCTACTTGTGTTACATCAAAACTTTCTATTTATTTTGCAGCAGTTGAGAATTGTACAGAATGATCTCACAGTGAATTCAGAAAAAGTAGGCGGACATTTCTTATGCTAAACTCGTTCTGTGCTTACCAAAATTTGAAGCACTGCCCCCAGTGGCCGAAGCAGGAAGTGTTTTTTAATTGTACAAGTGAACTTCAATTTTCGGGTAAAATTCCCACAGAGGGGCACCAAAAGCGAGTTGTAAAGTGAGTTGTTTTTAGCCGTAAAGGATGTAATTAGCCGCTTATTTTTTCATTTTAACACGGGACGAGAACCTGGGTCTGGAACATATTAGGGAACTGGAACATTCAGAAGCAACGTCATGACTTCCTGTGTGATCATGTTGGCATTGTAAACATGACAAAACGTAATAATTTGTACAAGATTGTACGAAAAGGTCAATCGATACAATACAGGCATTAAATTTTAGCCAGCCTCCTATCCAACACTTTATTTTAATGAAATATTAGTGAACAAATTTGATAACTTATGCCCCCATATATATATATAAATATATATATATATATATTTTATTTTTTTATTTTTTATTTTTTTAAAATTAATGCTGAAAATAATGTATTATTAGATACCTTGCTATTGTTTGACTGTTAGTCTGTCATAATCAGGTAAAAAACTGAAGTCCCCCCTCCATTGTACGAGTTGGTATCGCCCAACTAGTGTTGCGCAATCACCGTGACGGTGGTGGCCAGTATGGTCGTTTATTATTACTGGATGAGAATTTAAAAAAATGCTTTTGTAGAAAATGCTGAGGCTGATTAACATTCACAGGTATGAATCTTGGCAACTATCAGTTTTTATTACAAAAAATAACTGTCCAGTGTAAAATGTCTCAAAAGGTATATACAACGTTCTGAGATTTAAATGTGGATGCATGAAGGATTCGGTTTTCAGAGAGTCAAGCGCCCCCTGCAAGAATAAATCATTGTGTCTCACAAGACACAGTCAGTGGCTGACAACATGTGCAATTTCAGCCTGTAGGTCTGTTATCCACACAAAACTATCCTATGAATTTAGAAAACATGAATCATATCGTGAGTCATAAGTGCAGTCAGTGAAGATGTTTAAGCCATCCATGCAAAAACAATTCAGGGTGAGGAAAGCAGACAGGCAAACCATTATAACATTGTTGGTTAGTTTATTTTTCTCTTTTGGGTTGAACCAATCACACACATGTCCACTGATCACATGAATGCAATGGCAAATCAGAGACATTTTAAACGAATCTAAAGGCCCATTATTAACAACATCCAATACTCCTGAGCGAGTTTTAAGCAGTCTGATGCACAGAGATAAAATGGGATGAAAGTGTCCCAGTATTTTCATTACTTTCTGTGTTTGATTCATTCTAAATGTGAAGTTGACTGTCTTGATTTACTGATACAAAACATCAAAAACTATACATAAACAACACAGCAATACATTTATTCAGGAACACATTTCTCAGCTTGTTTTTGTTCTTTGTTTTACACAAAGAAGATGCAATGTAGTGCCAAAGTGAGCATTTAAATATACATTCTGTTCATCAAACTGAATAATTGTGATGACAGTATTAGGGGTAATAAATGACCATTATCATTTTTGTATAAATGTGAAGCCCTACTCCCTTATTTCCCCCAACTCTTTATTTCTTTCTCTCACTCTCTCCCTGTGCTGAATAATAAGTGGTTGTTGACGTGACAGGCCAATATGATCCGCTGACAGACGGACGGAGGGGCCTGCAAACAGCCCCCGCTCTCAGATAGGCAGATGTCGTGCGTCCCCGTGCGGAGCGAGTCGCTCAAATGAGGAGGTGGGAACTTGAGCGCTCCTCGGGGGGTTGAGTGATCATTTGATGTCCAGCACAAGGGCAGTGTGAGATGGAGAAAGCGCCGGGCGATGAGAACAGCAGAACCGTCTGCTGAAAAACTGGGTTGGCTGGAGGGCGAGATGGATGGGCACGAAGCAAAATACAAACAGACTTTTGTGCACGTTTGTGGTCCTTTTATATATTTAGTTATTTATTTTGGGATCTTCTTTAAAATTCTGTCTGACAGACACAAAAATAAGCACACAGATTTGGTGTTAGGAATCATCTGTATTTCCATAGAAAAAGAACTCTTTACACTTATACAAGATTAAATACATTTAAGAAAGAGTAAATGAACAAATGAAAATTATTTTATCAATCACTCACCCTCATGTTGCTCCAAACCCAATTT
The DNA here is from genome assembly GCA_032164185.1 of Moxostoma hubbsi. Lineage (NCBI taxonomy): Eukaryota > Metazoa > Chordata > Actinopteri > Cypriniformes > Catostomidae > Moxostoma > Moxostoma hubbsi. Next base: position 3,467,804 of record JAVLUX010000065.1, read on the forward strand.
GACAGTTTTTCTCATTATGGCTGAATGACAGCCACCATTGGAAAAAAGATACAATGAAAGTGAATGGTGACTGAGGCTAACATTCTGCCAAATATCTTCTTTTGCGATCTTTTGAAACCAGAACGCTGTGCTCGATTATGCCACAAATGCTGTTGATATTTTCATTTGTTTTGAACCTGGAACATTCCTTTAATATAATAATGTGTAATTGTTGACACTGCTACCTACAGTACAGAGTATCATATTATAGCACTTTCGTTTTTGTTTTTTCGTTTTTGTGTCTATAAGAAGCATTTCAGCAGGTTGTACAGAAGCTTCCTGTGAATTTCCGCTCAAATGCTGCAGCTAAATGCCACCATTGAGCTTTCTTCCATGACGACCGGGCGAACAGACTGCCGCTGAGCTCTCCGGGTGGCGCCGTGGTCTTTGATTTCCTGTGAGGGCCTCAGATGAGAGGAAGGCCAGTCTGGAGAAAGAAGATCGTCTCAGCCTGTAATTAATCGGCAGTGATCGGAGGTGCGGTCCGCAGGTACCCGCTCCCAAGCGGCCCAGCCCGCAGTCAGCAGGCATTCAGCTACATTAACCGGCTGCGCCGTTGCTATTTCAGAGAAGAGGGCAAGAGGAGTAGGAGACTCGTGAAGGATCTTGATCCCTCGGAGCTTAGATGCATGAGATGGTAGATGTGTACCTTTCATCTTAGCAGAGATTTGGAGAGGGTTCACACCACAGAGGCACCTTAATTCTCACTAATTCATTCGCGCTCCAGATTCGCTCGCCGGCGGATAACCTGAGAATGATAATGAAGACGAGGGAGTTCGGGCAGAGTCCCCTGCCTTTGAATGTGCCTGTAATGGATCGAGGGAATCTTTCTCTTTGAATCTTTGTAAGGAGAGACGAATCTTATTAAGGATCTGTCATGAGATGTCCTGAAGTCAAGAGTCGGAGAGGTTTTAAAGGAACAGTTCACACAAAAATTTTAATTCTGACATTATTCACTCACTGCTCGTGTCTTTCCAAACCTGTATGCCGTTGTCCTTCTGTGAAATACAAAAGGACAGTGGTGGACAGTAACATAGTATTTTTACTTTGCTACTGTACTTAAGTACATTTTTCAGGTATCTGTACTTTATCAGAGTATTTTTATTTTAGTTTTACTTCACTACATTCAAAAGACAAATATTGTACTTTTTACTCTACATTGAAAAAAAAATTTGCCATTCCTCGCAACATCTTATCGATGGACTTGCCCTAGCTATTAAACAGTGTTTCAACAAACATTCAGCAGACTTTCAGTAACCTCTATATAGATCTTTATTAATGACCTTTTAATGAACTGATGTTCTCAATAATGCAAGTAGATCATTAATAGAGGCTATTGGCTACTCTATATACAGGCTACTGAAAGTCTACTGAATGTTTGTTGAAACACTGTTTACTAGCTATAGCAAGTCAGTTGATAAGTCACTTATAGTCAGTTAAATATACTTGGGACCATCAAAAAAGTGTTACCCATTTATATTTTAAATACAGAAAAACATACTAATGATCCAATCAAAATATGTTGGGGATTTCCCTGAAAGAGCTGAACACCTGTACAATGAACTTTACTAACATGTTAATTAACTCACTCAAACGCATCCTATATAAGTGACAGGGTTCAGCAGTATATTTACACAACATAAACGTATGTGAATGTATGAAAGTGAATGAACTGGGGATCTTGAACTTAATTACGCACTTGTCAGAATGCGTAACTAGCGTTGTGAATATGCTGTTTCCTTTCAGTCACAATACACGTAACACAATATCTCAAACTGTCCCAACGTGAGGAATTCACAACAGAGTAACTTCAAAAGTAGCTAATATTTCAGTATATTCATTATATGCTATTATTAAATGCTTAGAGCTCGGGTTTTCAGTACAGTTTTTTCTCATGTTGTTCAATTTTACATATTAAACATATTTTGTTAATATGTTTGATACATGTTTAAATAATTGTAAGTAGATAGTTTATGCATTTTTCAAAGATTTGAATGTTTGGTCTGTAGTTTGATACATGTTTTTGTAATTATGCACAGTATTGTTAACTACTACATTGTTATTTTTGTTGAATAATATGATATGCTATTTTGGCTAACACTGGCTAAAATGTATGACTATGACATTATTAAATAATTGAATACATTTAAAGGACATTTTCATCAAAATATATACATTTTTTAAATTGGCACTTGTTTTAAAAAATTTATAAACAATCATTTATTTTTTAAATAGCAGCAAATGCGTTTAAAATGATACAAGGGTGAGTAAATAATTACAGAATTTCCATTTTTGGCTTAACTATTCCTTTAAATATTCTGTACATTCATTTTATTTTTTTCACACATGCGGTCTTCCTGTGTGAATATAAAGCTGTGGGTGAGCTCACGCGGTAGCAGCTGTGGTCAAACAATTACATCCACTGATCTTGAGGCAAGGAAAGCGATCCATCCAAATGCTGATCGCCATTTTACAATCAGATTCCGCAATGAATATTTATCACTTCTAAACTGTAGGAATTCTCAATCAATAGACTTTACCCACTAGCAGAAAGATATTATTTCTCTCTCTCTCTCTCTGTCTCTCTCTCTCTTTGCTAACACCAACCTACACAAAAAATGGTAAATTATCATCACAGATGAGGAGCGTCTTATTTACATTTATGGATTGAAATGCCAATTTGTTTTCCAATCCACACAGGAGTGATTTGGTTTGTTCCTAATGCTCTTGCATTTTCTCTAAGTTGTGAATATATATACTGTGAAATCAAATGTTTTTTTATGACCAAGTCTGAAATATTACAATAAGTTCACAAGAGGCCATGGAAGTTCTCTCAAAACCCCTGAACTTTCCGGTCTATATATCACTGTAAACTCTGACCTAAGTTTTAAGGAGAAACATTGTAAAAATGTCAAGGATGCAACTAGCATGAATCAACAACAGCGTTACGTTTAGCATGCAACTGAAATGTCTACTGCTAACATTTCTGTCAGTGACCTTTGTTCTTAGCAGATGTGGATAGCAGTTGTTGTTTTTTCACAATGCAAGTACTGCTACAGAGATGAGAGAGAATTTACCTAGACTTTTTACACTTGGAAGTATGTCTGTGTCACTAGCATCTCCAATAGAGCACAACAGTCTGGATCCGAAACTAAAAATCCCAGTCAATTTCCCCATAGACTAATTGATTTTTAAAGACAGACTAACCATGAGCTCCAAGGTTGTTTCTCGATGGTATAAGCTTCTGTTGAAGCCATCATCCCCGTTATTTCAACTTAATAAAATAAATAATTATTGTGTTTAGTAGTGGAATTTCTGGTGAAGAAATACTCTACCTATGATCCTGAAGAGAACGATCCGCTAATCAGAGAGTCGCTGCAAACAAAGTGCGCCAAAAGAGCTGTGCAGCGACTGCTCACTTCCATGACGTACTGTGAATGACGCAATCTCCCTACACTCTCAAACTACTTATAGATAGCAAAATAGCATTTTATATTAGCATAAAGCTAAATGTTTACATGACAGTTCACACAAGGTTTATGTCTATTTCTGCTGCTCCAAACTTACACTGAATTCTCTGTGAATGTAACACATCATATGAAAATGTTTCACCGCTGTTCAAACACAATTTTAATCGCATCATTTATAATAATAAATGTTTTCCAACTGAATACACTAAATATTAAATGGAACAAATGACAAAAAAATGCAAAGTAATCTCTTCTGTATTCAAAATATATGTTTTGAATGTAACTGTACTCTGATTACCAATTATTTAAATTGTAACTGTGGTGGAATAGAGTTACTTATATGTTGTATTTTAAATATGTAATCCCATTACATGTATTCCATTGCTCCCCAATCCTGTTCATGCCTTACAACTCTTTTATGAAGAATTTAATGAAGTCCCTATGGAAAAAAATAAATGGGGAAAACTCTTCCGGAACAAGGGTGGCTGAAAAAGTGGGAGGGCACTGTTGCGATCCATTGCTAAAATAATGACCTGCTATTGGTCTGTCAATGCCATTGCGTTCTGCTTTTGGCGGGACAAAAAAATAGCTCACCACATGCGCACCATTGACTGAGCCCATGTTAACATGTTTAAGTGGTTCGAATGCTACACAAAGTGTGCAATGGTTTAATGGCACCACAGTATTGGAACTTTTCATGGAAATAAATCTTCAAATGTCTTGCTTATCGTTGACTCTGTATTATACACATTTCAACTTTAAGTCTACAGAACAGAAGACGTTCACAGAATATCCACTTTAAGTAAGTGCTATTGTTTGGAATATTTTGCCTACAATATCCCTATAAGTTTCCCCTTTTGTTTTACACAGAAAGAAATACAAAAATAAAATGCAGGTTTAGAACGACATTAGAGTGGGTAAATAATTGCAGATTTTTTTTTATTTGGTGAAATATTCCATCAAACCCTGCTCAAGAGGCATGACGTTTGTTCATATACCTCTGCAGGCAATCAGACTGAGATGCTGGTTATGAAACTAAGTTGAATTATACACTTGTAGCTAATTCCCTCAAGCTTTACACCCTCCGGTCTGGCAACAATCGGCCGCAGAACTAAGACGATCAATGAGTTGTAATGACTCTCCAATCTCCGTCAATACTCAATTAATGAAACGGATGGAGAAAATGTCAACATGCTGCTAGCCAGTGCTGTTCCAAAATGGTGAGTAATGATTACTCAGAAAGCACTTCACAGCCTGTGAGAATCCCTGCAGAGCACTGGATACTGGACTCCAGGGAGGTTGGACCATAAACAGAGAGATTTCACCACAGATCTACAGTTTGGGGAGTTCTGAGAGCAGTGCGCTGAAAAGATTCACTCTCTTCAATTCTGTAGAAGCGAGTTTAATTTGTGGCCCTGTAATGTTTTCTACTCACAGTTAAAAGTATGAAAACAACAGTTTCCATAAAAAGCAGTTAGCCACACTGCGAATTACTAGCAAGCTAACTACATTTAATGGTGTTTAAAAGTGTTTCATTTCTGTGCCACAAAGTGGACTAGTTAGCTAAAACTAGCGATGCTACTAACTTGAGTAAAGTTTTCAGGAGTGTGACAGTGTAGCCGGTCCTACTCGCCCCCGCTCCGAACGGGATTCGAACCGACGTCTCTGGCGTGGGAGGCGGGTGCGCTAACAAGGAGGCTAAAGACTATACCCCCTAGCGTCAGTCGCTAGTGCACCTCTTGAGGTCAGGAGAGTGAGGTTTACACACTGCACAGCTATTTACCAGCTGGCTCCCGTTTACACTCACCCCCCCAAACCTCACTCCCATCCGGGTCACGGCACCAAATGTAGCCGGTCCTACTCGCCCCCGCTCCGAACGGGACTCAAACCGACGTCTCCGGCGTGGGAGGTGGGTGCGCTAACAAGGAGGCTAAAGGCTACAGCACCTAGCGTCAGTCGCTAGTGCACCTCTTGAGGTCAGGAGAGTGAGGTTTACACACTGCACAGCTATTTACCAGCTGGTTCCCGTTACAACAGCAGATCTGCTGGTTTCACACATTTGTCACATGACATGCCCACTGTAAGTCACACCCATTACAAGTTACGCCCCCTTCAAATAACTGAGAAATGATCTTGCAACAGCTGGATGTCACATTCATACACTTTTTGTTGTGTTAATTAGGAGCGCTTCAGCAAAAAGTAAGAGGACTTGGTGACATCATCTATAAAGGAAAGTAAGTCATTTGGGATGACATGCACTGCAGAATCATACACGAGTGCACAGAATATGCATTAAGGAAGCAAATTGGGTCAGGTTTGATTTCTATGTTCCTGCTATTTTATCTTGATTCTTAAATGAGATCGTGGGAAATGACGGCCAGAAAATGTGTGACCCAAAGTGGCTCACTCAGCAGAATGGCAGCATGGAAGTGAATGGTGGCTGGCCTTCTGTGTGACTGTATATACAAAACAGGTTGTGAATGAATCAGAGGTCATTGTCTGTCAGCTGGTTAATACATAATTTATGTCTCAACATTGCTTCATTACAGAGCATCAAAGAAATCAATGGCCCAGCAGGGTTGCTATCACAGTACACAAGAGCAGGTGTGTGCGCTTGCATAGAAATCTCACCCCTAAGGTGCGTCACATTAGGCTTTAAGCATGCAGAATTATTTCGAAACTCACAAGGAACATCACCGACAAGATGTTGCTCTAGGGCTTCTGCTTATAATAATTAATAAATCAGTAATAATGAAATAAAAATGTTAAATGTACTCCACTTTCTGCATGTATAGAAATTGCTCACGCACTTGCTCCAAAGCTCATGGCCTGTCTGTAACTCACCTGAGCGAATCTGCCAGTGCTGCAGCGGTCTGACAACAAGGAAAATAAACCCCCCCCCCACCACCCTTTATTCGCCACGGAATTCAACGCACAAGTGGCTATAATCAATAAACACGCAGCTGAGCGAATGATTTACGCGGCTCCGTGTTTCACACACAAAGAAAAGCTTACTTCCCCCCACAGGCAGGCACTATAATAGAGGCCTTTCAATCTTAATGGATGCTGTCGATTGTCATGCTTGTTGTAGCAGTATTCAAAAGCGCTATCCGATCAGCCTGCGGGACAGCGCAGAGCAGACAGATGATTAGGTACTGCAAACGAGCCTTATCGCCAGGGGAAATTGATGACTCAATCCAGGGGAAGATGGACGACTTTATTTGCGTCATATAAAGAGAAGTGTATCGCTCATAATGCAGTTATGATTGAGCTTTAAGGGAAGCGTTCATAATGACATTACATCCAGATATGCTGCTACTCTTCATCTGGCAGCCGTCCATGCGTGTGTATGTTTGTGTCTGTGAGAGCAGAGCGAGAGAGAGAGGAAGCGAGTATTGCTGAGAGGTTGCTCTTTCATTGCTCAGGGGATTTCATGGAATTCTCAGCTATGTTTTTGTCTTTGCCTTGGAAGTTTCTCCTAAAATCACAAAAAATAGGAACAAATGAGACAATTGTTGACACAAGAGTACAGAGCTATGAAATAAATGTGGATAGCATAGATCAGATAATTTGGTTTTGTAATAATTTGATGAGAAATGTTTGAGTTCATATTGAGATCTCTTGACTTTTGGAGTATCTGACACTCCCAAGGAGACACGTGATCAGGGCTGGACTGGTAATCTGGCATACCGGGCATTTTCCCGGTGGGCCGACACACTTTGGGGCTGATCAAGGGCAGACTGGCCATCGGGAGAACCAAGCGGCCACAGAACGGGCCGAATGGGCTGCTATAAGCTAAAATGAGCCGCCGCGTTATGCAGAACGGACCACATAACGGCACCCCGATATGCAGAAAAGGACAGCGACCCCCCCCCCCCTCCATAGGAACATATACATTCATATTTTAAATGTATTCTACATGAATAATATGATTTTAGAAATGTGGAATCTTTAATGTACTTAAAAGTAATTACCTTAATAGAAACTCAGGTTGTACAGAATGGAATCTGATTACAAGAATTAAAAATGTAATGTATTACACTACTTTTTTGACTTAAAAGTCATTAAATTACAGTAAATAATTACTTTGTAATCAGCACTGTTGATCAAAATTTTATTTTGCTGTCCTATGCATCATTTTAAAAGTATATTTAGCATAGCATTTATTGCATTTATCATTGTTTTTCCCCTTTGTATGTGATCCTATCAGAATAGAAGTGCGACCGACCAATTGAGAACCTAGTTCTGGAGAAATTGAGATATTAATGAGATTTTTCTTTTCTATGGGAGGAAAAAAGAAAGTAAATTGGCTATAAAGACAGAGAGAAGTGTATAAGAGAGGCAACAAAGAAAAAAACCCTTGAAGCAGTCAGAACTGGCAAAGAGCTGGCACCTCATGCATTTTCTCTTTTTTTCCCGCTTTTCCTTTTTCCTTGTACTTTTCAAATGTTTCCCTCCACCTCCAGCTCAGTGCAATAATAGTGCACAGATTGCTTATATCACCACATTTTGGCAAACCTTCCAGTCCAATTTGACAACCATTTTCACCTATCTGTTTCCACTTTATTTCACCATTCCTGCTTGTCACGTTTCAGGCATTTTTGCATGCATCTGCACTGTTGCAACACGATCACACAGGAAGTCAGCATGATGCTTCCAAGAGTTCCGGGACTCGGATAGGCCACATTATGCTGACTCACTGACAAGCACCCTCTCCTTTGACACATTGTTGCATTGGCTCTGTGTGTTTACCTTCCTCTAAGGTGCGACCAGATGCACATTGTGTCAGCAGCACGGGAGATCCGGGTTCACATCCCGCATTAAAACTTGGAAGTAATCACGTTCGCATAATCAGTGTCGACCACAATTCAGAGGTTGCCTTTTTCCTTCTAACATTACATTTTTGAAACCTAGACTGGAACCAACTTGCTTTTGGTGCCCCCCTGTGGAAATTTTACCTGGAAAATGAAGCTCACACATGCCTAACACAACACTTGTCGCTTTGGCCACAGGGGCAGTGTTTTAAATTTAATTAAGCGCAGACAGATTTTAGCTAAAGAAATGTCAGCCCACTGTTTCTGATTTCACTGTGAGATCATTCTGGTGTTTCAAAAGTTTTTCTGTGTAAATGTGTTAGATGGATGTATTTGACCTTTGCCAATTAATCGCATGATTTTTCAAAGTTAATCGCGATTAGTGCTGAAATTTAAAAAAAGCTAGCACCTCCGTAAATTGTGATATTATTGAAGCCTTGAACCTTACTGTGAATAAACATTTCAGTAGGTGAAAATATTTTTTTTAGGTGTCTTAGCACCACATACATTGTGATATAATTCAATATAAGAATGATTGAACACTTATAACACAACAAATCAATTCGCTCTAAAAATATTTAAAAACATGAAATGTGCAACATTCATTGATCGGCCGTTGGTGGCTTTTGGAACTGACACAATCGAAAGCACTTTTGTTTAAAAACTTAAACACTTTTGTTTATCGACCAAGCAGTCACAGTTAATCCAATTACGATGTTTGTGAAATCCCAAAATACCGACCGGTTAAACTGCTTGACCAATTAAGTAATGTACCAGTAATTGATATATCTATTATTTTTCTTCATATATTTTAATTTCAAGTTTATGTATGTGTGTGTGTGTGTGTGTGTGTGTGTGTGTGTGTGTGTGTGTGTGTGTGTGTGTGTGTAACTATGGAGACTTGAGTTGTCAATCACTCACTCAAAGCGTCAATATCTGATTTTCATGTGTGATAAACAGCTGCGTGTGATTCTTCCCATATCAAACACGCTTGTTTACGTTCCAATCATTGTGAGAAACACTCACCGAGGGAGATGAGACTGACATTTACCTGTGATTCTTGCAGTCGGGCCTAAAATGACAGAGAGTGTAATATGTTCAGGCCCTCAAAAAATGCCACCAGATCTGGAATCAATTTGCATTTCCCCCGAGTCCGGATAACACGCCGCTGTCAGAGGACGATTCACATCCGCCATCAATAATGATGTTACGGGAGAGGTTTGCGGAGGGGAGAGGGGATCAAATTGAAAGACTGATGCTATATGTTTCAAATGATTGCCCTGTGAGCAGTGTGTGTTTATGTGTGTGTGTGTGCACGCAGTTATTGCACGCACTAGCATAGTGCAACCTATTAGCTTCTCTTGTTCTTTGCTCCAGGTTAAGACTCACCGGAAAAGATGCATTAGAACTAAGAGAAGTACATGTCAGCCATTGCATTTTCATACCCCTATAGCGCAACAGCGACCGTCTTTTTTTTCAGTGGCCTTGCTTCCGTAAGTATTTTTTACCATTCATTTTCTCCACAGGGATTTCCAAAAATTCTTCAGTAAGACGTTTTGAAATTTAACCAAAGCAACCAGCTCCAAGAATCACAACATTACAAACTTTGATTTGAAGCAAAAAGGTTCAAAGGGACAAGACAAATCAAATCATTAGTCATTGATTATAAGCATAAATTCAATTTATACATTTATACAAAATATTTAAATATATACAAATATGTCAGTATTTCAGTTTGAGGTTCGTCCACACTTATGCGTTTTAAGTGGAGCGTTTTCAAAGTCTTGGGATCAGTGGAGGACACTGACGTTCCAGTGTGGACGATAGCAAAATCAATGAGTTTTCCACCCAAAACCAAAAAATTATTTAACAAGTGCATAAAAGACAAAAGGTACACAAGACATATCATGAAGCATTGCAAATTACACGATCAAATCATATTAGTCATTGTATGTATAAAATTGTAAGTATACATTGTAAGTATAAAAACGATATATTTACATTTTATAGCAAATATTCAAATATATACAAATATACAGAATTAGTATTTTCATTTGAGGCATGTCCACATTATTAGTCTTTGATAACAAGTATAAAAACAATATATTTAAAGGGATAATTCCCAAAATTGAAAATTCAGTCATTGTTTACTCACCCCTGAGTAGATCAAAGATAGAAACAAATTGTGCTCTGTGATGTCATAAAATGACAGTTTATAGTGACCACTTTTCAAGCTTCAAAAGAACACAAAAGTATAATTCAGAAGTCTAATAAATTATTCCATGAGACTCAAGATTTTTATGAAAGCATACGATAAAATTTGGTGAGAAACAAACCAAAATCGAATGTATTATTTAGTGAAACTGTGGACCGACCATTGATCTCCTGTGCACGTTCATGATAGAGTGCGAGAGCAACAGTAACAAGGAGCTCACTCGCGACATTGGGGCGTTCAAGCAAAAACTTATTTTGTTTATCTAAAAACAGGTCCTCCACAGCGATAATTACAACACAACACAACACCGCTGGACACAAAACAAAGAACAGAACTTACTGAACATGTCAGAAGAGTTTGTAGTCGAAGAATTGATGCATTCCTATGCCCAGCCTTATTTTTTTGAGTACTCAGAAATCAAGCAGAAACATAGAGGAGTCTACAAGCAGCCACAGTCACACTGTGTCCTAATCTGATGGCAAATGACACGTGATATAAGGTATCTTTCCTATGTTCATCAGAGTTTTTATCCTAACCAGCTGTCACGAGCAATGGTGCGTTCAATCGTGTAACTGCACCTCTGTGAACTGGTACCGGTCCAAAAACGTTCTCATTATAATATATTAAAGCCAGCATCTCTTGAGCCGGTTAAAAGCAACTTTATTTTGGATAAGAATGTTACACCTACCGAAAGGTTTTGCGGCAGTCTCACTCTCTTCAGGTCTGTCACAAATACTCATCGGTTCAGAATGGAGAAGAAGTGACAGGCATTCCCTCCTATTCCTGTAGTTTGATTGAGGACTCAAAAATAAGGCTGGGCATAGCAATGCATTTATTCTTCAACTACAAACTACAAACTCTTCAGACATGTTTAGCAAGTTCTGTTCTCTGGTTTGTGTGCAGCTGTGTTGTGTTCTGTTGTCACTGTCGCTGTGGTGATCCTGTTTTTATATAAATAAACAAGTTTTCACTTGAACGCCCCATGATGCGAGGCGGCGGTGTGAACTGTTGCTCTCATGCCCTATCATGAAAGCGTGCACAGGAGAAGGACGGTCCAAAATATTCAAATATATACAAATATATTGTATCAGTCCACACAAATACTTTCGGTGGCAGAAACGTGGCCTTAAGTGTAAGAAGACCAATTTGATACATTGTTCATAATGCTCCATTTTCAAGGTAACAGCAACCTTTATGATTGGTGGAGTGCTTTGTAAAAAATGTGGATAATGCAGTTATTCACTGCAAAATTGGCTATTAAATTTTTATTATTATTTTTTTTTTTTTTTGTTAAAATCATTAAAAACTGCAGTTTGCAGGAGTTGATTTATCATTGCTTAACCTAAGAGCTCATGATAGGTTTGCCTCAAAATGTTTATAGTTTATCGATAAATAATTATTGATAACATGAATGGGACATTTACTTCTGGAAACCTTCTGACTAGAAGCTAATTTGCTCTGTTACACGAATCTCTATATTCAAAATGACCTACAATCAAAAGAAGTGTTAAGTATTACAGACAATTAGGGATTTCCAAGTAGTAATTAAGATATGAATAAGAATCTACACTATCCGAGTTTGAGCCTAAATACTCTAACAACTTTATTTACTGTTGTAATTAAAATGTTACTTGAATATGTGACTTGTATAAAAAAAAGAAAGAGAGATAATTGCCACAGAATTAGAACAGAAATTGTGTCACTCTTCAGATCAAGAAAAATAAGGATTATGAGGACATAACTTTTAAATAATGGGCCACTCTTTGGTTTCTTGACATTAATGAGGATATTTATTGCACAGCGACTAGTGGAACAGGTATCAGCTGCGATCAGCACATCATTAAGTTCTTCCTCAGCTGCCGTTCTCAACACGCTAAAGGGGAAATACATGACACTTTGGCCACTCAGTGAAAATGATGATATGATGATCTGGAATGTTCCATTTTAATACGACTCTCCTCGTCTTCAGAGATGGGTGTAAATATATATAAACAGATCAGCCACAACATTAAAACCACCAGTCTAATATTGTGTAGGTCCCTCTCGTGTTGCCAAACACAATTGTACAGAGCGGTTATCTGAGTTACTGTAGACTTTGAGAGTTCAAACCAGTCTGGTCATCCTCTCTCATCAACAAGACATTTCCATCCACGGAACTGCCGCTCACTGGATGCGTTTTGTTTTTGGCACCATTCATTTATATTTACATTTATGCATTTGGCAGACGCTTTTATCCAAAGCAACTTACAGAGCCCTTATTACAGGGACAATCCCCCCGGAGCAACCTGGATTTAAGTGTCTTACTCAAGGACACAATGGTGGTGGCTGTGGGGATCGAACCAGCAACCTTCTGCTTACCAGTTATGTGGCTTAAACCACTATGCCACCACCACTCCAGTACCATTTGGAGTAAATTCTAGAGACTGTTGTGTGTGAAAATCCCAGAAATACTCAAACTGTGAATACTCCAAAAATGTGATCTCAGTGATTTGGACCGTTGCATGATTGCTTCCATTTTTAGTTTATTTAAATATCTTAAATGATATAACAAAAGTCTTAATTATCATTTAAAGAGATCTTAAATTTGGGGCGTAGAGATGGGAATCGTAATATGAGTTTTATGACTTTTTCCAGCCTGGAAACACGATTTAAACATTCTCAGATTTTTCTATGTTTTCCATGACCATAGGAACCCTCCTGCTACAAACTAACATAGCCTACATTGATGTAGTTATAAGATGGTTTGTGTCATTTTCCATTTTTATTTCATAGCAACTTCTAATCTGTTATTTCATATTTTCCATGTAGCATAAATATACAATCTCTTTTGGTGTACTGTAATCTCCTCTCCAATGCAACCAGCTATTTTTGGCTGATTGGCAAGGCACTGTGCAGTTGATGTCAAACACACCTATACACATTGCAGCCAATGCATCCGAGCTCTCTTGAAAATATACCAGGTTGGCCTTATAACCCTTACCGAGACACCTCTTCTCCTTCATGATGTAGGAGTGAAGGTTGTGCGATTTTAACGCTATGCAACCAAGTCAAGTGTTAATTGGAGGTGGGCAGTTTGGTGATTTGACTGCAGGCCACAGTCACTGCTCCCTCTACCTTTACACACACGCACACGTACACACACACACACACACGCAACTCTCGCATTTCTGCCTGCAGTGAGACAGCAATCTCGGTGGTCTAACATCTCTCTCGAATCGCTGAGGAGTATCTGCGAGTAGCTATTCCATATTGATTGTTTGGAAGGTTTTTTAAATGCATTTATAAAACGCACAAATGTTAGCAGTGTTTGTCTCTACGGTCCACTCTGCTTTCTTTGTTTTTCTAGCTTTTATAACTATAACAGAAAATATTCTGTAAAATATATTCTCACTTGAAAAAACAAAATACATTTGAATATATTCAATTTTCAGCTCCAAATATTTCTGGCCAATACATGCTAAAAACATAGTGTTAATGTATATTGTAAACAGTTGAAACATAAATGTTTTTACAAATTGAAAATTGTATTTGTTTAAACTCTTAAATTTCGAAATATATTACTATGGACTTCAGGGGCAAGAAAATTGGCAACACCAAAGCCATGGGAAACACACATACTGATAAAATGTACTCTGAAAGTTGTGTAAGTTGCTTTAACATCTGCAAAATGAATGTGATTTGTACATTTGGTGACAGTATTTCATCCAAAAAAAGGGGGAAAATAAGAACTATTATTAATTTGTAATTTTTTTATGTATCAGTATATTTTTGGAAAATAGTAGACTATATAAAGAATTAACAAAATAAACATAATAAGCATAGATTCATTACTGAATTTTTTTTTTTTTAAAATAAAATATTGTATATAAAAAAGTAATTCATTGACATACATTTAGGACCATTATGCCTTTTTGCAGGACACTTGGGCACATTTTACCTCACAATTTTCATTACCGCAGCACATTTCACTTTTATTATTCTCATTGTTTTTAATTATGATTTTTGAAACCGTAACACGTTTTTTTTTTATTGTAAAAAAACATACTGGTGTACAATGATTTATTTTACATTCAAATCAGCAAAAATGAAAAGCAGTGCCAAGGGAGTACTACTATGATGTATAACTACTATACAATTTAAATAATATATAATTTCACGTTGCAGTGATGAAAATATCATCGTAACCTTTTTTTCGCATTACTGTAATGAGAGTTGGGAGGTAAAATGTCCGTAATTGTCTAAAAATATGAATAAATAATACAATGTAAAATATAATTTTTTATATTTTATTGAGGTTTCACCCATCTTTCCATCCATATATATATATATATATATATATATATATATATATATATATATATATATATATATATATATATATATATATATATATACACACTGGCAGCCAAAAGTTTGTAATAATATACAGATTTTTCTGTTTCAGAAAGAAATTGGTACTTTAATTCACCAAAGTGGCATTCAACTGATCACAAAGTATAGTCAGGACATTACTGATGTAAAAAACAGCACCATCACTATTTGAAAAAAGTACTTTTTGATCAAATCTAGAAAGCAGCATCACTCCAACACCTTATCCTTGAGTAATCATGCTAACTTGATAATTTGGTACTAGAAAATCACTTGCCATTATATCAAACACAGCTGAAAGCTATTTGGTTAGTTAAATGAAGCTTAATATCGTCTTTGTGTTTGAGTTGCCACAGTATGCAAAAGACTGCCATGTCTGAACGTCTATATTAGGTCAAAAATGGCAAAAAAGAAACGGCTTTCTCTAGAAAGTCGTCCGTTAATCATTGTTTTGAAGAATGAAGGTGATACAATGCTTGAAATTGCCAATAAACTGAAGATTTCATACCAAGGAGTACAATACAGTCTTCAAAGACAAAGCACAACTGTCTCTAACAAGGACAGAAAGAGATGTGGAAGACCAGATGTGCAACTAAACAAGAGAAGTACATCAGTCTCTAGTTTGAGAAATAGACGCCTCACATGTCCTCCGCTGACAGCTTCATTGAATTCTACCCGCTCAACACCAGTTTCATGTACAACAGTAAAGAGAAGACTCAGGAGGACTTGAAAAAAAGCCACTTTTGAAACAGAAAAACAAAAAGAAAAGGTTTGAGTGGGCAAAGAAACACAGACATTGGACAACAGATAATTGGAAAAGAGTGTTACGGATCTTAACCCCATTGAGCTTTTGTGGGATCAGCTAGCCTGTAAGGTGCGTGAGAATAACAAGGATCTGCAAAGCTGTCATTGCTGCACATGGAAGATTTTTTTATGAGAACTCTTTGAAGAAGTTTAAGAAGTTTTGATTTTTTTTTCCAAATTGTAATAGTAATTTTTTCACAATATTAATGTCCTGACTATACATTGTGATCAGTTGAATAACACTTACTAAAAGTTCTTATTTCTTTCCATAAGCGCATAATCTGTACATTATTCTTTGGCTGCCAGTTTATATATCATCATCATCATCATCACCAATAATCTTAGTAAATAAATATTTACATTGATAATATATCATAAGGAATAAGTAATTCTTACGCCAAGTAATATATTGCATTAGCCTAAATGTGGGCTTGGTTCATTAATATAAAATGTGCCTACACAATAGTGTGTTAATCGGCAACTGTTTTGAACGCTGCTGGTCCAGTCAGAATTTAGATTTTTTTTATGATTATTTATTTTGTTTTCAGTTTTTTTTTTATTTAATTTTTTTTTAAATAAAACAGTTAACATTGTTATGACTGAATTAACTAAATAAAATCAGTGATAGAAAAAGTGAGTGTATATTGCAAAAATGTTGGCATTTGTACATGCGTTATGGCATATTGTCTGATTTTAATCCTAAACTATTCCAGTATGGTAACTATTTAATGCAAAGTATGCATTAAAAACACTTTTTTCTCTATATCATGTACTTACACACACAAACCATTAACATATCCTTTGCTTTTTCTTTCTTTCTTTTTTTTTTTTTTGCTAGAACACACACAGGATTGTGTGTATGGCTTGTTAGAAATGAGGAGATAAAACTTAGCATAGTGCTCCCAATTAGTGTAGCAGTGACCATGCACTGTCTCTGACTAACACGCTCTCTCTTGATGGCACACGCTAGAGACAGAGCAAGCCGACATGTGTGTGTGCGCGCAAAGGCTGAGAGAGAGTGATAGTGGAAGAAAAGCAGAGAAAGAGAGAGCGAGCTTGGGAGAGAGATGAAAACGGCTTAAGCATTCATTCTGAGTAGAGAGACAGGCCCTATTAACATTTAACAGCATTTGTGCAACTTGGTGCCGAGGTTATGATGCAAATGAAGGAGAATTAAAAGTGGCCAGGGGTTTGGCATTGATGGATTGCAGTCTGGCATCTCTCACACTTTGCAGTGTCCATCAGAGGCGATTACTATGTAATTAAAGCTTATTTCTGGACTCTCCGGCACATAATTACTTTGTGAATGTAACCATCATCTAAAAGCTAGCAAAAACGCTTTAGCATTTAGTCGGGCAGTCATTTCCGAGGGCTCGTGTCAGATATAGCCATCAGACGGCGCAAAAGAACTGTCACTTTTAATAAGAGGCAAAAAATTAAATGAAACAGTATGCTTATTACAGAAAAATTAGGCTTTCAAGAGTCCTTTCTGTGATTTGCATAATTTATTCTCCCCACCCCCCACCCCACCCCACCCCCTGCCTCCTCACACCAAGCTTTAGGCAATTTCCCTCACATTTAAATCGATTGCACATTTAAGGCTACTTAAAGAAAATTATCACTTTGCATATTTTAATTGTTATGAAGGAAGTGATTTGAGAGAGGTTTGTGCCTTATCCTCTTGAGCTGTGTGCGTGTGTGTGTGTGTGTGCTTGAGAGAGCGAGACACGTGGCGCCCGGCGCTGCAGCGTCCCAGATAACCCCTGAGTTCACAGACTTTCCACTCCACTTTCATCAGAATGCTAATGAGGAAGCTAACGCTAAAACAAGTGGATCTTTGATATTTACAAAATAGGCCCTAATAACTGGTGTGTAATTTGTTTTACACAACTCTATTTTCCTGTTTTCTTATCACTACAGATTTTTATTTCCTTCTTTGGTCTATTGGTTTTGTGTAGAAATACAACAGTATTTCAACTTTCATCATGCTAATAAGGAAGCTAATGCTAGAACAAGTGGATCTTTCATATTTACAAAACAGGCCCTATTAATTGGAGTGTTTTACACAACTTTACTATTTTATCACCACATGGGTTTGATATTTTTCTGTGTTTAGTCAATTAGTTTTGTCTAGAATTGAAGCAAAATAGAGTTCACAGGCTTTCTACTCCACTTTCATCAGAATGCTAATGAGGAAGCTAATGCTGGTGGACACAAGTGGATCTTTCATATTTACAAAATAGGCCCTAATAATTAGTGTTTTACATAGCTTTATTATTTTATCTCTACTTTTGTTTGATTTTTTATTTATTTATTTTGTGTGTGTGTTTGGTCAATTAGTTTTGTCTAGAAATACAACAGAATAAAGTTCACAGATGTTCTAATCCACTGTTATCCAAATGCTAATGAGGAAGCTAACACTAGGATCTTTGGTACAAAATAAGCCCTAATAAGTGGTGTTTTACACAACCATTTTATCAGCACATTTATTTGATATTTTTGTGTGTTTGATCAAACAAAACGCAATAGAATAAAGTTCACAGGCTTTCCACTTTCATCATGCTAATGAGGAAGCTAATGCTAAGAAAAAACCGGACATATTTACAAAATAGGCCCTAATAAGTAGTGTTTTACATGACTTTACCAATTTATCACCACATTTATTTGATGTGTGTGTGTGTTTGGTCATTCTTTTGTATAGAAATACAACAGAATAAAGTTCACAGACTCCACTGTCACCCGAATGCTAATGAGGAAGCTAACACTAGGGGAAGTGGATCTTTCATATTTACAAAATTATCCCGTACTAAAATTGAGAGTTCATGGCAAATTTGCAGCAAATTTGCCACTGATCATTTTTCACATGCAAATTAGCTTTGCGGCAAACTTGCGGAAAATTGTCTATTGTTGCCAATGGTTTGCCAGAGGTTCACCACTACTGGTGAAGAGATGTAAACTCCTGGCAAACATTTGCAGCAAATAAAATGCTAATTTGCATGTGAAAATGACAAGCGGCAAATATGCTTCCATTTTTTTTGTAAGGAAAGCCCTACTAAGTATAATAGTGTTTTACAGAACTTAAAAATTTTCTAACCACATTTATTTAATATTTTGTGTGTTTGGTCAATTGGTTTTGTCTAGAAATACAGAATAAAGTTCACAGATTTTCACTCCACTTTCATCGGAATGCTAATGAGGAAGCTAAAGCTAGGATAAGTGCATCATTGATAGTTACAAAATAGGCCCTAATAAGTGGATTGTTTTACACAACTTCAATATTTTATCACCACTTTTGTTTTGATATTAATTTTTAAAATATTTTTGTGTTTGTTTAATTGGTTTTGTCTAGAAATACAACAGAATAAAGTTCACAGATCGTCCAGTGAATGCTAAAGAGAAAGCTAATGCTAGAACAAGTGGATCTTTGGTATTTAAAAAATAGGTCTTAATAACTGGAGTGTGATTATTTTTACACAACTTTACTTTCCCATTTTCTTATTTACTTTTTTGTCAGTCGGTCTTGAAATACAACGGAATTAAGTTCACAGACATGCCACTTTCATAGTGCTAATGAGGAAGCTAATGCTAGGATAAGTGGATCTTTTTAAGAGATATACTTTTATGCCACTTGAACCCATAGAAAATAACTGCCCAGGAGATTTCTAAAGATGGCCGCCGAGTGGACTAACTTGCCTTGAAAGGGACTTTTTTTTAACCCCATCTTCATTCGTAGAACATAATCATTTGATTAAGTACAATTTTAAACACTACTGTATTAAACACAGTACTAAGCTATAACTATAAGTGTGCTCTCATCAGTGACATGGACAAGATTAAGGAAATAAAAATGGAGATTTTTGATCATGTTAAAGCCTCTTGATTAGAAGCTAACATCAGTCAAGGCATGACTCAGCAACACACGGCAATATTTGCTGCCACGCTGTGACCTGTATCGAAGTGAAGGAGACTCGGAGACACCATGCTTTCAACAGCAGAGTTGCAGAATTAATTGCATTTTAATGAACAACCTTCCAGGTATTAGAGATTAAAAGGAAAGGTACAGTCAAATGAGAAATAAATTACAACACATCTCCCACATTGCAAAGTCATTACACATTAGATAATAAGACTTTAAGACTATCAGTGTTTTAAGTTTATTTTTCTAACCTTAATAGTGATTTATTTATTTTTTGGTCTTGTTTTCAGCATAAATCTGACAACATTTAGAGAGGTTTATGCTTAAAACGAAGAGAAAAAAAAAACGAAAACAAAAAACATTTTTACATTTTTCAAATTCAATTGGAAATGAAAGACGTAGTATATTCTCTATAGACACTGTTAATAGTGTGATTAACTATATAAAAAAATAAAGCATTGAAAAATGTATGCAATTAATCATGCCTTCTGACCCATACGTAAATTCCGTATAAAGTATTTTTCTACCACATGAGCAATTCAAATGAAGTAAATGTCATTTTGTGTCTTTACGAGCAGCGTCTGAAGGGGGCAGTCAGTGCGCCCAAAAATCCTCAAAAGCAGTGCAGCCACATAATGAGGGCAGGTGGATGAAGCTCAACAGAATTCAGGGATCTTGAGATGCGATTTTTAAAGTTTCAACTATTTTTATCATGATACAGGGTCCTAAAACAGGATTTTTATGATGCTGACACATATTAACATAACCATTCAAATTAGTGCAGATGGAACGCTAGAACACTTCCTGTGAGAACAAGAAAGTCACTTCCTGTGAGAACAAGAAAGTTTGATGAACTCAATATGCAAAATGGATTGCTTTCGACTGATTCAATGATATTGGGACAAAACGTACAATATATTAACTTCTAAAGCCACTTTTTTTGCATTGTCTAATCAATGCTTCACTCGTCTGCTGCAATAATGCAATATATATATATATATATATATATATATATATATATATATATATATTATGGCTGTTAATTTAACATGTTAATTCAGTGCAATTAATTGTATAAATTTTTTTTTTAAATGTAAGCAATTAATTGTGTTAAAACATTTACGCAATTAATCAAGTCCCCGGACTGTAATATGGAAGATTCCTGAGCAATTCAAGCCTGAAGTACCACTTGTTTTCTCCAGGGGGCAGTAAGTGAAACGTCAGCTGTATAGGCAACGTGCAGCTTATACAAAGAACAAACCAACCCTTCAGCAGACAACACAGCACAAGAAAGCGCTCTTGCATTCAAAAACATGCTTGATGGAGCGCATATCCGAATCTCCAGACATCCAAATCTTCTAAGTATTAAACTACACTTACCTTGACACAGCGACCTAAAAATGGTACGTTTATGATGTAACGCAGCCTCGAACTGATTGACTAAATTCAATTGCAAAATGGATTGCTGTGAACCGTTTCAGCAATTGAAAGCTATATATATATATATATATATATATATATATATATATATATATATATATATACACACACAATGGCAGCCAAAAGTTTGAAATAATATACAGATTTTTCTTTTCAAGAAGATCAATCCTGGTGGTGGAGGACGAATCTCAGTTGCCTAGTTCATCTCTAGGCAATCTCAGAGACATAGCGCATGTGGATGCTTCATGCTATTCTCCGAGGCATCCACGCACAACTCACCACGTGCCCCACTGAGAGTGAGAACCACACATTTTAGTGACCACAAGGAGGATAAACCAATGTGACTCTACCCAGCCTAGCAACCGGGCCAATTGGTTGCTTTTCCTAAGCAACCAAATGTCCGCCTGACTGGAGTCTTAACATTGCTTTACAATGTCTTTGTGTTTGTTTTTGAGTTGCCACAGTATGCAATAGACTGGCATGTGTTAAGGTCAATATTAGGTCAAAAATGGCAAAAAAGAAACAGCTTTCTCCAGAAACTCATCAGTCAATCATTGTTTTGAGGAATGAAGGCTCAATGCTTGAAATTGCCAAAAAATAAGAGTGTACACTACAGTCTTCAAAGACAAAGCACAACTGTCTCTAACAAGGACAGAAAGAGATGTGGAAGGCCAAATGTACAACTAAACAAGAGGATAAGTACATCAGAGTCTCTAGTTTGAGAAATAGACACCTCACATGTCCTCCGCTGACAGCTTCATTGAATTCTACCTGCTCAACACCAGTTTCATGCACAACAGTAAAGAGAAGACTCAGGGGTGCAGGACTTATGGGAAGAATTGCAAAGAAAAAGCCACTTTTGAAAAGGTTTGAGTGGGCAAAGAAACACAGACATTGGACAACAGATAATTGGAAAAGAGTGTTACGGATCTTAACCCCATTGAGCCTTTGTGGGATCAGCTAGACTGTAAGGTGCGCGAGAATACCAAGGATCTGCAAAGCTGTCATTGCTGCACGTGGAGGATTTTTTTGATGATGATTGTAATAGTAATTTGTCATGTTATTAATGTCCTGACTATACATTGTGATCAGTTGAATGCCACTTTCGTGAATAAAAGTACCAATTTCTTTCCATAAGAGCAAAATCTGTACATTATTCCAAACTTTTGGCCACCAGTGTATATTTTAATTATGATGTATTTTTTATATTAGCTTTATTTGTGGACCTTTCACAGCAAATATTAATATATGCAATTAATTTGATTAACTAGCATGATATGTATTTAATTAACTGAAAATTTTAATCGATTGACAGCCCTTATTATCCTACACAATTTTGCTTCTCGAGTACATTTATCTTGCATTATTTGTGTAACAAGAGCAGAGCACATTTTTGTGAAAATTGTAAGTAAAACCATTCTTGCAAACTTTTCCCCATTGAGTTCACTGACAATATGTACATAAGAATGAATTCATGAGCGATTTACACAAATTTGTTCTACTCATGTTTTATGAATCAGGTCGACTATATTTTGCAGTGCATTAATGTCAGAAAGGCATTTGCTAACCAAAGTGAATTTCAGTTCCGAAGAAGAGGCCCACAACATCAAACATACACTGTACACTATTGCATGCCAATTTTGGACTCCAGAAATGTGTATTTGTGGTCTGCTGCTCTTCTCTTGTATTTTTGTATTTAAGTATAATAGACAAAGATTACAAATATGAACACAAGGAGACACCATGTTGAAAAAAAAAATACTTATTGTATTTTGGCCAGCTCCCTGTGTTTTTGTGGAGGACCTTGTTTGAATTGCATCCATTAAGAGAGAGTATTTGAACATGTACAGCCATGAAAATGACACACAGCTCTTAAACAAATGAAACAGCCATGGGCACCAAATGCACAAACTTCCCAATGTTAATTGTACTGTAGCTTCCCACGCAAAGACCATCCAACTACATAATTATGCCATCAAAAAAAAAAAAAAATGTTTTTTTTTTTTTTCCAGGGCATTAATGGAATGTCTTCAAAATGAAGAATAATGTAATATCACAAACAGTGGAAGCTGTTTTTAAGAAATGTTGCAAATGGTTTTGGAAATGGATGCTAATGGTAATCTTTCAGGAGTGTTATTACTGGGTTGCACTCTTTAAGGCACATACAATTGTAATGTCTTGCTTAAACTCCAGGTATTGTGGGTTGAAAGCATCAGATTTGTTAATGGACAAGTACTCAGCTTTAAAAACCTGGTGCCAAAAAATATTCTCAGACATTTACTAAAGATGCATTAGAATTGTATTTAAAGCATTTCGATTTTTAGACAAATGTTTTAAATGCATCTCAGATTTTAGTTTCATTAACAAAGCTGTTTGAATCATTTCGATTCAAAACTCTTGATATGAAGATTCATTTTCATCTTTAATCAGAATAGTTCACAAGAGGTCTCTGTGTGGTATTTTATTATATCTAAAAATCATAGCTGCTATATATTTAATTTAGTCTTGGTTTATTTGATTATGCAAAATTATCCAATATCCAATAATTTTTGGAATTTAAAAGGTATATACTAAATATTAATTTAAAATTAATACAAGTATTAATTATAGATTTTATCGGCTGGCTGCTAAAAAAATCCATTAATTCAATATTACATATATACTAAAAATATTAAATAAAGAACTGAGTAAATATATACATGTAATGAATGTGATTTGATTGGACATCTATGTTGGTGCCCAGTTAAGATGTTTTATGTCAATATGCAAATGCACATTAAATCATGTAAAGTGTGTTTGCTATACTGTGCAGTGTATAGGTCTTAAATGCATTTAATTTTCATGCAACTCCATTAAAAGCAATACCTGCACATTAGATGTGCATCTCATCACAGCTGTTCATACTCATTTGGACACAATGAGTAATTGTGATGCACCTGATATGCAAAAGAAAAAAAAAACACGTTTTAAAAGCATTTGAACGATCTTTTATTGTCCTTTGCTCCTATGCATACATGAAAATACAGTAACGTTGAATGTAATTATGGCAATATTTTACATACACACACATATTAACGTGTATGTGGTGCATTTCAAAATGTTATACTAATAACAAATGTACATTAAGTACACAAATGTGCAAGTGTATCTAATGTACAAGTATGGTATATGAAATGCAACTACATTTCATATAGGATTTTCATATATAAAAATGCACACTTACACACTCCATAATAAGTGCACACACATCCACATGCACACTACAATTCACAAAGAGGGGAAAAGCAATTTACTTCAATTGAAAAATGAAAATAGTTTGGATTGTAGAGACCTTGGAGAAGACGTACAGTCCACAATATCCCAGAACACAAGAGTTTGCGTGGTCAGTGTGCATTGTCGCGGCCTTGCGTGTCTTTTTAATATGTGCATCTACACAACAGCTCAGTGTACGGACAGTCTTTATGAGGTAGACTGCTCAGGTTCAAGAACAAGCCTTTATTTTTTTTGTTCATTTACATCGTTTTTTTTTTATTTATTTATTTTTTTTTTTTACATTTTTTGATTTATTATTTTCTTTTATACAAATGTGTGACATTCAAAATAGACAGAACATAGGTACTACATGTTAATATGTAGCAATGAGGTAGAAATGGTCATAAAGGAGAATGGCTGAAAAACCAAAACTGATGAAAAACATCCATTACAGCATTGAAGCGAAGCAAATTAACAGACACAAACAAGAGAAGAAAAATACTCGAGTGATTTTTTTTTTATGCATTTCTACACAGGAGATGTGCTTTCAAACTTTTTGTATCGTAATGTCCCAACATTTCTATGTTCCTTTCCACTCTCTCCCAATCAATTAACCGAATGTTCCGAGTTCAAAAGTTAAGCTGCATCGACCACATTTGCAGCAGAAAATAATTTAAACTCGTAAAAATCACAATTACAGTAAGTAAAACCCTTACTGTACAATGGAAGTCTATGGGCCAGATTTCCATAGTTCAAAAGCAGAAATTAAGCTCATATTGTTATTAAAGTACATTTCAGTAAAGTTTTCAGTAAATACCGTTATTTGAGATGTCAAATTTAAATAATCTTTTTTAAAGGATGAGAATACTTTTTTAAGTGGATGAACTTATGATTATCGATGCAAATTTGCATTATGCCAAAAATGCTGTTGATAGAGCATAACTAGCATTGAACCCAGAACATTCCTTACAACAAGTATAAGGAGCTTTCCAAAAAAAAAAAAAACACCCATTCAGTATTTATGTCAGAAAGGGCATTGTTAAGCAGTGCTATTTGGCTTTGAAATCCATACAATATGATCATTTTCAACAAAAGTGAGAACTGTACCTTGTATCACAGGTTTAATATACCTGTACATTATGTCTTGCACAAATTTCCCTTAACCGAATCAATGCATTTAATCCAAATCCATTTCATCTTTATGCAAGAGTTTTGTTCGCTTTGGTTTTGAGGGGGGACAATTAAATGTGATAGGCTTTAACACAAAACATTACAAGTGCATTTGACAAAGTGCACAATAGTAACTTTTCTTCAAAACAACACAAAACGAGAAAGCATAATGAAAATATCGCTTAAGGAAAGAAAATGTTTTTCACTTTAGACAACAAACCAAGGCTAGAAATTGTAGTCCTTTGGGTGTACGTATCACTTTACGAAAATTGTGAAGTAAGTGGTGTCTCACAGCAACTGGAAAAAAGACTATCTGGATGTCTGTCAAAATAACAAAACAAAAAAAAACAAAAAACGCAAACATATTTCTTCCAGGATACGTTATACAGTATATACATGGAGATCTGGAGCCTCCAACCATTAAATAAGCACCTTAAATGGTGACAAATTACTCTGCAGTGGACAATGTAACATTTTTAAATTGAAAACAGAGTGTGCAGAAAATCCTCTCCAACATTTGAGAGGTGTGATTTAAAGGCAGAGAAAAGAGAGAGGCTGAAATTGAGGAAACAAATCGCTTCAACTCCCTAGTGCTAGACCAAAAAAGCTGACTCAAATGCTTAGAGAAAGTAAACAAAAACATATCGAGAAACAAACAAAAAAAATACATTCAAACACAAGTTTTCCTCACTGTCACTAACTCGCAATGTCATTCTGTGCAACCTTAGCCTACAAACATATTCCACACAAGTACGCAACAAATTGCAAGCACACTATCCCATTGACAATCCTAACCATGCGTTCTTGTGGTTTTGAGTCAGTAATAAACTTCAGTACTCAAGGGGGCGAAAGAGTTACCTTCGAATGTCTGTGCGATTAAACCGAAAGCATTATTATTCAGGTTGTTAGCTATACTTACCACCTAAACATACAACCTGGTCTCATGGTATCACTTTACCTAAATGTTTGCTAAACGATTTTCAAGTGCTTCGATGTACGTAGCGTGGCAGCTTCCAGTTGATATGAAACTAGAGGCTCTACAACACATAAACATGACATAAGCATATGACATGTTAGGCAATACATTTAAACGTTTGCATTACGAAACCAACTATATTTACAAGATTATTCTAGTGCGATCAAATTGCGCGGTTGTGCAACTGATATCGTGATATTTTCATTGAAATGTTAACCTAAGCTACCTACGAATACAGCCAGTTCTCAAGAAAAATAACATGGCTGCGGCAACATTTGAGCAAAATGATATTATGCATTTCCTTTCACGTATCGCTGGCAGTTCACCTCAGATATGGCCATCAATGTAGCATGCTAACATTTAAATGAAAGTTCTTACAAACTGTAGCTCCAGCATGACAGTAGTTGACCTCAAAGAGAAAAATGACAGTAAATGTCGATGACTTCAAAGGTTATGCTAATTTGCAATGCACAAACAAAACAAGGTAAACTAAATATTCTGTAAAAATTTAGTTATGACCAAAACCAGGGATTTTTAGACTATGATCGGTCCTGTGACTGACCGTTTTGACTCAACTATGTTCAGATTCAGAGAAAACTGAGTGTGTAAATTGCCGTAACTACAAAATCCGCAATAAAACAAAGTAACTTTGAAGGTTGTCAATTTCACTGTTGGCATAGTTACTGCATTTTGCCGTTGTAGGGCAGAAATACCCACTATGGAGTACTTTGCAGCAACACTTGCATTGAGATATGAACTGCATTCTGACACATTTTGGAACACAATGTAGCATGAAATTTAGCTTGGGTAGCTAGAAGCATTTGCACTCACGTACTTGCGTACAGTATGTTTCGGACATTAGGCATTGCAGTCCCAATGATGCAGATGATTGGGGACAACAGTACACTCAGACAGACACCATCAACAACATGTTTTTGTGCAGGTGTGAAAGGGGTGTTTAATATTACCTGGGCACTCAGAAGAATTGCACAGGTAGTGTGAGAAACTTGAAAAAAGGCAGCTTGTTCTTATGGAGGCTTCAGAACACATCTAAAGATGTTAAGACACCAAGCTATCTTCTTTCTGTTCCAGTTGCAGAAAAAATGTGCTAAACTGAGGTAGAACACAATTCAGGGTACATATGATCCTTCAGAAATCTTTAACCCAAAACCACACAGCAGCAGGACAGCGTCCAAAACAAATAAAAAAAAACCTACATAACTGCGCAACGAATAATGCAAAAATTATATTTCCACCTCAAGATTACATCTGATAGCTGTTAAAATGTTGGTTCACCCCAACTCTTCTGTCTATTCTGAAGAGACAAACACGGCACATGAACTTCACAAAAATGTTCACGTCTACTCTGGTGTGGACGTGGTCTCAGATTAACCTTATCTACACAACAGACAGTACCCATCTCTGACTCAAACAATCATTGTAGAGTCTGTTTACTGTGCTATGTAATGAGGAAACAGGTGTAGTCAATACTGGTACACAGAATTCTGCTTTCTAAACTTAAAGCAATACCCATAATGGAATTAAAACGTAAAAACAAAAAAACTATATAATGAAAGAAAAAATAAACTCCTCAAATTCTTCTTCCAAACAAGTCAGACATTTTCTGGTTACATTCATAGTCATATCCTTTCAATATTTTAATTGGTTGAGATAAACCTAGAGTTTTAGATGCAGATGCGAATTAGAAACCAAACCCAATGTTGTCCCAATGCAGTATGTAGTGCTATCACATAATCATTTTGAGGTACTGTACAAATCACAACTGCTTTCCTGAGATTTTGAAGAAAATCAAACATAAATGAGTTTTATAAATTAGGATCCAGATTCAAAGTACAACGTGGACCTTCTGCTGCCCTTCCTAGGGTCTACAGGTCAGACTCGATTGAGGAATACTGTTGTTCTTTTGATAGACGTGTTGAAAACAAGGTAAGGAAGAAAAAAAAAAGCAGAACATGTCTGTTTTAGTTTCATGTTAAAGCTCTCTATATTAGCACATGCCACCAATGTAGATGGTGAGGCAAACAAATCCAAATGAAAACAAGAAAGCACCACTTCAGGCACTTCATAGCAACAGAATCTCAAAAACAGCAGAATGATATTTACACACAAAAGGAGTTTGTCCTCTCTGAAGAGTTTCTCGGTAAGTGGAGCTCTGCTTCTGCAGTTCTGACCCCCCCCCCCCCAAAAAAAAAAATCTGTATTTCTCTTTCTGGATCATGTGCAAAGGGCCAGACCTTGACTTCAGTACAGCCATGCATCATTCAACTCTTCAGTCCTTCGGGTTGTTCTTTAGGGGTCATATACATTTGCAATAACCACACTTTATAACTGCATGTGTCACCCAAAGAATTTTGAATTGTATCCCCTCTATAGAGCAGGGGAGGTCACCCCGCAGATTTTTCAGTTTCCTAACTCTTTACTGACTACACCCGAACATCTTATTCCATTCAGTGTATGTATCAAGTTCTTTCTGCGATATGCTTGGCTGAATTTTGCAAAACACATTCACAAAGTCTTGGTATGACACCGGTCTCATCTGACCTGGCATCATTCCTGAAATGTCTGCGCCCGACATGCCATGGAGAGTACCAACCATGGCCTCCTGGCAAAGTCGGACCACATCCAGGCCAGAGAAACCGTCTGTCCGCTGAACGAGCAGTGCAACCTCCTTGTCGCTGAGGCAGTAGTTGTGCTGTGAGAGCAGCTGGCTGATTATCTGGTGTCGTGCAGTGGCATCCGGTAATGGAACAAGCAACCGCTTTATAAAGTACCTTCTTAGAGATTCGTCAATCTCTTCCGGTTTGCTGGTGGAACATACCACTATAACATGTTCCTCTGGTGAGCTAAGAACTCCATCGAGTTGAAGGAACAGCTCACTCTTGATTCGGTTAACAGGACTTTCTTCGCTCAACTGGGCAGACAACAGCAGATCTACATCGCTAATGAAAACCACAGAGGGTTGCCGGCAGCGAGCGACCAGGAATGAGGCCTGGACAATCTTATCACCCTCGCCTAGCCATTTTGTTACCAATGCGGAGCCACTAAGGAGGAGGAAAGCAGCGCCAAGCTGACTGGCCATACAACGGCCAAGCAGAGTTCGTCCTGTGCCCTGAGGTCCAAAGAGAAGGATGCTGCGAGGTAATGCGGCCATTCCACTCAACAAGTCTGGCCTCAGGATAGGCCACAGGACCTCATCTTTTATCGTGGCCTTTGCCATCTCCAGTCCAGCAATATCACTCCAGTCCACAGGAGGCGTCTGCTGCAGAATCTCAGTGGTGACCATATCGACCAAACTCGCGTCGCTGTTTTTCAACTGTTCCTCAGCAGGGTGGCTGGACGAAGGTGCCGTGCCAATGGAATGGGAGAAATGCTGTCTGTTTTCGTCACTGTGGTCACTCAAAACGGGGGAGCCAAACTTCCCAAAGGACTCGCCTGATCGAAGGGATCCTAAGGAGCCTTTGGAGGATCCGTAAGAAGGAGGGGTCAGCGCCCTGCCAGATTGGCTGCTGAACTTTCGCTGCTGATCCGAAGGCATTGACTGCTTTGTGGGCTTGAACGCCAAAGATGACGTGTCAGCATTCCGGTCAAATCCATTCCCTCTGGTTGAGTCAACAAGACTGTTGTCTGGCATTCTGTACAATGGGCTTTGGGCAGAACGTTGCTGGCTATAGTTGAAATTTCCATAACTGGAGTCCATATCTCCCTGGCCCGTCATGTAGAATGCTTTTCTTTTCAGTGTGTTGGCTGAGCAGCCATTTAAAGGTGTCGGTGCAATTGGTGCATGGCTGTGGGATTGGTAAGAGTACCCAGGGAGGGTTGAAGGGGGTAGGGGAGTGGGGGCGGCAATGCCTGAGGGCAAGTAAGCTGAAGGTGGGGGTGCTCCGCCTGGGCTGTAGCCTGGGGCAACTGCAGTCTGTGAGGGATAGCCTGCTGGAGGGTAGTTGTAACTGGATAGATTTGGGGAACTTGCATTATAGCTGGGCACCAGGGTTGGAGGCGGAGGCTGAAGAAGCCCAGCGCTGTGCAAAGGTGAGGGGTGTGGGGATGGGAGCGCTGGCGTGCTCTGTCCGCCGCTGTAAGTGGAATGCAAGTATGAGCCGCTATAACTGCTAGCAAATTCCTGAGATGGGATTCCCGAGTGGAGTGAACCAGGGGTGTGATTTACACAGTTACTGCTGGAGTAGCTGGGCTTGGTCAGGCTACTCGCCACTCCTGTGGAGCTGCCAACACTTGCAGTCACATCTGGTGGAGGCAGGGCAGGCGTCATGCCAGTTTTACTTGCAGACACCACATCTGCTGAACAGCTCATTGGGTAGATCCCCTCCTGCCAAACTTCACTCTCCGACTTGTGTCCATTCAAGAGTCCTTGAGCACTCTCAGAGTATGAACACAGGAGTGCCCGCTCGCTGGGACCTTCCAGGATACCAGAATACTTCTCAGCATACTTCTTCAGAAGGTTGGAGGCCGTCAGGGCTGATATATCGTCATTGGCCCAAGCGTACTGGTAGGTCCGCTGTAGGTGTCCGCGGTATGCTTCTGCGTTATGTGCGGGGGAACGTGTGGTGGATGAGATGTCAAAATGTTGCTCGGCCCACTGCGCATGCTCTTGGGTCCACTGCATCTTTAAGCCTAAACAAACAAACACAGAAAAAGGCGTCATTTCCCACACTTTTTGACCAATGAATCTCTGTGACTTTTCAATGGCCTTTTCAGTTATTGGGATCCAGTTGTACTGTAAATGGATTTTTAAATTGTAAGTTTTAATATTCAATAAATCAATATTTAGCAAGTGAAATATTTAAGAGTGAAACATGTTTAGAACTTTCTATAAAGAATACACATTTTTTCTGTGACTTTAGGGAATATATTAATTTTCATAATTTCTTCAGGAAAGGCCGGAAAAACAATTTAAGTTCCATGATATTTCCACGTTTTATATGAATGTGATCAGCAGATATTTGTCCTTTTTAGAATATTGGCATTGGCCCATAACTGCAGCACATTGTGTATCAGTCCCACAATCTACAGCTTTTTCAAATGGAAAGTGCACATTTCAATTAATTTTGTATATTCTGAGGCAGCTACTGTGAAAAATAAGTGTTTATTTAAATTATTATAGTAAATCTTATTTACTATTTTTTGACACTTTAAAAATCAATGATAAATGAACCAATTTCTATTGAAAAGGGAAAAAAACAAAACAACAGCAATAATATATTACTTTCCATTTCCCACTATTCACCTCTCCACGAGCCCTGTCTTCATATCGCAGGTACTGCTGACAGTCGGTATTGCAGGAATGGTGCAGATTTGGGCCTCCAACACCTGGTTAGCACAGTATAATGCACCCTGCACACAGCCGAGTGACACAGACATCGCAGGTCACTCTATAATCCAACTCTCATCTAAAGCAGTCCCAGACAGTTTCAAATCTGCTTGGAGGAGTGCAGCAAAGCAATCTCCCAGGCAGCGCTCCGCTGCTTTCATCACACAAACTCACAGCACGGCATGAATTACAACAGCTTTCTGTCTGCCGCCTGCCTCCCGGAGCACTGGGAACTGGAACAGTGGAAAAAACATGCCTGCCTCCCTTTAGTTTTCCCCCTTCCTTTTACTCTGACACTCTGGGTTCTCCCTCTCATTCTCACTGTCTATTCTCTCCGCATCCACTGTCTTTTAATGCCTCCAGGGCTCAAAAGCCACCATCAAGTTTAATCCCAAACTCCATCTGCAAACACAAGCAGTTACGTACGCTGTCATCTTAGACACAGCATGGGATTATCAAAGAGACATTTACTCGAGAGCCAACAGGATGACGGGGTGGTCTCGCGCACACTCTCGCCATCTGAAGATAGACTTCTGATGACAACAGTGCTCGGCTGCAGTGTCCAGCTGGCATGTTATTGTACCAACACACACACACACACACACACACACACACACACACACACACACACTTGGGCTTATCTGAGCTTACTGCGCCTTAGCACTCACAAACACTATTCACATACAAAGAACATGTCACAGAAAATGTTGCTGTTTATAAGCTTTTAGTGCATATCTCATTGCAAACCTATTCCTTGATCTCTCTATCCCCTAATATTACCCACTGACAGAACCTTTTCCTTTACTGAATGTCAGCCTAAAGCAAACAAGCATTTAAAAACATAATCACACCTCTCAAGGCATGAATAACACAGATAATTACTCCCTGTTGTATGTGCATCATAAATAAAAGAAATCATTAATCGGTGAGAATAAACAATAGTTAACACTTGGATCAGACCCCACAAAAAATTCTTAAAGGGCTGGGAAATATAGCAGAAAAACAAAAAACCTTTCTCTATATTTTTAAGCATTTGATGATAAGTGTCTTGCTACCACTCTATTTGGTCTGAGCCATAATTGTAGCCAAGCAACCACATACATTTTTTTTCAATACAAGTAAAATACAGATTATTTAAAAATAGTTAAGGGATATTTCTAACATTATTTTTCACCAAATTAACCCAAGGACTAATGCAATTTATCTATTTTCATTTATATGCATCACTATCACAATAGCCATATACACCTAAAACTCTTTAAATGAAATGTATGAAAAATGAAACACAGAATCAGTTTTCAATTAATTTAAATAAATGGACAGTTGAAAGAAAATCATGGAAATTATTTGAACTTACCAAATATTTTTGCTATTGAAGTTTAAATCAGAGACAGAAGAAATCGCAAAACTAGTCAACATTTTAGTAAATGGCCAAAAACAACATTCAAATCATCATGCAGAATTTATTGCCACAAATATATTGTGAACTTTCCACACATCAGCCAGCTCTAGCTGCATTCGTGCCATACATCTAGAATTTTCCATGTCTGGCGAACACTTCTCTATAAATAAATCCCCTTTGATACCCCCGCCAAGTATCAGTTCTGTGTGTGTTTATCAAAGCACTTTTTTTCCCCACAATAAAGGACAGGGATGTGGTTTTCCCTCGCCTGAATCCCCCAGCAGCGCCCCCCCCCCCCCCCCCCCACACACGCACGCACGCACGCACGCACGCACGCTAATTAGCAGGATGATGCTGAGCTAATTGTGTTAATTTACAAGGTTTTAGTCAAAGGGATCGCTGCCTTAGCTGGCAAGGCTGTCAGACCGGCGAGTTAATGACTAAGAAAGGCTCAAGACAAAGAAATCTGGCAAGAACATGGCAGACACGCCAGCGAGCCCATTAATAATCGCATGGATAAAACCAGCCTGGCAAAGCCAGACAGAAGTCAGTTCAAGCACTATTATCAACTGATCAGGAACACAATGCCTATGTTTAGGACTTGCTTGCAATAAATATGTATAATTATAATACTATATCTGATTTCCACAACTTAACCAAATTCTGACATCACTTGCAGGTGAAAATGTTGGTGCTAAAGTAAAAAAGTATTTGGGCGCAATGTGACTTTTAACACCCAATCAAAACTCATTAAAAGGTGATGTATGTGATTTTTTGGGATGTTAAAATACTTTCTCCAATTCCAGTTTCCAAAAAAAAATAAAATGCTTTGTAATCTTTTACTAAAATTGAATTATCTGCTCCACCTCTGAAACGACTTATTTGTATGACATCACAAATCACTCTTTCAATCCCTCCCCCTCCAACCACCTGATTTCATTCGGTTATACAACACCCTAAATCCACGATATCGATGATAAGCTCTTGAGTAATTTTCAATATTTATGTTCTACATATAGACAATCAGGCGTGTGTCTCTAAAAACACAAGCAGTTTGGCTTTCTCAGACTGTATGAAGTTGCTGACTTGCTAGCGATTAGGCTACGGCAGTCACCTTGGTCCGCAACGCATCATGACGCCAGTTGAATATTTTACTCCGGTACCGAACACGCTTCATTCATGCCCTGTCCACTCTGCATGTGTTCTCTCTTTTCCCCACATTTGAGTAGACATGAGGTGCCGCATACGTTAACGCGGTTCCAAAGGCTTTGCACTGTGTCCCAATCACCCATTCACACACACACTCATACATCAATAACGGCAGTGCTGCCATGCAAGGCGCTAGCCTGTCATTGGGAGCAACTTGGGGTTCAGTGTCTTGCCCAAGGACACTTCAGCATGTGGAGTCGCGTGGGCCAGGAATTAAACCGCCAACCCTGCGATTGGCAGGCGACCCGCTGTACCACCTGAGCCACAGCAGCAACAATGAAATTACTAGTTTGTAGCCTAGTCTTTCTTACTTTAATGAAAATATAAAAATGGTCAATTCAGACAATCCATGCCCCCCATACATACAAGCAAAATGTGCAAATGTGAATGCATATCTTGATAAATATCGATATCGAACTATATGAAAACGAATATCTTTATAATATTTTTGGCCATATCGCCCAGCCCTAAATCCCCAAATATTGCAATCCAATTAATACTCAATTGATAAATTCCCACTCTGCATTTATTTCTCAAATATCCTGAATTACCCCTAAAGAATAGTGTAAGCATTGAGAGCTAAACCGATATGATGATTTTTACTTGTTTACACAATTATATTTATTTTCCCCTTTATGTTGATTTCTGCCCATTAAAAACCTAGTAAATATGGGATGCACATTTGCCGTCATCCATGGACAAGCTTTCTATTTCTATACTGGGCATAAACCGTTTGGCTGTATGGGAATATTACTTTGGGAATTCAGAGGTCCAGTGTTCTCCCTGCCTCTGTACATCCACTTCTTAATACATTTATTACTCTTCTTTCGTCTTCCACTTTGGAATATATATATTTATATATCGTTCCTCTCACAGGAATGTGGGTGTTAACTTGCTCTACAACAAAGTAAGACATTTCAAGAGGTTGAAATTCGCCGCTGCACACACAAGAGACTTCAAACAATGGTCTTGTCTCGCGGTTTGATGGTTTTTATGAAACACTACACTTGAACAAAAAGGACAAATTCACTTCTCGTCATTATCCTCGAGCCATTACAAAAATAAAACCCTTCTCAAACGGATTAAAGCCTTCAGAAATGAGACATGAAGGATTTATTTTACAAGGGAATTGCACCAGTTGCTCTTAACACGTTCAGTATCCACCTTATGTATGTGTCAATATTTATAAATTGCTTCTATTTTTTATTAAGTATGCTTCATTTGACCCTTTAGATCCAACAGTATAGCTTGTTTCAACATAAATTGGGTGCTTTGTACAGTGGCACCATGTGAGAAAGAGACTTGGAAAAAAATAATTGAGTGTAAAAGTGAACTACGGAGGAGGATAAAAATGGGAGGCAGAGCGAGAGAGAAAAAGCATAAGATTAATCGTGTAGTCGGAGTTTATACTCCACTAAATCAATGCTTCCACTTCACACAGTGTTCAAGTTTCAGTTAGCACCGGGACTAAAGCATAAATAACATAAAATGGGCATCTTATCGCTATTAGAGGTATAAAAATGTCACTCAGGCCTCTCTAATCGGTCTTCGGTGGGCTCGCCAACTTCTTGGGAAAGATGTCGACTAGCACTTTGATCAGCAATGATGTTCTTATACCAATATACCCTAGTTTACCATCTTGTGTCATAGTTCCTAAAGGGCCATTCAAACAGGAGCATTCTTGCATTTCAAAACAGCTTAAACGGTGTAAAATAGAACATTGGTCTCAAGTAGTGACAGACTGATTAATCACAATCTAGCACAACCTCTCATCAATGAGTATTTCTTGCTATTCAGATATTGTTTTACATCCTGGACATCCTCTATTGATATTTTAGTCTTTGACAGGCATTAAAAACACAATGGCTCCTTTCCAAAACCTAGTGAGCTGCCTACGTTCCAATATCGTTTGCCAATATTGTTTATATTATACTTACTGTAGAGTAATGCATTGTTTGCCAACCCAAAATTCAATTTGCCAAGAAGTGGTAATTGAATGATGATCAGAGTTTCTTGTCTCTGTAGAGCGTTTCATTTGGGTCACTTTAAATGTTCCATGTCATTAAGAAAACTGCCTTAGGGGCCATTGAGACCGAACATGTTCTTCGCCAAAAAAAAAAAAAGCTGGACTCAGCGCAATGAATAGAACAGAATGCAGGTGTCTCGAGATGCATTTTTAAAGCTGAATAATTTTAACTTGACACGGCATCTAAAAAAACGTGGTGCTGCTGCACAAGACACAGTTCAACGATCAAAGACATCAGATAAGCATGTGTAAATAGTCAACCAATTTAACAAAAACGTGTTCGGTGTGAATAGCCCCTTAGAAGGCCGGAGACAGCAAGGCAGCTCATTAGGTTTTGGAACTGAGCAAATGTCTTTTGTTAAAATACTAATTGAGTCCTAACAGGCAGTAATTCGTCTCTTCATGTAATCAGAATTGTCATATAATTACTTGTATTGTATTACAGAGATGTTTGTTGACAATCTAGGTTCCTAAAGCTCCCTTTTCACTGATTGACTTCTTGTAAAACCCCCTTTGTTAA
This sequence comes from Moxostoma hubbsi, assembly GCA_032164185.1. NCBI lineage: Eukaryota > Metazoa > Chordata > Actinopteri > Cypriniformes > Catostomidae > Moxostoma > Moxostoma hubbsi. The sequence continues at coordinate 3,504,772 of JAVLUX010000065.1, forward strand.
TTTACCACTGTCTGCAGGTCTCCTTTACGCCTGGAAAATCTTAGATTACACTGACCATTGTCGTCCATTTGGGTGAGATGCCAAACAAAAGCAGGCAGGACAGATTGATCGCAAGCTGGACTTCATTACAAGGTATATTGTGAAAGCGCATTGACTTTATGAGCCGATGCTAATGTGGTCGTTTCCAAAAGAACTTTGCGGACAAGATCACTGGTTCTAAACTGTTGGGTCGTGGCCAAGAAAACCCGTGGCCGGGATGCGGACAGCATGGAAAAAGCAATGCTAAATGCAAATTATAAAATGCAACCAACCATATAATCTTGCATAGTTGAGATAGTAAAATAAATAGGCTTAAGGACAAAGTGCAACCAATCAAACCATGATATTTAGTAGAAGCTAGACAAATTAGCCAAATGTCAACATGGACAGGTACCATGAACATAACTATAAAAACTAAACAGAAATACAACCCTACATTAATGTAAATAATACATTAAATATGGGTATAACTTGCACATAGGATAAACATGATCTATGCCGACCATAACTTATGAAACCATTGAAATTCAAGAGACATTCTCTATAATAATAATAATAACTTTTTATATAGCAGCTTTTAGCAATTTAGCACAACATAAAATAAATAAAACTACATTTTGCATGTTGTTAGGCTTTTGTAGTTAATTGTAATATTAACAAAAGTCAATGTTTGCATTCAGGGACATACAGTATTACATGCTCAGTACTGTGTTGGGTCTAGGGATGTGCACGGACAGTTGTTAATCATTTAACTGTTGACGCACATATATTGCAATACCAAAATCCCCATTTGTCCCGAGCCATACAGGATAAGACAAACCGTTGGCATATGGTCTGGTCAGTTTTTCAGGTATTGGGTGAGTTAGGGGCTGTTCACACCTGCTTGCATCTTCACAGTTTTTCAATTACATTTGAATTGTTTTTATCTAAACACATGCATGGAGGTTTTCGGCTGTTGCTGAGCACAGACACCGTTTCAAGTTAAAAAGGACTTAAATGTTTATAAACATCTTTTTTTTTGTGCAGTTATTGCAAATATATGACGTTCTGAAGAAGATCAGTTTGCAAAGAAGACTTCGTGTGACGGTTACACATGATTTAAGATTGTTATTCACCCGGCAAATTTTCAGCACTTGAAAAACGGCAAGTCAACGTTTTTTTTTTTTCCCTTTTGCTCAGGTTTGCAGACAATAATTCCACAAGTTAAATGCTAAACCATTTACGAATCAAAGTATCCCTAAGAGGCTTATAAACCGCAGCAGTGAAACTCCATGCACATGAAAATACTAGCGTTCACTGCCTCACAGAAATGTGAACAGGTTTAGCACTTAAATTATGTATTTTCCATTGGTTAAGAGTGCCATGTTGCCGCAAGACTATTTAGCAGAGACAGGCCACTACTATTAAAATTAATTGGATTGCCCAACTGTCACCGGATGTAGAAATTAAGTCCTGCCTTACAAGTAAAAGAGCCAATCACCTTTTAGATACAGACATCGCCTGTCAATCAACTCAAGATTAGCTATACAAGCCGGGAATACGGTGTTCTTTTTGCCTAATCTTAGGTAAAGAAGCACAATATAAGATTCTGGTGTTGTCAGATTTACTACTGATTTGAAATATGTTCTTTGATCGTATTCTTTCCACGCAATCTTTTCACTATCTGTTTTGGAGATTTTGGTCTTTCCCCATTCAAGTATATGGGAGGTGCATTTGTATGCCGGTTGCTTACAGAAAATGAGCTGCCCGAAAGCGTTCCAAAGATGGCCGCAAGTGAACTGACTTGCTACACTGTAAAAACGCTACAGTAAACATTTTTTTAAAATTAATTAATGTGTAGTTACCTTCAAATATACAGTAAAAAACTGTAATATATTTAAAAAGACAATGCATGTAGTTTTGTGGTAAAAATTTGACAAATTTAAAAAGTATGATTTTATGTATAATTAACAGTAAAAATGTATGTTTTACAAGAGAGTACATGTACTTTTTAATGTAATTTATTGTTAAAATTAAGGTAAAAAACAATAACCGGGCAATCCCAGAATTCCCTGCATGTCCTGAGCACTGTCTCTACATTTTTATTGGTCATTGTTCCAGGAAGAGCCATTATTGACTAACTTCATGTCATCATGCGCTTTTCTGTAATTACTACGGCGATTAACAATACATTATAAAGCGAAAAGCAGATTTTTACAGTTCAGAATATTATAATATATCACATTTTTTATTTAATAACATAAACGATGGTAATGCACTGTAAAATATACAGACATCAAAATTGCATCCCGTAAAGCCTGAAACGTGGTTACCGTATTTTTTTACGGTGAATTTCTGGCAACCACAGCTGCCATTTTTACTGTATTTATTTACAGTGTAGAAAGACTTCGGTTGCATGCAGTGATGGCTTGATTGTTTTTGTTTGACTTCAAAGTGATTTTATCATTTGACGCTCTGTGTGTTGTGCTTATAGTTCAATTTGAACTTCATTTCCTTTTATTTTAAGTAGTGTTTGATGCATATCCATTGCAATAAACGTACTTTATTTCCAACTCCCGAGGAATGACAATTTGTGAACCCTCTAGGTTATCAGAATATTGCAAATGGTTCCATGTCATCCCTAGTTGGGTCACCACTTGATATCCAAATGTAAAATCTGGGTTCTGATGCAAAACCAGAAAACCACAGATTTATACATTACTATGCACATACTTCACTACTGCAAAAATGTAACCAAACAATAACCAAAACAAGCAAAATTTCAAAAGGAAGTGCCAATTTTATCCTTGAAGAAACACCATACTTTCTCATCTATTACAAGCAGTAATTTCCGATCACCAGTGCTCATCTAATGGCCCTGTTAGTTCGAAGAGTGATCAACACAACAGGTTTGGGTTGGGTAGGGGAGACAGCGAGAGAGCAGCGATACACTGCAGTGTGTAATTTCAGACACTGTGATCATAGCCAATGAGACAGAGAGGCTGACCTTTTTCGAATCTATTAATCTGGCTAGCCTCGGCCGATTTTAAGCAAACAGTGGCAAGCTTGCACTCTGTCCAATTTCCCAGTGCGTAAATTGGACAGCCGCTCGCACCATTCTCAATTCATTACTGTGCGACTGAAAGGAAGCTATGAGGTGGCGGAGAGGTGCTCAGTTTTTTATAAATGCACCTAGAGCAGTGGTTTTTAACTGGTTTGCTTCAGAGCCTAGGTTTTACATTGAACATGGCACCAAAATTCCTTGTAAAACTAAATTATCCTTCATATAAAACATTGAAATGTATTCATATTTCCACGAAACAGGTTCAATAGGAAAATATAGCATTTTACTTTGTCTCTCGAATTTCGCAATGGTCTGTTAATAGTTCCTAGAATAGCCAAATCTCACAATTAGGTCAGCCACAACCAGAAACATCCATCATGATCTATATCTCTGTGTACAATTGAATGGCATTTATGCTAATATTGTTCTATTTGTTTCCCTGTTTCAACCTCGGGATTCATATCCAGAGTCTCGATTTATGCATTCATTCAAAGTACGCATCTCTTCCACACTAAGATTGCAGCCTTAAGCGGTTTAATAAATCACACTAGGACATGTCACGATTTTAATTTGATTAATTGTCCATTAATGAGCATTTTAAAAGCAGTTGTGTGTCAGTTATACTGCATGCTGGTACCGGATCGGGTCGGTGCTTGGTACAACCAGTACAGCAGAAACACTAGCATAGTTACATCTTTTATTTATGATTTTTTTTTATCGACTTGGTATCAAAGTTCCTGTACTTTTGACATCACTAATTTGACTTTTTAAATGTCTCTTGACTTTTGATGGTTTCATGGTTTCAGCAGCCATTCTGCTAAAATAATTGGCACAAATCATGTTTGAAAAATAGTTTTCTTAATCAGTTTTTGTACTGTCAGTGACGCCCTGGGTGTTTTTGAACGCATTGTCTATGTACAGTTGCTGTCCCAACTCTAACCAATCAAAATACAAGGCACAGTACAAAACGCCACAGCAACCAATCAAAAACTTGAAGTTGAAATAATGTCATGCAATCATTGTGTTTTCATAATCGATTATTGGTGCCCATCCCTAGAGTCAATACACAATCCTGTCTAGCAGACATCCATCACATTAAAGGCCAACTTTTACAAGTTCTTGCGTTTCGTGCGGGCGTACGGATGCAGTTGCCCAAAGAGGAAGCTGTCATAATTGAAACGTGCCCCAATCAAGACTCATTACTATTTTGTGCAATTTGCACCACCAAAGATGCTTATTAGGTAACGGTGTTTAATAAAGCGCTCTTTAGAAAGGTAACCATAATGAGCTCTTTAAAGTCAGCTTGGAGTGTGATTATGCCAGTGGAAGTGTTTAGCCTCACAACGCACATACTGCTACATTTAGTCTTGTGCAATGTCATAATTAAGCTATGCAACCAGCTTTCACTGCCTCACAATGGATGCGGCCTGCAAAGCCCGGGAAAATATTTATAATTACTGATCATTACAGCCGAGGGATTTTTATCTGTGGATGTAAACACAATTATAAGAGCCTCTTGGTTTCATGTGCCTCAAACACTGCACTCCATATGACAAGCATGCAAATAGTGTGGATAGACAGTAATTACATTTATAAACAAAAACAGGCTCTTGTTCTTGTTTTAAGGTGCTACAGAAATGTGCATGCATTTTCTCTCATCTGTTAGTGGAAGTCTGGTACGTGGTTCTAATTCAATCTCTACTAGAAATCATTACGGGCAATTCATCTTACTGTACATATCAACTTAAAAGGTAATTTGAAAATCAATGTCGTCGTCGTCGTTCAAATGCTCTGAGTCCAGAGGTCATCATTTAGCCCCTAATTTACTCATGAAATTTAGTCAAGGCCTCTTACTGCCGCACAGTATTACTGATCGCACATGCACACTGGCCATGATGGAGGAGACCATTGATTTGAGAACAATGATTTTGCTTGCATTACAAAATTAAGCAACATTGTGACTACTGCAGGGATTTTAATTAGCTACATCATTAGTTTCACAATACTGTCTTGAGACTCGTAAAAATGCGTTAAGAGATGTTGTAACAGGGGCCTGGGTAGCTCAGTGGTAAAGACGCTGGCTACCACCCCTGGGGTTTGCTAGTTCAAATCCAGTGTGTGCTGAGTGGCTCCAAGCAAACAAATTGGCCCGGTTGCTAGGGAGGGTAGAGTCACATGGAGTAACCTCCTTGTGATCGCAATAATGTGGTTCGCTCTCTGTGGGGTGCGTGGCGAGTTGTGCTTGGATGCCGTGGTGGATGGTGTGAAGCCTCCACACGTGCTATATCTCCGAGGTAATGCGCTCAAACAAGCCACATGATAAGATGCATCTCAGACGTGGAGGCAACTGAGATTCGTCCTCCACAACCCGGATTGAGGTGAGTCACTACGCCACTACGAGGACTTAGGAGCGCATTGGGAATTGGGCATTCCAAATTCGGAGAAAAAAGGGAGGGATAGCTCATCTGATTTAAACATGTTGTGATGGCACATCTGATTTAAACTTTGCGATTCATATCCGAGAAGCCGGTTACAATGGCTATTCGGTTAAAATACTAGTTCATCTGATTTAGGAAAAAAAAAACCCCCGCCCTTTTAAGCCATCTCAGAGCAAACACAGAAATAATGAAATATAGAATTTCATCAAAAAAGGCTAAAAAAAAACAAAACATTGAGACATTATTATTATTTTTAGCTACATTTCCCAGCCCTACAATCCACACACAGTCTTTCCTGATTAGTTAATGACCAACATCATCAAATGACAGAACACACCTGCAGAGTCACGCTACCTTCTGGGTACTATAATTTAATCAAGCTGTCTAAACACAATTAATCAATTAATTACTCTTAAATGCATGTCAGAGACTGAAGTTCATCATTTAGTGATTTGGTTAATTGTGTGAACCTTTCCTAAGAATAAACAAGACAGGGAGATAACTACAAATGGGCCCTGTTCCAAACCCTATCGCGCTGACTTGTCATCTACTCCCTACATAGGGAGTACTCCCCAAGACTGCATTCTAACTAAAATGGGACATAAGTGAACATCTGGAACCATCAAAACATGCAGCAACTCTGTACATCATACAAATAACACTCCTAATGTGAAGCATGAATAGCTGTCTAAATAGGCTTCTCACTAGGTTTTGGAACATAGACGATCTTGTTGGGAACAAGACACAGTGGCATTTCAGCTCAAAGTGGTTTTAGAGTTGATAATGTCACATTGAGCCTTGCGCTTGGACTGAATAGCTGAAGCACAAACTCTTTTCTGTGGCAGCGGCACAGAATTTTCATTCCCACTGACATTGGGGCCTTCAGGCTTTTTCCAACATGTCCGTTTCCATTTTCAGACTGAACTCTCTTTAGCAGACCTCTGCAGATTTGTGAATCTGACTCGAAGCTCGTATTGCTGAAAAACAGCAACAGTTCTTTTACTTTTCAATACAAGACGTTTATGAGAACAATGTTAGTAGGACCACCGGTACTGATGAGAAAATCAACAGCTCACTTGGAATCATAAAATCAGATCATATTCAGTGACTCAACTAGTGGTCGTTCAATATGGGGTATCTTGAGAACACGTTGGCCAATGGCAGATACACATAATACAATTTAAAGTTGATGAGGATAATATTTTGATGTTGAAATACGGTCTCCTATTTCAGCTTAATATACTCGGCCCTTACCAGGCTTAATGCGATAACGATTCCTGTGCCGTGCAATTAGCCCGTTCATACCAAACGCAAAACTGATGCACAACGCAGTGCAATTACAGCCAATCAGTAGCTGCTTTGAAACATTACAAATATGTATCCTGAAAAGTCCTGTACAAATATAACTGACAATTCTATAGGTTTGCAGGGTGAACATTATTGATCAATAGATAGGGATGGGAATCGTGAGGAACTTAACAATTAAGGTTCCGTTAAAGTTTCTTTTAGTACTTTTGAGAAATAAATATTTGGAAGTAAGAAATGCAATACTTATTGGATTTTTTGCCATCAGCAGCCTGTTACCAATGATGAGGTAATTTCATATTTTTCTAATTATATGCAGAACCGGCTGATGAAAGTCATTTGTTTGTGAATTTGACTACAGTGGTTGCGTTGTATGTTTCACACTGCAGATAAAAAAAAATATTACGGCTCATTGGAGTCATTTATTTGGGAATTGGGCTAGTTTGGTCGTGCTGTAGATTCAAAAGAACCAGCTCATGGGAGTCATTCATAAAAAATAAATTAAAATAAATCGGACTACACTGGTCATGCTGTATGTTTCACACTGTAGATTTAAAGAAACCGCTCATGGGAGTCATTCGTTCGGGAATTGGACTAAAGTGGTTGCAGTGTTTGTTTCACACTGCAGATAAAAAAATAAACTACTCATGGGACTCATTTGTTTGGGAATTGGGCTAGTTTGGTCACATTTGCACAGTAGAGTACGTCTATATATATATATATATATATATATATATATATATATATATATATATATATATATATATATAGACGTACTCTACTGTGCAAATGTCTATGGCACATAAGATGTTTCACAAAAGCATTTGTCTTAAGATGGTTATTTATATGTTCAGCTTTAGTGTGTTATTAGGAAATATAACTGTTAGACTCACAAACATTACTTTTGCAAATAGAAAAGATTAGAATAGAAGAACAGGGAGCCCTGCAACAGATGTCATGTCCCCCACAAAAGCCCCCCACTGAACATCATGTCAGTCTGAGATTACATGAAGAGACAGAAGCAACAGAGACAGCCGAAATAGAGAGAAGAACTGTGGTGAATTCTCCAAGAAGCTTGGAACATCCTATCTGCCAACAACCAAGAAAAACTGTGTACCTAGGAGATTTGGTGTTGTTTTAAAGACAAAAGTGGCCACAACGAATTTGATTTAGTTTTTTTTTATGTTTTCTGGACTTTGTATGACATCGAGTGATAAATGAAAACTATTTATGGCATTATTTTTGAAGATGTCCTCACTGTGCAACATTTTTCACAAGTGCCTAAAAATTTTGCACAGTAGTGTGTGTGTGCGTGAGTGTATATATATATATATATTATATACACACACACACACACACACACACATATACAAAGTAACCGGTTCTCGATGCTCAATGCTACCAATAGCATAATCTCAAAAAGACCAAATGTCAGCCGATTACTCATAACTATTTTCTAGGTTCCATAAACAAAATTTATTTCACATTAGAACAGTTGGTTTATTTGAGCACACTAAACAAACACAAACAACCTGAAGTGGTCAATCCATCAATATGTTTGCGAGTCCTGCATGTCAGTGAAACGGATCTGTTCTGAAGAAACTGGAGGAGGATAATGTGATAATTTCTGTCTAATGTACCATCTGCTATTGTATCAATGTCACTGTTAGCATAAAGCAGCTTTATTTGCCGTCTGTAGCCTTATTCTCTTGGGTAAACTATCCCTTTAAAAGCTTCTGTAGCTGGAATACAAAGTGTACACTGCTAAAGCACTTAGAATAGTTCTCCAAAAGGCACCAAAATAACACTGTCCAACAGTTGTTTCCAATACAGAAAAACAAGAATGACAGCTGCGAGACCCATACCTGCCAGAGCTGGGTATAAATTTACACCGTGTACTTATCTTTAATGTAGTTGGCCTGTCATTCAACCAGTCAATTTCCAGAGACAAGGCCACCCTTTGTAAATCTGTGTAATGTTCACGATTCCATTGTCAGGGAGGATGTAGCGCAGACCGTGCCTGTTGTGACAGAGCTGTAATCATTTCAATCTGGTAAACACCGATTATGCCTCTCAAAGCTTCTGGCTGTTCAGCTGATACAGACGTGTGTTCTCTCCCCTCGATTTTCCCATCTACTCTTTTGTCAAAAACATTGGATGGATGGATGGATGGATGGATGGATTTGGATGGATTTGGATGGATGGATTTGGATGGATGGATGGATTTGGATGGATTTGGATGGATGGATTGATTTGGATGGATGGATGGATTTGGATGGATGGATGGATTTGGATGGATTTGGATGGATGGATTTGGATGGATGGATGGATTTGGATGGATTTGGATGGATGGATTTGGATGGATGGATGGATTTGGATGGATTTGGATGGATGGATTTGGATGGATGGATTGATTTGGATGGATGGATTTGGATGGATGGATGGATTTGGATGGATGGATTTGGATGGATTTGGATGGATGGATTTGGATGGATTTGGATTGATTTGGATGGATGGATTTGGATTGATTTGGATGGATGGATTTGGATTGATTTGGATGGATGGATTTGGATTGATTTGGATGGATGGATTTGGATGGATGGATGGATTGATTTGGATTGATTTGGATGGATGGATTTGGATGGATGGATGGATTTGGATGGATGGATGGATTGATTTGGATGGATGGATTTGGATGGATGGATAGATTTGGATGGATGGATTGATTTGGATAGATTTGGATGGATGGATAGATTTGGATGGATGGATGGATTGATTTGGATGGATTTGGATGGATGGATGGATTTGGATGGATTGATTTGGATTGATTTGGATTGATTTGGATGGATTGATTTGGATGGATGGATTTGGATGGATGGATGGATTGATGGATTTGGATGGATGGATTTGGATGGATGGATTTGGATGGATGGATTTGGATGGATGGATGGATTTGGATGGATTTGGATGGATGGATTTGGATGGATTTGGATGGATGGATGGATGGATTTGGATGGATGGATGGATTTGGATGGATGGATTTGGATTGATTTGGATGGATGGATTTGGATGGATGGATGGATTTGGATGGACGGACATTCATTTCGCTACATTTACAGCACTCATTTCACATTAGAAAATGGCATTTTCCTGCACAGAAAATTGAACGTTGCGAAAACACTCTCCATTAACGCATACTTTGGGTAATGATGATGTTTTAGAACTGAAAACGGATTAACGTGGATGTGTCCATAGAGAGTAGCTGCCTATTTAGGCAGTAGACAACAAGGTAGCTCAATAGGTTTCTGAAAAGAGCTTTACTCTAATTAAGTACGCAAACACAGATGCAACATCTTGGCCATACTCAACAACATTCGCCTCTTGAGACAGTTAATTCAGATATCTGACAGCCAAGTAGCAAAGCTGGCTGAAGCCGCAGTGCATGATATAGCCATTTTCAGCTCGATTGCATCTTTTTAAAGTGACATTAAAAGGGCAACAGACTCATCTCATCTGCTTCAATGTCATCCATCAGTCTAACTACAGTGAGCTAATTATTTAGCCCATAACCCAGACACGACGCACATTACATTGCCTCAAAGATAAATCATTACACATGCTACGCTTTTTGATATTAAGTAGCTTGTAAGTACAGTGGATGCCTCATATTTCAAGAGCAGACAATATACACAGACATGATGGCAGCTAGAGTAATGACCACCCATTATCTTATATTGCTTGCAATAATAATTTTCAGGAGTCTCATTTTGTGAAGGGTGGTCCATCACGTTACAGACAAAGACTTTCCTACGTAATCCAAAAATTGCTTTTTAAAGGTCATTAAATCAAGACACCGATAAAACCCTGTGGGAGGTTACTCTACCTCTTTAGACGAGTCTACAACGTTGCTGATCATGCCAAATAATACAGTATGGATTTTCTATATATAGATTCAATTTCAATTACATTATATGGTAACATATTATAACTGCTTTTTTGAGCATGCAAAATTATTTGGCAAATGCAAAAGACAGAATACAGTGGCAAGAAAAAGTATGTGAACCCTTTGGAATTGGCTGGTTTTCAGGATTAATTGGCCATAAATGAATGGGGTTAAAATCTTGGCTCTGACTGGGCCACTCCAAAAGGTGGATTTTCTTTTTTTTGAAGCCATTCTGTAGTGGATGATTAGGCTTATTGTCCTGCTGCATCACCTACTTTAGCTGGCGTACACCCTGACATTATCCTGTTGGATATCTTGAATACCTTGGGAATATATTTTTTTCCCCTCAGGCGCCGAAGCAACCCCAAATCATGATGCTCTCTCCAGCATACTTCACAGTTGGTATGATGTTTTCATGTCCACAAAACATTCTTCCAGTATTGTTGTGGAGTGTCAAGGAGGTCAACTTTAGGCACACAGCAATGTTTCCGTTGGAAAGCAGCGGCTTCCTTTGTGATGTCCTGCCATGGACACCATGCCTATTTAATGTTTTCCGCATACAGTAGTAAACTGATAAACAGAGATGTTAACCAGTTCCAATGATACCTTCTTATAGTCTACAGATATAGATAGTCTTTAGCTGTCACTCTAGGGTTTATTTTTACTTCATTAAGCATTCTGCAGTGTCCTTTCAGTTATCTTGGGTGGACGGCCACTTATGGGGGAGTAGCCACAGTACTAAATGATGTCCATTTATAGACAAAGAATATCTAAGCTCTTCAAGATAACTTTTAACTCTTTACAGCTTTATACAAAGCAACATTTCTTGATCGTAGGTCTTCTGAAATCTGTTTTTTGCGAGGCATGGTCCACATCAGCAGAGGCTTCTTCTGAATAGCAAACTCAAACTGTTTGAGTGCTTTTTATAAGTTTGCCAACTCCTGACTCTAATTAACCTAGGAGGTTCACATAATTCCAACCAACACTGTAAAATGTTTGAATAACGTATACTTTGTATCAGGCCAGCAGGCCAGTGTGCAACGTTTCGCACGTCTTCTCTCATGGGAATTCGTAGGTCTAAGTCTCCCAAATTGGAACTTTTGTTCACAACGGAATGCAAAATGTATTTGTAATTGTATTTGTATGTAATGGCAAGGAAACAACAGAAATTTCAAAATTTGGTGAAATAAAATGTAACAACATTCGGAACAGCGTTAGAAAGGAAATCAAACTTACAAACTTTTCAGTGACTCCTTTCAAATAGTCAGTATCAAGGAATCGATTCAATCAAATTTTTTCCATTTCAACGATTCGTTTATCTCATCACACAAAATTGTCCATGGAACTCTGTGGCATTTATGTAATGAAATTACAACAAAAATATTGTTGTGTATTACCATGTATTGTTATGCTGGAGCATATAAATTAAAATTGTTAAATATTTGCTTTAATATATATTCAAATACACACACACACACACACACACACACTAATATATATATATATATATATATATATATATATATATATATATATATATATATATATATATATATATATATATATATATATATATATATATATATATAAAAGTTTATATTTTAATATATTTATATATATTTTAATATATAAATATATTGTTTACATTTATAAATATATATTTATTTATTTTTTTTTTATTTTTTTTTTCAATATGATCAAACGTAATCAAAAGCTAAAAACATGTTGACATAATTTGTCTAGCAGTATCAAGCAGCACAACAAGTGTAATTCTAAGATGTACCAAGATATTTAAGGTATAAACAGCATTTATACACCACTCATTATTTTACTGTTTCTATCAGCATTAGACATCCTGAGAGATATAAGAAGCTAATGCCTGGCCTTGATAATTGACATCTTGAACACACAATAATTAAGACAAAAAAAATAAAAGATGGTAAAATTGAAAAGAAAATCTAGCTACAGTTCAGGTAACTAGAAAAACAGATTCACAGAAACAGATTCGATGACTGCAGGTCAGTTGAACAGTTTTGTTAAGAGTGTTCAAGCCCACCACAAAACTCTAGAAAAACCATTTAATAACTACAGAAACTTTTCTTTTGCGTCATTATGAAACCTTTGAATGCACTGGATGAGTTTTGCACTTTATGACATAACTCCCCAAAACTTTAATTTAATTGGGATAAAAAGCCATCAAAATGTTTTACAATGGAAGAATGCAGTCCAAGGACGATAAATGGGCCGTAATGTTGAGTAAAAAAAAAAGATCATTTTTGAAGGTGTAATAATTTTTATTGCTCCAAATTAAATTCCATTTCACTAATGAGGAGTTTATAAAAAAAGACATTTGAATTAGGACCTTGTAAAACAACAGATAAAAGCTGACTAAATGTTAAACAAGCCCCTTTCCCCCAATAATTCCCTTTAATTTATTTCAGATTTATCCTGAACAACTCTCTAAACCAATAAGACACTGAATCCACTTCTACATCTAAACATCCTTAAAACAAGATAAATTAACTTCAGAAGCAACATTGAATAAAACGTTGAGATTAGCCATTTCTTTTCTTATCCCAATGGCATGTAGTTTAGTCTTGGTTTAAGCATAACCTTAAAAATGTTAGTTCCCATTTATGCCAAAAATAAGAAAAACATGTGACTGTGCTAAGAAAATGAAACTTAATTTAAGATATCATTTCTGAAAACATCCTACACAATATGTAGCTTCAAAGTAAATGTGAAACATTCAGATATTTTATGGAGTAAAAAAAGAGATATATTTTTAACCACGCTGCTGTTTGGTTAATTTATATTTCTCTAAATTCCTAACAACTTCAAAGTTTGCATAGGTCCAGAGAGTAGGTGTCTGCATTACTCTCTACAGTTCTGCGAACTGCCGTAGCATTAAACAACCTGTGCAGAAACACCTCTGCTAAAGCACTGATGCAGCACAGAAATCATTCACATTATGCAGATTACTTTCGCATAACGCCACTCATCCTTCAACATCACATTTAACACAAGGGTTGGATTCATTTAGTCAAAAACTTCCTTTCTTTGAAACCGTTTAACTTGGTGATTGCTTCTCTAAAACATATTAATTAAGGTCTTGTGCAAATGGAAATGGATAAATCTGCCAATAATGTTCCAGCTTTAAAGGAATAGAAAATTAAGTCATTATTTACTCACCTTTATGTTGTTTCAAATACTTGAACATTTCGTTTTATGCTCCACAGTGGAAAGAAACTAATATGGGTTTGGAACATACAAGGGTAAGTACATTTTTTTTATTTGGTATTTGATTGAAATGTTGCCAGTAATTTATATAATAATAATTAAAAACAACATTTGACTCAAACATACCAATAAATAGTAAAGCCAGAGCAACTGATAATTGTGCAGTGGTCTCTTAATTATTTCCAAAGCTCTGTGTGTGTAATATATATATATATATATAGATAGAATGCTGAAAAATAATGACTGTTCTAGCTGTGCTACTTAGCCCTATTGTGTGGGCACTAGTCAATGTTAGCACTGGTTGTTTGTAAGTCTTGCTGGAGCTGAACTTGTCGTGACTAGCAAGGCGTTTCAGCACCTCTTCAAGTTTGTCCTCGGATGCGAGCAGTCGGATTGTGTTCGGCTGCTGAATGTGAAAGCAAGCTGGCCCTGACTCAAACTCGGCTCAGTCCATGTGTTGAATAATGCATCCCGAGTGTCACAAGAGGCCCTCTGCAGCAATTTCTGCGCCAGATTTAAATGTTCGCACTCAATTGAGTCCAACTATGATACACAGACTCTGCTTTGACTGACACTGACACTGACACACACACACAATCATGTCCCATCTGAATGCTGTTTTATGATATTCTCATTGCGGATATATTTAGATAAAAAAAACAAACACAGATGTAAGACAAGTTACAGAAAAATTAAAGCCAGAAACCTCCAGAGGGTCGTTATTCACTGCAGGATGTTTGCATTTGGCTGTGATTACTTGCTGTCTATGGAAACAAAACAAAAAATACAAAAATAAATGGCAGTTTGAATTTAAAGTTACGTTTGTAAATGCTCTCTTGCCAAACATTACAAAGCTTACAATACTTAAAGGAACAGTTCAACCAAAAATGAAAAATTCTGTCAACATTCACTCACCCTCATGTCGCTCCAAACTTAGCAGAATTTCAAAGCTGCATTTTGAGACAACTCCCCCAAACCTTGTTAATTTAATTGCAATAAAAAGCTGTTTGTTTGCTCTATTAAAATGCCTCGTTTATGCCTTATGTTAAGGCTGAATAACATACAAATATATATATATATATATATATATATATATATATATATAAAAAAAACATTTTCCCCAAAGAATATTTTTCCAAGTTTATTTTTCTTGCCTCATTGGCAAATAACTTTCTTCTTATTCTAAGCATAATCTAATAAACTTTGATTTAATGCATAAAAACATGAAAATGCCTTTGGAGTAAGAATATTTTCCAAAAATATTGTCATATTATTATCGTACACACATCTTCACGTCAAGTAAATTAATCTTATTATAAATGTCATTTATACTAGAAAACAAGGCAATTAAAGTCAATAGTTACAGTGACTGTCAAGCACTTTAAAAAGGCGGATATTTCCAGTGAATAATAACTTACATTTCAATCTGTTCCTTACACATAGTTAACATATGGCTTCAAAAGGCTTTAAAGAAAATAGTCATATGAACTAAAGCTTCGGCAATCTGCTTAACTCTGCCACAGAAGCTAGAAAAGGTCCTACAGGTTTGGAACAACAATGACAGAACAAAAACACATCTGCACACAAAACCCTTCGACTAGCACCTTAATGCTTTCCGGACTCCTGTGCTGAATGATAAAATGCTTTTGATTACTTTTTAATTAGATGCATCATTACATTTCTCTACCACAAACACCATTTCTTTCCTCAAGTCATCATAAAAATATATTCATATTTCAATAACTAGGCAGCGTTTAGGGCTTGCAGCAATACAGAACAGCTATTAATCTTGAATAAAACCAACAAACATGTACCATTTATCTACAATCTAAGCTTAACAATTAGCCTGTACTGGTTAGAGCGTTCAAACGCTTCACTAAACATGAACGGCAAACATCTGCGAGGAAAAAAAGCCCTCAGGCAACGTGTTAAGTGAGCAAGTGAAACAATCTACAGCACCTCTGACTAAATTCACCACTGCATGCTTAAACATACTTCCGCATCATCATTCAAATGCAAATTTAAATGCTCCAACCTTTTCACATAATCACAGACGTTTTTATAGCTCATGAGTCGCGGCTGTTGACGGCGCATATGAGCGGCCTAATAGCCCATGATGGCGTTCTGCCTGACTAGCGTTCCACCGTGAAAAGAGACAACTGTTTCACATTTGGCATTTTCTTATGCAAAGCAATAATTTACGGGGCCCTGCACATACGTGGGGCGTCACTATTCTGTCCAAGCAATGCTCATTAAGGCGCGCCGCCGGAGGTCAAAAGAGCCGGGCCCATCACTTTACTTTAAAGAACGCTAACAGAGCTGCGGGCCAGAGATGTTTCACAGCAATGAAGAGATTCCAGCCAAATACTGTTATCCATACAACTAATGCATTACATCAACACAGTCAACGTGGACTCTGAAATGATCTAAAAAGCATGGCTTGGTGGAAATGATGGTTTACGCAGTTCTACGGTAGAAATTGCACTTTGCTTTACTGATTATAATGCAATTAATATATTTGCATGGCTGTCAATAGTCAGGACTTCATTACATTATTTACACACAATGAAAAATCATCGAGTGACATGAAAATACAGATAGGGATGTGTCTTAAATTACTTTTGTTACACAGTAAAAATAAGAGATTTTACTATACTGCTTATACCGTGACAAATATATTTGACCAGCTATCAAATGGTCAGGACTGACACACTGGACACACTGTGACATATACAGTTACCATAATACTAAAACTTACGATTTTAGTTAAAATTGGGGGGCCTGGGTAGCTCCTGGCTACCAGACGCTGGCTACCACCCCTGGAGTGTTCTAGTTCAAATCACAGGGCATGTTGAATGATTCCAGCCAGGTCTCCTAAGCAACCAAATTGGCCCGGTTGCTAGGGAGGGTAGAGTCACATGGGGTAACCTCCTCGTGGTCGCTATAATGTGGTTCGTTCACATGGTGAGTTGAGCGTGGATGCCGCCGTGAATGGCGTGAAGCCTCCACACCATGTCTCTGTGGAAACACGTTTAATAAGCCACGTGATAAGATGCGCGGGTTGACGCGGACGCTGCTGGGATTTGACCTCCGCCACCCGGATTGAGGTGAATCACTACGCCACCACAAGGACTTAAAAAGGCACATTGGGAATTGGGCATTCCAAATTGGGAGAAAAAGGGGAAAATAAATAAATAAAATAAATAAAAAGGTTCAAATTACCATGAGAGATGATCACTTCTATTTAAATGAATGGGAGAAATTGGAACAGCCAACCAAGAAGCTCTAGCACCCAACAGTCAATGGATGTAGAAAGGAAGTCCCGCCTTACAGGTAAAACAGCCAATCGCCTTTTAGATACAGACATACGCCTGTCAATCAACTCGCTAGCATGCATTATAAGACTAGTCTTCCACTGGCCACGACATGATACACAGGGTGAAATACTCACTCAATTCACTGACTTATGCAGCCGAACTGCTCCGTGTTACAGCTCCCAGTTACTGGGAGAATGGGATGAGAAAAGCTGACTCTGGATCAGTGGCTTCGGGCAACATTCGGGATTATGTACTCAAGAGAAGAAAAAGATTCTCCATTTTTGTTTCATAATAAATAAGTAGTTTGATTCATGAAACAAAGCATTTTTTGGTAGCATTAAAAAGGATTCCATTCAAGTTGTATCAACATGCGCCTTTGAAGTTGCGGCGTCTGTACTCACCGTGGATCAACTCGAAACAAGTGTGCACTGGGACGACTTAAGTAAATATGAATTTATTAATCAGACTTGTTAGGCTGGCATTCCCCACTGAATTTTACCCTGACTTCTGACGAACATCTTAAGTTGACTCTGGCATTGTCGATGGGCTGCACATGATGACATACTGTATATGACGCAGGTTCAAGTGCTGGACTTTGCTGCTTTAGGTAAGCCAGTGGTTATTCTTCATAATTCATATTGGCTGCCATGTTAATATTGATTCTTTATTATAAATATGACATGAAGACCTACTTTCTAAATACCTGTTTGTTTACTATGTTATATTGATATGAGTGTTATACAGTAACTAGCATGACCTGTGATGTCTCTTGCATGCAATGCATGGCTTATTTGTATGGAATGAATAGCATAGCAGAAGAGAAAGTGGCTGTGAGAAAAAAAATCAAATCAAATGTAATGCTTTACTTTCCATAAAAATAACTTTTTAATGAATTAAGTTACTTTTTTAAGGAGTAATGCAATATTCTAACGAGTTACTTTAAAAGTAACTTCTCGATTTCTAACGCTGCTCCTGAACATGCACAACATCCCCAAAACTCATAATCCCCAAAAGAATGTTCCGCTTTGTGCCACTAAAAAAGGGAGGAAGGAAGAACAGATTGTGCCAAGCATTTTCTAGCAGCTATGCCAGTTGCTGTTTAACTGCTCTGCTCACCCACTTCTCTTCTGCAAATGTAATCGCAGCAGTGGGCAGTTATTTGAATCAGAACCCGAAAGGCCCAAATTAACAGATTACAGTGGTCCAAAGTGGGACTGTGATTACCCCACACTCTCGCCTCATTACACACACACACACACACAAATAAAAGCCACTGAAAACCCCCAAAATTGCTGTTAACATGCTGTTGATGGAGTTATTATATTATATTATAACAGCTGTGTGTTCTGATGTTTGCGCAGGTTTCTTTGTTTACAGTAGTGGGTCACTGAGAGCCATCGCACGCTACATATCGGAGGAAACTGTGAAAGTCACTCAGTCTTTAAAAAACAGTCTTTATTGCAAGTTCTGACTTTCCTCGAAGCAAAAATCCTGATCAAAAATAAATAAATAATTGTACTCCGATTACCCATACAAAAATGAACAAAGAACAATAGTTAATACAGTTGTAGAGCACTGACTCAGTCGGGTACCAGCGTGCAGAATGACTGACACACGACAACTTTATAATGCTCATTTTAAAGTTGAGCGAATGCTCCGTTACTCCTTACACTGAAACGGACAATTAATCAAATAAAAATTGTGACGTCCTAGTGTGATTTATTAAACTGCTAAAGGCTGCAATCTTAATGTGCAATAGCTGTGTACTTTGAATAAATGCATAAATCCGACTGCTCATACACTGGAAACTCCACAGACATTCATCCACAGGTTTCAAACATCTTTGAGAAAAATGTATAGCTTTTTTGATAAAAAAAATAAATACATTTAATGACTTTGAAAATGTTAAATGGTATAACCATCAAGTAAAATGTATTCAATTACTTGCACCTTGAATAAGCTAGTGTGCGCAACTTAATCATTATAAAAATATATATATATATATATATATATATATATATATATATATTTTTTTTTTTAAATCATGCTTTGAGTTACAAATATAGAGTTACTCCATTTAACCTGCTCAAAATGTGCCTTTTCAGTCATGAGGGTCTAAATGCATCCTTTCTGTTTTACAAGTTTACTTTCTGAGTTTATTTTTGTCTTATGACAACTACCTGCATGTTGGTTATACCACCTGACTCATATTAAGGGGCAGTGGTGGCTCAGCGGTTGAGGCTCTGGGTTACTGACCAGAAGGTCGGGGGTTCAAGACACTGTTGGGCCCTTGAGCAAGGCCCTTGACCCTATCTGCTCCAGGGGCGCCGTATCATGGCTGACCCCGCGCACTGACCCCAGCTTGAAAAAATTATTTCACTGTATATATGGAAAAAATGTATGTATAATGCAAGACCAAAATAAAGGATTCTATTCTATTCTATTAAATATTAATAGTAGCACAAATCTGCTACACTGCTGATTTAAGAAATGATAATTAAGTATTATTCCAAACTACTTAGGCTGACATTTCAGCTTTTAATGAGACTTTGATATTATTTATTTATTTCTCTGGACAGTTATACCACATACAGTAGACATTTTTACTTTAAGCCCCAGAAAAAAAGACTTTTAAACTCAAAGCAGAGGTATATTAAAGTAATTGTTTTGTGTGAATTTTATATGTAAATGTATTTTTGGATAACAAAAAAAATGGGCCTCACGTTATTGACACATGTGCCACAATCATCACACATAATGAGTGAAATATAAGCTGTGGTCAGCGGTCTCTCTCTTGTCCTCAACAGATCCTGCTCAATACCCTCTTTTGAAATGCTACACTTCTCGCTTTCTCTCTCTAGTGTCCTGGGACAGTAAAGTAGGATTCTAAAGCCAGTCTAAATTTAGCAGGAAGAAACCCTCAGTTTTGAGTTAATGTGCAGGTGTAGGGCAGTTAAGTAAGGAGGATAGTCTCTACAGGGCCACATGGTTGAAGATCCGATTGCCTGGCCCTTTGATAAAATAATAATATTCAGGCACAGATGTTCGGATCGGCGCCAAGGTTGATTGAAACTATTACAAAGCCAAAAATGTGAGCTTGCAAAACAGCAAAAACTATAAAAGTGTCCTAAAACACAAACCAAAACAGAAAACAGAACATAGCTTTAGCAAACATAGCAAAAAAAAGAAATGTCCTCTCACTTTCAACTGCTTTGATTTTCAGCAAAATTAACATGTTTAAATATTTGTATTCAACAACTAATGGAGCGTTCACATACAACGCGGTAATGCAAACCTGCGAGTATTCCCCCTTCAGTTCCGGAAAAGGACAGGAGGAGGGGCTTCTATGAAAACGTATCTTTCCGCCATCAACCATGGCCGATATCACAACGATTGCTGCTCTGTATCTGTTGAGGAAGTCCCAGATACGTTGACGTTGTTTCATACAATTCCAGGTGCCCACACACACACCACTACAACCATTTTCTCATCCATTTATCCTGATTTCTTCTGCTACTATGTCAGTACGTCAGTGACACCTGGACAATCTCAATGCTGATAGTGTTTCGCAACAACGCGTCACGCGAATGAAGCGATTTCGCGTTTTCACTTCGCTCCATTCGCTTCATTCACGCCAGCCGCCGCATTTTATGTAATCGCGCTGCGCTGTATGTGAATGCACCATAAGTCTGAACAAGTTTCACAGACATGTAAGGAACAGAAATGGAATAATGTGTCCCTGAACAAAGGGGGGGTCAAAATCAAAAGTAACAGTCAGTATCTGGTGTGGCCACCAGCTGCATTAAGTACTGGATTGCATCTCCTCCTCATGGACTGCACCAGATTTGCCAGTTCTTGCTGTGAGATGTTACCCCACTCCTCCACCAAGGCACTTGCAAGTTCACGGACATTTCCGGGGGGAATGGCCCAAGCTCTCACCCTCCGATCCAACAGGTCCCAGACGTGCTCAATGGGATTGAGATCCGGGCTCTTCGCTGGCCATGGAAGAACACTGAAATCCCAGTCTTGCAGGAAATCACGCACAGAACGAGCAGTATGGCTGGTGGCATTGTCATGCTGGAGGGTCATGTCAGGATGAGCCTGCAGGATGGGTACCACATGAGGGAGGAGGATGTCTTCCCTGTAACGCACAGTGTTGAGATTGCCTGCAATGACAACAAGCTCAGTCTGATGATGCTGTGACACACCGCCTCAGACCATGACGGACCCCCCACCTCCAAATAGATCCTGCTCCAGAGTACAGGCCTCGGTGTAATGCTCATTCCTTAGAAGATAAACGCAAGTCCGACCATCACCCCTGGTGAGACAAAACCGCGACTCGTCAGTGAAGAGCAAGTTTTACCAGTCCTGTCTGGTCCAGTAAAGGTGGGTATGTGCCCATAGGTGACGCTGTTGCCGGTGATGTCTGGTAAGGACCTGCCTTACAACAGGACTACAAGCCCCTTTCTTTTTCATATCTATTTTTTGCAATTAATTAATACAATGCAATTTCTTTGCATCATAGGTTTACAGTCAAAAAGCAGCTACACTATGTCTTCCAGTGGGGATACTTCTCTACACTTCTCCACGAAGCACGTGAGTGAAAAAGTCTGAATTGGTGATTCGACTTTTGGAATTTGTCAATTATATACTTGGGTTTATGCATAAACATTTTGCCCATTCACAAAATAAATAGATAAAAATAAACTATCGTCCCTATATTTATTTCACTTTTGCACATTGTGAAGGGATCACATACATTGTTCACATATACTAAAACACTGACTCTGAAACAAATTCTGTATTTCTATTTAGACAGATCCTGTTGGACCCCGCAACCTCATTACCTGCTGAGAGGGGCTGTCACTCAAATATACCAAAATACACCATGATGGCTGGTGAAGACATCATAGAGGATTGTGCAGATATTTTAGCGAAGCCTTCAGTTTAGTTTAGCCTTCATTACATCTAGTCTGTGCTTTCTTGGGATGCTGTTCTTTACTGTGTATATAAAAGAATGCACAAGTTTCTATCCCAGCATTAATGTGTGGAGCCATTTCATTTGAATATGCATTTACTTCCTATTTCACATAATGTGATTGATTTATGCATTTTGAATTATTTAATCATAATTTATGAATGCACTCAACTAATGATTGCTGTAAAAGCATTGATATTTTTTCTACAATTTTTCATTTAAATAGAAAATAAAAGTTCTTAATTGGCACACATCAAATGCTTTTATTTGTTTATTTGTTTACTTGGTTATATTTAATGTAAAACCATAATATTTATGCTATAATATTTTATAGGAGCAGATATATAGAGGGGTAGAAAATACTCCTTTCATCAAAAAGCTTCTTTATAGCACTACTGAGGTTGTAAAAAGCACTTTCAAAAGGACGGTTCTTTCTGGATCCTTTAAGGGTGTGTTCACACATGTAGTTCGGTCCTCTTGGTCCGGACCAAAAAAGAAAATGATACATTTAGTCTTAGTTCGCTTAACGTTCACATTGACATTTTTAACACCAAACCGAACAATACAAAACCAATGGCATCAGGAAAAATTCACAGCCTGCTTGGACTGCTTTTATGAAGAATATTTTCTGATGTAACTTGCCGATCATTCAAAACAATGCTGGCTGCTGGGCGAAATGCGCTCGTTTTATTTACATATGTATATTTGGTAGTATTTCTACCTGCTGAGAACAAACAAAGAGCTAATAAAATGTGTAAAGGAGTCAGAACTGTGCTAGGAATTCCTCTGTTAAACACACAAACGAAGATACGCCGCAAGGACGGCTGACGGCGGTTCTGACGCCTGTACCGAACTGTAATGGGCAACATAGCTCCTATGATGAGAAGAACCAGGTGTGCTTGAGGTCAGTATTTGGCAAATTACTTCCTGTTATTGGTCTGTTTAGACGTCTTTGGTCCAGTTTGTGTTCATATCAATCAAACCGCACAAGAGTTTGTTTGGAAGTGGACCGAGACCCACTTTTCAGGGGGTCTCGGTCTGCTTGTTTGGTGCGCACCAAGGTTCAGATGGCAGCGTTCACGCTTGTTCAAATGAACCGCACTAATAGAGCAATCGTACCAGAGTTCGTTTTAATCGAACAAATCCTGCCAAGTGTGAACACACCCTAAAAAAAAGGGTTTTATTTAGCACCAAAAAGGGTTCTGCTGAAGAACCCTTATTTGGTACTCTTTAGAACCATTTTTCTTAAGAGTGTGGTGCTTTGTTAAAAGGGATGAAAACTAAAACTAATCCTAAAACAAAATATAAAAACATTTTCCAAAGACACAAACAAGATAAATTGTGAACAATTAATATTGGCTTATATAACTAAATTAAAAAGAAGACTCTAAATTATACATATACGTGATTGTATAGAATCTCGAGCTGTGATGTGTCTTGTCATTCATAAATATGTTTTTCTATAAAGGCTCTCCACAGTCCTCCTGTTTGATTGCTTAACAGTTGGTTTCTTGCTCTTGGAGACTAATAAAAACTGAAGTATGTGGTGGCTAAAGCGTCTCCAGCTTATGAAATATGTAAAGCTAAGTGGCTTTTGGATATCTGAATGGAATTCAAATGGCCTCAGCACCACAGTGGAGCTCTAAAACATCACGCGGCCCTTAGCTATCCAAGATTGATAGCTGTAAAACAGTCTGTGAAAAGGACGAGACAAAAGGTTTCAGTATGGATGAAATTCCTTTTTAAAATCCTCTCTGCTGCATTTCAAACGACATGGCAAATATGCTTTATATATTTTGCTTCATAATTTGACCAATCTGTATTTTTTAATGGCCAATGTCAATGAGATATATCTGGAGAGAATGTGTGGCCAATGGTTGATAAAATATATATTTACACATGCGCACGTGCACGCACACACACCTGTGAACATGAGGGAAGGGACTCCACATTGCCACTAAATATCACCTCGGGACATGTTGGTAAAAAAAAAAAAACAACATTTATAAAAAAATTAAAATACGTTTGTTTTGAGAAAAAGGAAAACCATCATGTTTTACATGCAAACTTTTCAAATTCATAAATTGTTAGCTTAATTGTAGCTTTAGTGTCCAAATGCTATATAAAATACAATTTGATAACAGTAGAGGTGGCAAACTGCAGAAATTTAATTAGCCTATTTTTAGAGCTGTCGATATTAACATTAATGCGTGTGGTTAATTTAAATTCATGGCAAATCATGAAAATTCGGCTCCACAATTGCTGAAGCAAAGTGTAAAATAAACAGCAAACTGCTGGGACTACATATTCCAATTAGTTGATCTCCCACTTAAGACTTTTGTAAACTTTTAATGTTACTTGAATTGATGCTATTTTAGAGCATTTTTATCTTTATACTGCGAAATTCTTTGTTTTATGAAAAATTCAGACATTGTTACATATTGTTATCTTAACTAAATGCATTTGACAGGAAAATAAATACACAGTATATGGAGTCAAATTTCATCACTTTCAAAATCTGCCATTAATCGCAATTATTAAAAATCAAGTGATTAATATTGATTACTTCTTTTAATCTACTGACAGCAGTACTTTTACTAATATTTTCTCAAAAGTCAAAATATTTTTAAAAAGTAATAAAAAAAAAAAAAGTCAGTTCTCAGAAAAGGGCAAGAGGCATTTGTTAACAGATGTCATTTGGTTTCATATTTATTTATCTAGCTTACATTTCAAATACATACATTTTCATCTCAAATACTATCTAAAATACAATCAGATAACATGTATGCGACACAACTGCAGAAATCAAACTACCATATTATGCACAATAAAGTGGTACTGGCACCCTTGGTAAATATAAGCAAAGGCGGCTGTGAAAAATATTTTGGCTGTGATTATAATTTTGATCTTTCATAAAAAATTTAAATAAAAATAAAATAAAAAAATAACAAAAATCGAACCTTTATTTTAATTAAAACAATTGAAGCAGGGGAAAAATCTCATTATTAAATATTTTTCTCCAAAACGCTTTGGCCGCAATTATTGGCACTCTTTTATTAAATAATATGTGCAACCTCCCTTTGCCAAGATAACAGCTTGGAGTCTTCTTCTGTAATGCCTAATGAGGTTGGAGAACACATTGCAGTGATCTGAGACCTCCATACAGAATCTCTCCAGATCCTCAAAATACAGAGGGCTATGTAGGTGGACTCTCCTCTTCCGTTCAACCCAAAAGTTTTCTATGGGCTTCAGGTCAGGAGACTGGGATGGCCAAGGCAGAACCTTGATTTTGTGGTAGGTGAACCATTTTAGTGTTGGTTTTGATGTTTGTTTTGGATCATTGTCTTGCTATAAGATCCAACCAGGGCCCATTGTAAGCTTTCTAGCAGAGGCAGTCAGGTTTAGATTTTGTACCTGTTGGTACTTCAGAGTCCATGATGCCATGTATCCGAACAGGATGTCCAGGACCTCTGGCAGAAAAACAGCCCCACATGATCCAGCACCACATTTAACTGTGGGCATTGGGTACTTCTTTATCTCTGTGTGCACCAAACCAATCTCTGGAGTTTGCTGCCAAAAAAGATTATTTGGCCACTTGAACCATCCTCCTCAATGTGAGTGGAGACAATACAGACACGCGTCCTTTTCCAGGCCGATTCTTAAGATCTCCAGTTGATTGGAACTTCTTAATTATTGCCCTGATGGTGGAAACGCTTTGGCTTTGATTTTCTTACAGCCACTTCCCATTTTGTGCAGCTCAACAACATTTTGCCAGACATCAGAACTATATTCTTTAGTCTAACCCACTGTGATTGATGATTAAGGGAATTTACCTTGCATGCTACCTCATATTTACACCCCTGTGAAACATGAAGTCAAGGCTGAACAATTTCATGTTCCTAGTCACCCAGGTGCACTAAAAATATGAATGGGAATATACTTCAGATATATTTGACTCATAGGGGTTTCTGGGGTGCCAATAATTGTGGCCAACATGTTTTGGAGAAACATTTATTAAATAATGAGATATTTCCCCTCTTTTCATTGTTTTACTTTAATTAAAGGTTTGAATTGTTTGAATGAAAGATCAAAAGGATAAACAATGCAGATTTTTTTTTTCACAGCCTTCTTTGCTCATATTTACAAAGGGTGCCGATATTTTTGGCCACAACTGTATGTACTAAAAGTAGTGCTGGGCGATATGGCAAAGTAATGGACGATTCACAATTCAATTTTTTTAACTTGTAAATGTACTCCAAGGTACAAATGCACCACAGGGGGGAAGTTGTCAACAGTGTAAATGTAACAACACAACACAAAGGAAAACTACAAATTCTGTCATTCATCTAAGCAGGAAGAGCTATTTTTTGCATAAATCAAAAAATTATCAAATATTGGCTAATTAATGACAAATCAGACTCTTACCAGTATACTGTTTTACAGTAGAACAACCAATCCGAGCGTGTTTAGTAGGGCTGGGAATTGCCACAAACCTCCCGATTTGATAAATACTGCGATTATGTAATTATTGCAATTTGATGTTTTGGTGCAAAAAGGAAAAAAAAAGGAAGGAAAGAAAAACTTGCATGTAAAGGATAGGGATGTGCAAAACTACCAATCGGCCAGTCAGTGTTAGGCGACAAGTTAGTTCAAATGAACCCCTGTATAAGGCTGCATTATGTCCAGTTGTATTCAACAAATAAATATATACACTACAAACACATTTTAGTTATTTTGGAATATAAAATATAACATAAATTGCCATAGGCTATTACGATTATCATAATGAGAATTTTGCAAAATACAAATGGAGGCTAACGATTACACTTGTTTAAGAACCATTTCTGGGGCTGTCCTGAATTATGATGACACACATGACCTGTGATGACACACCTGTAGTCTCAATGCCGTTGCATGTTATTTGCATATGCATCCTTAGATAGTCAGAGATCATATGCAGCTTTCTCATTGACAACTATTCTTATAAAATGCTCTCAGATGACTGGCAGAGAAAAAAAGTGAGAACTCACAACTTGCGTGTGTTCCGCGAGACACGGCAGCGTTGTGCGCATTGGCGTCAAAGCACAGATTTACTTCTGAGCAAAATTAGCAAATCAGACTTTCATCTGTTCTTCAACATATAATCAAGTGCGTTTTCTCAAGCATGCTTTGTCTCTAGCGCCATTTCTTTTCGACAGTCAGCGCCACTGCGCATTAATACCCTGGCTGTTAAGATTATAAATATTGCAGGGGTGCAAAAAGGTAAATAGTAACTTATATAGCACTTTTTAAACCTTAGAAGTTACCAAAGCGCTTTACACTGTGTCCCAATCACCCATTCACACACCAATGGCGGCACCAAGGTGCTATCCTGCCATTGGGAGCAACTTGGGGTTCAGTGTCTTGCCCAAGGACACTTCGGCATGTCGCATATTAGATGTAAATGATGTCCAGTGACATCATTGGCGGTAGTGAAAGTAGTAGTAATTCAAACGAGCGCAGTCGCATATCTATATCGATATCATACGAATTAGCCAAATTTAGTAAAGTCGTACGAATCCTGACGATTTCGCTGTGAGAGTGTGTTGGCTAAACTATTTATTAAAGCAGTGTCAGACTCTGTAGAATGACTCCCGACTCTCCCCAACACCTCCCAAACAAACATTTGGATTAGGCGTAATAACAGGAACATTCATCACAGCAGAGATTTTGATGTACGACAGCGAACAAACGGTGCTTTGATGGCTGTAGCTGCAGAATTAAAGAGACAAAACTTTTCAGAGAAAACGTGGAACTCAGCACAAATACAGCTTCCTATATATGCATCTATTAATCACTGTAGCATTAAGATAAGGAGGTATTTTTTTGTACTAAATAAAAATCGATTTTTCATCAGGGAGATGATTTTAAAATCGTTTGACTCAAGAATTGCGATTTGTAACAGAATCGATTTTTTTTTCTTTTCCCCCCAGCCCTAATGTTTGGTACAAATGTCCAGTCAGTGCCCCCGCGGGTCTCCTGCATTGGGCCGAATGTGATCTTCAAGAAGCAGATTTCTTTAAAAAAACAATTCATTTAATTCAGACCGAGGCAAGCAAGACTTCAGAAAAGAGAAACACAGTATAAAAGTACGGCTAAAAAAAACACACACACAAAAAAAAAGTCAAAGGTGTCTCTTTCCATACAAACCAAATAACCAGCCATTAAGAATCTCAATTAAGAAATGAACTGCACAGACAGAGAAACAATACAAAGACAGTGCAGCATCCTGCTGTAAATTGCACGGCTGTGTCCAGGGCCCACTGCACTAGCAGTCACTATTGACTGCAGCCACTAAGAAAGGTCATCCGCAGAATACA
This sequence comes from Moxostoma hubbsi, assembly GCA_032164185.1. Lineage (NCBI taxonomy): Eukaryota > Metazoa > Chordata > Actinopteri > Cypriniformes > Catostomidae > Moxostoma > Moxostoma hubbsi. Next base: position 3,533,434 of record JAVLUX010000065.1, read on the forward strand.
GGCCGCACAAAAGGTGGAATGAGGCAACCGAAGCAATCTTTAGTTAGTCTGAAATAGAAATCTCAGGGCTATACACTGTTACAAAAAGTTACTGAAGTGAGAGAGCCTTGCTGTACAGCAAACTTTTACAAATGAATAGGGGATTGCTGAGTGACTTCAGCCAGGTCTCCTAAGCAAACAAATTGGCCCGGTTGCTAGGGAGGGTAGAGTCGCATGGAGCAACCTCCTCGTGGTCACGATTAGTGGTTCTCACTCTCAATGGGGCACGTGGCGAGATGTGCGTGGATGCCGCGGAGAATAGTGTGAAGCCTCCACATGCGCTATGTCTTGCAGTAATGCGCTCAACAAGCCACGTGATAAAATGCACAGATTGGCGGTCTCAGACGCGGAGCTGGATTGAGGAGAGTCGCTACGCCACCACAAGGACTTAAGAGCGCATTGGGAATTCCAAATTGGGGAGAAATATATATGATGCAATCCAAAGTGCATTTGAACAGCGGTGAAACACTTTCTGATTATGTGTTACATTCATACAAGCAGACAGACAAGTACGTTTGAATCTTTTCATGTCAAAGAGTTTTTAAAAAAAAAAAAAAATTCTCTTTACTCAATTTTCTCATTACTAAAACACTAACCAAATTCACACCTTTCTTCACACATATTTTTCAGATTAATTAAAAAATTATGTTTCTTTCTCTCTAAAATATATGCAGTATGTCTAATGGTTGACGCAAATATAAATGATTAGTTATGGCATTTAATAATTGTTTACATATGTTTGTATGTCTAAATTCTAAAGGTACTGGTAGGTGCTTCAATAAAAATATGCAAATTGTCAAATGGGTTTGGAACAACATGAAGGTGGAAAAGTTATGACAGAATATTAATTTATGGCTAAACTGTCACTTTAAGAACACTTGCCAGATATAGACGAATCTGTCAATTAGAAGAAAAGTTTAGAAACTTTTCTAGTTATTATTACGGTGACAAAACGTGAACAACGCCCCACAGGCCCAACTATGTATAATGCTGAATAAAACTAGTGTTGCTACTCCACAGACCTTTTTAAAGTCCAGCATGGATTCTTAGTTCAGGGTAGTTACAATATTTGTCTAAAGAATTTAGATCATTAGTTCTGTACACTAAGGGTAAACTGCACCTTGTTTCTGTGTTTGGAAGCATTTTGGGCTTATTTAAGTTCAAAGCTTGATCTCTGCTACACATTAGAAAAAACGTGCCATGTCTGTCAAACGTAGAAATGCTGTGCATGTGCAGAAAGTCTGCATGTGAGGAGCAGAGCAAAAGGCATTTACACAGTATGGATGTTTATATGGATACAGATACAGATGTATTGCTGCACTGATATAAAAATGTATAATTATAAAATGAGGTTCAAAGAGCCCACAGATGCAGAATCACCCTGACCAATGAGCATAACCATAACACAGACAAGCTCACGTTATCACAAAATCGCCACGTTACCGCAATGTGCTTTAAGTTGGACCTGTAATTTAAATGTTGAAATATCAGCTTGTCTGGGTTGAAGGCATTGCATGATGAAATAAAGTGTTTGTTTTGAGCGCTTGCTTGCTCGAGTGACAAAGTGCCACCGTAAAGTTCTGCTGTCGTGAAAGTCCCCTTCAAAAAACCCTATAAATTACACATTTAGTAACACTCATTGAATTAAAACCAGTAATGTAACAACAGGAACGTTGCCCATTTAATTCATTACAAAGTTTTTTTTTTTTTTTTTCATTTGAAATTTACTTAAGTGTTAAAAGCACCAACAATTAAAAGTCTTAAAAGTAATTTTTTTACTCAAAAAGTTACTCAACTACATGTAACTGAGTAAATGTAGTGTGTTATTACCCACCTCTGCTCATAGTGTTGTAGTTGCAGCAAATTATTTGGGCTTACTGACAATTTTAAGCCATGTTGTTCATACCAAATATCAGTTGAGGGCGCTATTTTGCTGCTGTTGTTTTAAACAACCGTTTCAGCATGATGTTGGTCTCAAAGAAGCTCATTTGTTATCTCTGGAGTGCAGGGATTAGGAAAGAGGGGGCGTGGCTAATTCAATGGCTCAGTCTCGTTTAAGTAGAATGGCTGAAATCACTTTCAAAATCTTTTTGCAAAATGTAGGTATAGGATATTCGGCTGAACTCGGTGGGTTTATCAGCTCTGACTACGAGGCCAGGGGCTGTTCAAACAGACGGAACAAAACAGACTGGAACTGAACGCGAGGATCTCGAGAGACAGATTTCCAAGTTTGAACATCTTTCCTGACAAAGCGTTTAAAAATCTGCAGTCATCGTCAGTTCTTGGCACACATCCAAAATTCGAATGTACAGTTTTAGCATTTGAATGTGCATTTTTTCCCCCCCTTAAATTCAAAGAATATTCTAATTTGAATTTGACAGCCTTAGTAGAGGGGGGACATTTTTGGTGATTTAACACACAATGGAGCATTAACCTTAAAAAAACTCATATTTAGGAGAAACTTTTACTCGCTAGAAGCGCCACACAGTGCCCACATTCCTAACCATTCATTCTACAGATTCTGACAGAAGAAAGCGAAAGGAGATGCACTCCTGGCAGGTTCAACAAAACCAAATCTCCCTGTCTGCATCAGTGTTGAGTTTCCCCACTGTGCAGCGCCTTCCCAGCAGTCTCGGCTCTCTGCCGGGGCCCTGACACCGACAGATCTGTCTCATAGACAGAGCGATACCTCACGGCCGGGGTTCTCCTGTCATGTGCGTATTGATTTGACAAGAGAGACAAAAGGTATAACTCACAGCTAATGCAATTGTAAAGACAAATGCTCAGCTAAGCAAAAAAAAAAAAAAAAGGGGATGAAATGGGAAGGGTTTGTCGACCGACACTCAAGATTAACAGTGGGTGGGTCTGGGTTGGAAAAGATCACATGAATTCTTCCAGTGTATCATGGTCAAAATGTCAGAAAATGCATATGTATAGAGTGTTAACACATTCGGGTCACTCGAAAATACAAACAGGCATTAAGCATTACTAAAGAATTCAGAAACAACTTCTTAACGAGTTCATAAGCATTCAAATTTATTAAAAAATGCTGTATATTAATCAAACGTTTTGAAATGTACTTTTAAAATGGTAACAATACATTTCCTATAATGCACAGTCTCATAAAATACATCACATTCTTATTTTAACATTTACGGATTGCCTCCATTCACTTCCATTATAAGTCCATCTCTGTAACCCAGATTTTTGCTTTGGAGAGACTAAATACATTTTTGTGGTAATTAACATTAAATGCAGTCAATGTGAGCGCAGCGTAGTTCTAGCGGGAAGACTAGCAGCTGTACATCATCGCACCATTAGCTGGGTAATTCCCAGCCAATCACATGTAAGCCGTTGCTTTATAAGTCACATTGCTGTTTCAGTGTGCTATCACGGCAACCTCCACCACCCCACCACCACCTGTTGAGTGCCGTCCTGCATGGGGGTAGGCTCCTCGCCCCTGCCTCCTATCTCCGGCAGGATATGACGGTTCCGAGTACTACAACTTGACCGCCAGACGGGGCTTACGCCAAAGAGAGACATTACTTTCCTGTTTTACATTCATCAAATAAATGTCATCTTCAATTTCACTCCAGTCTGCGAGTCTTCCAGATAGAATTGATCTTAACTTGTATTGAAACAGAATATTCTTTTAAGTAGGATGACAGTATCAGTCACCATACACATTCATTGTATACAAGAAAGAAAAGAGTGAGTAAAAGACAACTTTTGTTCCGTCATCAGTAGGGCTGTCATGATACCTATATTTCAGTATTTGCTAAAATACCAGTCAAATTTCACAATGCTAATGAACACACTTAAGGTCCGAGTATACTTTTTTCTGCGTTCCGGATCGGACTGAGCCCAGTCGACGGCCTTGCCATTGAAAGTGTACTCTTTTGACCGTGAATAAATACGAACGCGTTGAACACATGCGCGGTACGACTGTTATGCAACACTCTTTTAGTACGCTCAATGGCAGGAACATGCGCAGACGACGCGCAGAGACGAGGACTGTCCATGTGTTGATATAAAAAGCAAAGTCTAAGATGTTTCACAAAAGCATTTGTCTTAAGATGGTTATTTATATGTTCAGCTTTAGTGTGTTAATAGGAAATATAAATGTTAGACTCACAAACATTACTTTTGCAAATAGAAAATATTAGAATAGAAGAACAGGGAGCCCTGCAACAGATGTCATGACCCCCCCCCACACTGAACATCCTGTCAGTCTGAGATTACATGAAGAGCCTAAATAGATAGAAGAACTGCGGTGAAGTCTCTATATTGTGTGTAATATCTCAACACGTGTAACACTGGAAAACTGCATTAAACATATTGAATATCAAACATGAGGAAAAGTTGTTTTTGCAGCAACAATCGTGAAAGTTACACGTTTCTTTCATGGAACCATGTTAGGGCAATAATCGATGCCTGTAACCTTCTATGTCACGACTGTGAAGCCAGTCAACACTGTGGCTAATCAAACGACCAAACGCAACACATTAAGGGGCCGCTTTTAACCTTATGCATCAGGGTGTTAATAAATATGAATAGCTTTAATTTGCACACCACTTTTAACTCTATTTAAGAGCTATAAAGCAGCGTCAGTGCTTGTTTGGCGCGCCGCTCAGATCACTGCAGCGAGCTGTAAAAGCTGTTTGACAGGAATACTTTGGATCTAAGTGGCTGAATATTGAATTGACGTTTCCAGCTCGCCTGTGATCAACTACAGTTTTCTTTACAAGTCTGTGAAGGATTGCAAATAAAGCCTCTCGTTACTGCTGTTCTTCTCCGCCAAATATCCTGTGACCACGGAGATGCAGATTTACAAGTGGATGGCCGGTCATCTTAATGGCAGCAAAATTGAATCATGAGCTGGTAACGGAGATTTGAAGGACATGCGAGTGGATAAGAGGCTGTGTGGACAGAGGTAGAAAGATGAGAAGAGATGTTATGAAAAACACTTTTAAAGCTACAAGATTAAAATATATCAGAAACTCTCTCTGTATGCTATGTATGTTGATCACACATGTAGCAATCATCTTGGATGTAAACATACTCAAGAATAAAAAACAAATCAAACTGATTTTATACTGGACTATTCAATAAATGAATGTTTGTGCATCTCCTGGTTTCGGTTTAGTCTTCCCATTTTAGTCACTGTTTACACAAAGAAATTGTCCTATATTAGGAAGCAGGAAATAATAGAGTGGTCGAGCAACCACGGACAGTATGTGTGCATTAGCAATCACACTTTTGCGCAGAGAGTGAACGGTGAATATGACATTGACTTCGTAGCACATTATGCGCTTTTATTTTGAAATTACTCTATTTCTCTCGTGCAAATCTAGCGAGCAGCAATCTACTGTCCGCTTCCAGTTAAATCGGCCTGGATCGTCTGCTTGGAGCATCACGGACTGACGGTTGCGCAACATTCAGAGGGACACAGTTTAGATCCAGGCTATTATAAAATGTGCACAACTCCACAGGAAGATGTCGGATTTGCACAACGTTCATGAGGTTTGTGTATTAAAAACGGTTTAAATGAGTTATCCGCATATTTGCAGACGATATACGATAGAAGTTGTATTGATTTTTGCCTTTGTATCACCAGACAAGACAGTTAACCGTAACAGAAAACTGGAGAAGAGAGAAATTGAAACATTTTCTGAGCAAATTTGTTTTAAATCAGAGGCCAAACTTCAGTGAGTTTTAGTGCATGAAATTCCCACAGAAACACAAATGTAAGAAACAGGAAAGTCGTCCTCACGTTTTTCCTCATTACTTCCTGAAACATACATAATTGTAGACAATGACATATTGTAACTTACAGCAGACTATCCCGATTCAAACGAGCCCAAACACAACATAATATGATAAGCAGATTGTGAAATATTCCAAAAGGGCGGGGTGTGTGTGTGTGTGGTTTATGAGGACGTTTTTTAAGGTTACAAATTGGTAATTAAAAGGGTATTATGCTAAAATTTGGTTTATCATGACATTTATAGTGTTCCCATAATTCAAATCACTCAAAAAAAAAAAAAAAAAAAAAAAAAATACTAAACTATGTTTTTTGGAAAATGTAAAATAAAGTTTTTTTTATGAGTGTTAGATTTAGGGGATAGAATCTACAGTACATACAGTAAAAATATCATTATGTCTATGGAGAGTCCACATAAGGATAGCCGCACCATCCTGTGTGTGTGTGTGTGTGTGTGTGTGTGTGTGTGTGTGTGTGTGTGTGTGTGTGTTATCTAAAGGATTGGGATGTCCCTGAACAAGTAACATTTCTGTATTTTGAGGTCAATTTCATTCATTTCCAATGGCCGGTCATTTTTGACCGGGAACACCACATATGTTACAAAGTGAAATAAACCCCCCCCCCCCCCCCCCAAAAAGAGGAGACATTTTAAGAAAATGGTCCACATTTTTTTATGTGTGTTTTCAAATACCATATGTGAACAAAGTCAAAGAATTTTATTCCAGTTGGATAAATTTTTTTTTTAAAAAGGCATCCGGGTCAAAATGACCAGAACAAAACATCATCAGGGTAAGGCCTAAACATCATGAGCTCATACGCATCTGTCACGGCTCTGATATGCGGGACCGTTTGAACGAGACCGTTGCACACGGGCCTATTTTTGTGGTAACACGATGGCACCAACAACAGAATGAACTGTTTTAATTGGTCGTTTACATGCAAGCAGGTGATTCTTGGCACCGTTGTGGCTTGAGAAACGAATCGAACGCATCGAATTCCATTTAGAATGTCAGCCGATCTATCAATCTCAGCGATGTTTCTGTTGACCAATATTATAGAGCCCAACATAACTTGAATTTTATATTCTTGCAAAATTGTTAGTGATTTATTTCCTATAAAAAATTCCATGACTTGAAGGCCTGGACATGATTCCTCCAGTTTTTCAATGACCGTGGGAACCCTGGCATTCATCAACAACCAGAGGGGAAAATAAATGATAAAACATTACTCAAAAGACACTTGCAGACTATGGGGCTTAAAGTGGAATTACAGGGATTTGGATAAAAAGAAATAGGACATGATGCAGGAAAAGGGGGTAGAGGACAGGAACCATAGACAGAGATGCTTGACATCTTTTTCACATAAAAATAACTTTTTGATGATGTCATATGAAGCACCCTTCAGAGGCCGCTTTGTTTTGTTATTGGTTGTCTAAAGTACAAAGATGAGAACAAATAATTGAGTTTGTCTTTAAATGCATATAGTGAAATAAAAAAAGCAAAATAAAACAGTTAGAAACAGTCTAATGCTCCTTCAAGTGGACCTGGGAAGCTCATACGTCCGTGTCGGACATTTGTTATACATTCGAGTCAGAGCATCACTTCTGCCAACCCTGCCAGTTAAATGACAAGTCTTTAAGAGCAGTCTCCTTCCATTAACAGCCAATGACTATACAATTATTTATGCAGTTAAGTAATGATTGCGCCTAAATGTGCTGTACTTGCACGTTCTGTATTCTCCCAATTAAAAGCTAATGAATTAGATACAATTCTATTAAGCAACAAATCCCACTCCTCGATATACACAACCTGAGGTCAGCCACTGCTCAAATGTGATTTACTTGTTTTGCCATAGTGCAAAACTAAAAATATCAGGCCGCTTTACAGACTTATTTGTCCAAATATCAGTTCATTCTCTTTTTATAAAAATGTATAAACAATGGAAGTTGTAATAAAGTTTTTCATTAAATTGTCAAATTGTAAAAATTAAGAGCATTTTAATAATTTTTAAATACTCTTAATTTTAAAATACAATACCCTTCGGGCTTGAACCCCTAACATTAATAATAAAACATAAGATCAATTTTTTTTAATTAATGAACTAATAAATAAGAGACAAATAAAAGGTTTAATTTTAAGACAAACTGTAATAAAAAAAATTATAATTAACATGTATGAACACATTAAAGCAAACAAAATTAGACTGAGTATTAATTTTAAAGTTAAATTAAAAAAATGTGTCTAAGCAGGGCATTTTCTTGTATTCCATCAGTGCTATTTTTAAAAAATGTTGGTTTTTGAACATGCGTCTTCAGTCATTGCGGCACGACTCGCTGCTTTGCGATGATCATCAAGTTATGAAGCTGTGCCAAGCTTAAAACAATTCAACGTCGAAAAACATCAAGAGACCTGCGTTCTGTTTAATTCAACTGAACTCTATCGGTCTTATCTGTTTTTGAACACAAGAACGTGTCTTGCATGAACAGCCCCTTACTTGTATACACTTATTATTGGTGGAATAAAATATTGCCTTAATTTTCAGAATTATATGAAACATTTTTCATTGTGTTTACTTGATTCTGTAATTCTGTCATCTCTGTGCAGTAAAGTAACACTCTGTTTTTTCTGTGCCAGCGTCGAACACCCCTGCCTGAGAAAGTGCAGCTTGTCGAGGAAAATATAAATGTGCTTTATAAACAAACTATTCATCTCAAAACTACTTAACTGCATGTGAGTGCTGACTTATGGCAACACCTATTTTGGAAACGTAATGCTTTCTTTCACCTAAAAATTCAGTCATCATTCACTAACCCTCATGTGTTCCAAACCCGTATGCTGATATTTTGTGGAACAAAAAAGAAGTTTTGAATCGTCACACATATTTTCTCCCTTCAATGTCTGAACAGTAATGTCAGGACAACAGAAAGCCATAAAGGAACCATAAAAGTAGTATAAACAACACTGCATTCAAAGTCTTCTGAAGCGATATGATTCATTTTTTTTAAATCATTATTTACTGTGAATTTTTCCCTCCGCTGTAGCCACCTTTAGACGCATTGTGTTAGGTTTGGTCACAAAACCCACTCCTACTATGTCGTTGAATGGAAAAGAACTTCATAGGGATGGGAATCATCTGATTGATGCATAAGTGTTTTTGATTCACTAAAACGAGTCAACTCAAACGAGTCAATTGTTCAGGAACCGCATTACACTGGTCACCGTGCTTGTTTTTGGACTCAATAAAAAGAGTCAGCTTAAAAGAGTCAATTGTTCAGGAACCGCACTACACTGGTCACACTGTCCGTTTTTAGATCCACTAAAAATAGTCAGCTCAAAAGAGTCAATTGTTCAGGAACTGCACTACACTGGTCACAGTGTTTGTTTTTGGATTCAATAAAAGGATTCAGCTCAAGAGAGTCAATTGCTCAGGAACCGCACTACACTGGTCACACTGTCTGTTTTTGATTCACTAAAAAGAGTCAGCTCAAAAGAGTCAATTGTCCACTACACTGGTCACGCTGTCTGTTTTTGATTCACTAAAAGAGTCAGCTCAAAAGAGTCAATTGTTCAGGAACTGCACTACACTGGTCATACTGTCTGTTTTTGATTCACTAAAAGAGTCAGCTCAAAGAGTCAATTGTTCAGGAACCGCACTACACTGTTCACGCTGTCTGATTTTGATTCACTAAAGAGAGTCAGCTCAAAAGAGTCAATTGTTCAGGAACCGCACTACACTGTTCACACTGTCTGATTTTGATTCACTAAAAGAGTCAGCTCAAAAGAGTCAATTGTTCAGGAACCGCACTACACTGTTCACGCTGTCTGATTTTGATTCACTAAAAGAGTCAGCTCAAAAAAATTAATTGTTCAGGAACTGCACTACACTGTTCACGCTGTCTGTTTGGATTCAATAAAAGGAGTCAGCTCAAAAAAGACATTTGTTCAGGAACCGCACTAACCTGGTCATGTGGTTTTTGATTCACTACAATTAAACAGCTAAAAGAGTCATTCGTTCAGGAACTGCACTACACTGGTCAAGCTGCATTTGATTCAGTAAAAAGGGCCAGCTTTTTAAGAGTCTTTTGTTTGGGAATCAGACTACACTGGTCACACTGTGAGTTTCATGCTGTAGATTCAGTAGTAGGGCAGAGCTGCCACTGAATTGTGCTGCAGAGAACACAGTAGGTAGTTTAGTATGAAACTGAAAACCATGAACAAAACTGAAAAGTCAGCTCTGGTATTTTTTAAAATATTGAACCGATTATGAAAGAGAGATTGTTCTTGGTTTCAAAACTTAGAGCTGCATAAAGATTCTACAAAAATTCTCCTTTTGTGTTCCATGGAAAGAATAACAGCATACGGGCTTCCGATAACATAAAGGTGAGTAAACTGAGACAGAATTTTAATTGTTGTGTGAACTACTCCTTTAATCCGTCTGTGAGCAGCAACTGCACTCGCGCTGTGGATATGCTCGCTGAAAATGGTCAGTTGCTAGTGCAGTTTTCTCTCAGTTTCACACCCTGATGTGACCGAGAGCTTCCCTGATGAATGTAAAAGAGGAAACGTTACCGCCATTCAATCTAAGTGCGATATCAACACAGCTGGTCTTTCAGACACCTCTCTGCACAAGTACAATGCTTTCGTCTCAAGAGTCTCTTTTTCCATCTGTGAAAGGCATGAAATTACAGCAGCTGAGTGCATTCTCAAACACTCGTGTTAAAGACGAGCCGAAGATTACACATGCATGTGTCTGTGCCTCGGAGGCTGCAATCCACAGCGCTAAAAGCCGCATGACGTTGCAGGTTGTATTTCCATAGAGACAAGGTTGAAGTGAGGCTGCAGCGTGTAACACTGACCCGAGTGACCTCTGACCTAGTAAAGCCACCCAGGGCTCAAGCACGCCAAATCCTCATTCGTTTGCAATTACCGCCCGTGCCCTTTACTGACGTGGGCACTACCTGAAACCAAACCACGAGCATGGATGGGAAGAGAAAGGAATTTAATGATTCTTGTTCCTTTACGATTCCATTAGCAATATATGTTTGAGATATCTTCCTCCTCAATAATTTGTCCCAACTACCAAATAAAAATACTGCAAAAAAACAGTAATATAGTTGGTAAGATTAACATTTCTTTTTAACCAAGGCCGGATGTACACGGTGCGAGTTCTGACACTCTGGAGGTCGTTTATCTGCAGTGGTACGCGACACGGCTATATAAACTTTTCATTAGAAGACATCGAGCCAGAGGAGGAGATTGCTTTAATTCTTTGTAGCTTGCGATTTAGAAATAAAAAAAGAAGACTGGCATGGCCAGCGGCTGCATAAGCTAAAAACTCTTCTGGCAATTAAAAAAATACATATAACAAGGCCTGGGTAGCTTAGCGAGTATTGACGAGGGCAAGGTGTGCTGAGTGACTCTAGCCAGGTCTCCTAAGCAACCAAATTGGCCCGGTTGCTAGGGAGGGTAAGGTCACATGGGGTAACCTCCTCGTGGTCATAAGTGGTTCTCGCTCTCATTGGGGCGTGTGGTGACATGTGCGTGGATAGTGGAGAGTAGAATGAGCCTCCACATGCTGTGAGTCTCCGCGGCGTCATGCACAACGAGTCACGTGATAAGATGCGCGGATTGCCGGTCTCAGAAGTGGAGGCAACTGAGATGTATCCTCCTCCAACCGGATTGAGGCGAGTACCCACACCACCATGAGGGCCTATTAAGTAGTGTGAATTGGGCATTCCAGATTGGGAGAAAATGGGATCACAATTTTATTTTCATTATTATTATTAATTTTAGCCAGTTATAATAAACATCAGTTCTCTTAACCGTGAGCAACATTAAGATTAAAAAATAAATAAAAAAATAAGCAAAAACAGCTTTTAGGCTATTAAGGAGACAAATTAACCCATGACAAACATGAGGGTGTATCACATGCAAATGCTTGGCTGTTACGTTTCCCTGTTTTTGTTTTATTCATCCCCGTCTCAGCTGTGGACAGCAGATGAAAGGAAAAGCAGATTTGTTTCCCCCCTTTGTGACTGGTCTCTCTAGTCCGCATGTCTCCAGTCATCTGTCACTGGTTTACATACACACAGTGACACCTTCAGTCTCAGAGGGAAGGCAGTGTCACTGCGCGCCCCGGCTAAAGGCTGACTGGGTGGGTACGACTCTCCTCCAGGTACCCCTCGGGAGAGACATTAGGCCTTGGTGACAGCATGACAGGCCCACACACACAGATATTTGTTCTCGCTTTTACTACCTTCACAACACACAGACACACACACACAAGCCTGCGACGCATGCAAGAATATGCTCGGGCCTCCTACACAACGCCACAGTCGCATAAAGCACAGTTCTCGCACAAAACGCTGACTTGGCTCCAAATAAATTTCATCAGACACAAAATTATTTTTCATCCCCTCCCGGCCTCCAAATACAGAACTTTTTTGGAATGAATAATGGACACAAAGAGGCAAAGGCTTTTGGGAATTTTAAAATGTGGAAGAAATGTCATCAGGGTATGAAATGAAAAATGCCTGTACGAGCCAGACAAACTAGAAGAAAAAAAATAATGAAAATACAACTTGTAAGGCCCTAACCGACAGCTTTTAGCTCAGCTTTTTAGTTCTTCAAATGTTGCTAATAAATATAAATGCATTGTAAAAAGAATATGAATACTGGATCCTTAGCAAATGCAAAAATGAATGCATCTAAACAGAGCTTGCACTTAAGTGGAGGAGACCACTAGAGATACAACAACCCGAGGACAAATCAACAGAGTACTACTTTTTAATTGTTGGTCAATATAGAAATGCACAAGCAGATGCATCGCACAGTTTTCTCAGCATCCTGTAGCAGTTGTGTTTTTAAGACTGCTTGTTGAGAATAAAATAATTAACTTATTAAAAACTAATAAGACGTTCTGTTCTATTCAGTTGTTCTCTGTATAACCATTTTGAATGCAAGAACACCTATACTGCATACGGCAATGTTTTCCCTAACTAAAATTTTTTTTATTGCCATTTATAATAAACATAATTTGGGTGATTTAAGTAATTCGTCAAAACAGTTGTGCTATGTTTGTTTTTGCGTGCAGCCAATGAGGACAACGCAATGGAAAGATGTGTTGCCTAGTTCTTGGCTTTGATGCTCAGTCTCCCTCTCATTTCTTTTAAATTTGCCGCGGTGAAGTGGATTTAGCAGCAGCACAGGAAATACTAGCATACATCCTCAAATTCTCCACAATGCAATACGATGTTCACAGTTTTGATGAAAATAGACAGCCACCAATTAACGAATCATTCCACAAGTCATGACATAAAATGCCACGGCAACAAATCCCAACATTAAAAATGAGACCACATTTTGGCACATTTCAATTCAACAACAAAACAATACATTTAAAAGGAACGGTTCACCCAAAAATGTAAATTCTCTCATTATTCACGTACCCTGATGCCATCCCAGATGTGTATGACTGCAGGGCTGGGCGAAACGTAAAAAATATTTTTGAGATAATTGCCTTAAATTTTGTGATATCCGATTAGATCGTCAACCCCCCTGCCGAGGGTCGGGGAATTTTTTTGCTTTATTGATCTTGGTTTAAAAATGTAATTAATTTATTGAAACGTTACAAATATAAACAAGACACTTCTAAATTCAAAATGCACATTAAACTAAACAAAAAAAAAAAAAAAATCATATTTAAATCACCAAATCCAAATATTTACCTTCTCCAACAGCTCCATTTGCCATCACACAAGTATCCGTCAATGACACCAGGTGGAAAATGACTAATAGTCTACAGATTAAAGCTGCGTTCACACTGCCAGTGACACGCAGCGACAAAACGACCTGATTTTATTAATTTTCAATGAGAGCTGGCAACTCCCGGCGACCGTACATTCTAACCGTGTGGAAATAAAGCGAACTAAACTCACAGCACCTCCTGAGATGATCTGAGATTTTTTTGCAAACAGTTTTCAGATGAATGAAACTTAAAAAAAATGTGCCTGCTCCATGAGACAGGCTTGCGAATCAGACACAAACACTGATGGCTTTTCTGTTGTCTGTTCTGTTGTATATAATAAAGTGTATTTCTTCAAGCACGTGTCTTTGTGACTTACAGCATTTCTTGTCATGTGTCACTCCGAGACGTCTTATAGGTCGCCCGCCTGTTGCGGGTAGATGAGCAAAATTATCCGTGCATTAAATACATTTGGATGAGGAGCTTGCGGACTGGATTCAGCCTTGTCGCATTTGGCGGGTGCAAATTTCACACCCTGGTCACTGTTTAATATATTTGCCGACTTCCCAGATCCATGGTTTTGCCATTTCCCAATACTGTCCATCATCGTCATCATCTGTTCGTAATTGGCATCGGGATCTTTATAAGACATCATCGATATCCGATTACACTGTCACATCGTCCAGCCGTATGTCCAGCCGTACATTACAGTACCAATAACAATTATAATAATATGTGAATACATTCACGTATAGTTGTCACTGGACTTTGATTGGTGCAAAATGTTTTGAATAAAAATTTTAAAAAAGACAAAGTAACGCAATTAATATTTTCATGTGGGTAAAGACGCTGACTAGCACGCCTGGAGTCACAAGTTGTGCTGAGTGACTCCAGTCAGGCTTCCTAAGTAACCAATTGGCCCGGTTGCTAAGGTGGGTAGAGTGACGTTGGGTCAAACTGTTTGTGGTCACTATAATTTGGTTCTCGCTCTCAGTGGGGCGCACGGCGAGTTGTGCGTAGACGCCGTGGAGAATAGCGCGAGCCTTCACACACACTACGTCTCCGTAGCAACGCGCTCAACAAGCCACGTGATAAGATGCGCGGATTGATGGCCTCAGACACGGAGGCAACTGAGATCCGTCCTCCACCACCCGGATTGAGGAGAATCACTACACCACCACGAGGACCTAGAGCGGTATTGGGAATTGGGCATTCCAAATTGGGGAAAAAAGGGGAGAGGTTGGAAAAAAAAAAAAAAAAAAAAAAAGACAATTTAGCGCAATTAACGTTTTTATGAATATATAAATACATTTGCGTATAGTTCTCACTGGACTTCGATTGGTGCACAATGTTTTGGATTTGGAAAAATTCAAGCTACACAATTAACGTATTCATGAATAGATAAATACATTCGCGTATAGATGTCACTGGACTTCGATTGGTTCAAAATGTTTCAAAGTTCAAAAGGTCAACATTCCTCCCTTAGGTGATTTCACAATAATGAACACAATAGAGGTGCCAGCCCTCATACAGATCCAGGATGATGTTGAACTCTATATGATCTCTTTCTCTTTTAAATTAACGCAATTCCATGTGGACATTTAAAGGGATCGTCAAATAGGCCAGGTCCTAAACAAGCTTTTCCATAGCCAACCATCTCTTAAAGGGGCCTCTTTGTGCATTATAAAATCTCTGAATAATGAAGGATAACACTTTTCTCACGTCATGATAATGACTTGTATTGCTTTGCTCAAGTATTACAAGTTACCTTCTCTACCAGGGCTTTGATTTACGTGTAATTATGTGCATCACAAATAGGGATGCATGGTATGTATTGGACAAAATAAAATAAAAAACAGTTTGTTTTTTTTTTTTAGTTAAAAGCAGCATGCAAGATCGGAGATTTCATTGTTTAAAAACAACAAACAAAACTAAATAAAACTAACTGTCGGCTATCAATATCAGTCAAATGCATCCTTTTTCTCCACCAAACTAAATGTTGATAACAAGTAGCTTAATCACATTGAACAAGAAGCTTCAGAGTAAAATTACAGAAATGTCCAAACATGTGCTGGACATCTCCCTGAGAATGGCAGCTTTTCACAAACAAAATGTCATAGCAGAAAAGAGCTGCAAAACTCTCCGTGGAAATGTGGCGGATCGTACGAGAATCTCATTAAGAGAAACCTTCAGGCTCATTCCAAACCAAATTGGTTCTACTTAGGAGTGAGGAAACAGGGTCATCCTTAACGCCTGATGAACGGGGTGAAAAAGGAAGGGTGGGGGTGCACAAGATGGGGGTAGGGTTTGTTCAGACATCCTAAAAAATAAAACTGAGCCTAAGCCCAAGGGAATGATCATTATAATCCACTCTTGCTCTGCCTCTAAACACCAACCGTTCCACATATTAATCAAGTAAACACAAAAGGGAAGTCTTTTGTTTGGTAGCAATTACACCACTGAATAGACAATTAAAAACAAAGGAAATTAAGGATTTATCCTGCTAAATACATTTGATTTGATCCTCAAAGCTAATGTTGAGCGCGTTAACTTAAAGACTAGAACAGTGGACCGGTTTCCATTTGTGTCTTAACTCAATATTTATGTATACATTTACATTTACGCATTTGCATACAATACAATTCCTACAATTAAATTCAAGAAATTTACATCTATTCCATAATTATCTCTGTTGAAGGGCATGAATGAAGGGCACTTCACACACTCAGTGATGTCCTTTTATGCAAATTTGCATGTTAATAATTTATGGGAAATTCAGCAGATGCACCATATTTTGTGGTTAATGTAATGCATATTAAAATTAGTGGTTAAATGTCAATATTAGAGCTGTTCGCAACACAGTGAAACTGGATATTCAATGAGAAAAACGTCAGCGGGACTTTTAAATCGCCAACACTACACTTTTTTAACATTGATTAATATTGGTTTCTTTCAACACACACAATTTTAATTAACAGTTGTATACATTAACATCAGTTAATTCATTAGGAACCAACATGACCTAAAAATGGACAATTGTATTTTCATAAACTGACATTAACAAAGATTAATGCATGATGTATTATATATTGTTCAGTTCTTACCTAATGCATTTTCTAATGTTAATGAATAAAACCTTTTTGTCTCTGTCTATTAGGAACTGGTTGGATTGTGCAAAGTGGGCGATACATACAGTATCAGAATAGAGTCAGGTGGTTGGATGGGAAGGGTTGAAAAGTAAGAGGGATTCATGACATCAGAAAAAGAGAACTTTGTTTCAAGGCGAAACAATTAATCGTGCACAATGAGACCAGTAGGATGCATTAAGTAATTGGGGCCAATTTTGATTCCATGTTGAAACGCAGATAGGTTTTTGAGCCAAAACTCAACAAAAGGTGAGGCTGTCAGCCCTTTCGGGTTATTAAATGCAGGGTAATGCCTGTGAGAGAAGGGTAGGCCGTGAAAGGCTGGGGTGACTCGGGGTCAGCGGTGCACTGGTGAGCGCGACAGCTGAAAAGCGCAGTTCCCTGGACTGCTGGGATGAGCTAATTACATTAGCACCCGTCATTAGCACAGCCAGCCTGCCACCTCAGCAGGCCACGCTCATACACCCTGTCTGAAGATGACTGCCCTTGCATTTTGGTGGGTTTGCTACCCGAAATCAACTTGAGTATATTGAAACTCTTCATGCAGTTTTCCAGCTCTATATGTGATCCCAATTTATTCAATAGAAAAAAACACATCTCCGTGAAGTGGAAATGTGTCATTTCTGCACCACGAGTCAATTAACAACATGGTAAAAATAAAAATAATCCATAGCCTCCGAATTTATTCACACACACATGATGTATTTTCCTGTATGACTAAATACCCAACCGGTAGAGAATGCAGATGACGTAGCTTCTTTGCAAGAGAGATGTTCACAACTGTTGACGCAACACACATTTTAATTGCTCTTATTTTTTTTCCAGTTTAATTAGAATTTTTTGTTCAAATAAATAAAAAATAAAAGTTCAAAGTTTGAAATTAAGGTGTCTTGCTTTATTATGTAGTCTTAACCCTAACCCCGCTTAACGAAAATTACGCCATAGTACCACCTAGCGTACAACCAGCACTAATACCGGTGTTCAGCGTTCATTGGTTTCCTGTGGAGTTTTTTCTGCAACCAACCGACCAATCCAAACTTGGTCGCCCATGACTCTTCTCATCGACTAATGTTTGGTCGACTATCAAGGGGCAGTCCTAGTCATTACTTTTGAAAAATGTATAGAAATATTTTCACACAATACATAAAGAAATGAAAATTGTTTATTTCACTCTTTGTTTATATTATCGGCTTTAAACATAATAATTAATATTTTTATAATTAGATTTTCATAGTTTTTATTGAAATTCTGGGTCTGGTACAAGCTTAACACTCAAATCTATTCATAAAAAGACATTTGAAAAGTACCAAAAATAAATGATAAAGACCTAGTAAAAAGTTTCCAATTCAGTTTTAATGAGACCCTCATATAAAAAAAAAAATCTATTTAAAATAAAAATTAACCGCTGGGACATGAAAGTGCTAAAGTTGAAGAAACACACATTTATATGATGAATATTCCTACAAGTTCAAGTTTGGGACATTTTCCGGCCGTTTTAAAATATAATCCAAATTGCTACATTAATATTATCTCATTTTAGTTTTAAAATAAACGTAATACTTATTATAAAATATTAAGCGTTTTTTACATTAATGTCAGACTTATCAATCATTTCTTAATAATAAATATGATCTTTTGGATTGCACTCGAAAACGGCCGCCATTAGGGCTGCACGATTTGGGGAAAATGTCATATTGCGATTATTAAGGTTAATATTGCGATCATGAGTCAACTTGCTTGGTTATCAAGAAAAATGCACAAATAGATTACTGATAATGCTGAAATGTGTATTTTTCAACTCAAACATACAAACTAGCAACAACTATAAATGTACATTGTTTTCACATTAAAATATTTTTACAAAATTAAATAATATCTTTGCATTACTGCAAACTTATTTTCTCAATATTTTTATATATATATATATATATATATATATATATATATATATATATATATATATATATATATATATATATATATATATATATATATATATATATATATATATATATATAAAAAATATTCAGATAATTAACATGCATTACATTCTTGTGGCAGAAGAGTTCATCATTGATAAGACGATACAAAAAACATCTTTAGAATTCAGTGTAATGTTTATTACCATATTATTGATCATAAGTCAATCATTGACAAACAGTTCACAATAATCCATTACACAAGTGAATTTATCAATCAGTTGGAGATTTATTATGAGGGCTTGTTTAAGGACCCGTCAATGAACACCTGCATCAGACATGCTTGTGTAGCGTCTCGGGTGCGTTGCATCATAAACAACATTTTTAGCTCACTGTGTCAAGTTAAATATAGTTTCATACTCAATCTTTAAACACATCTTGAGATCTCTTAGTTCGGATTTGCACTCCAAGTGTTTTGAACGCAAGAACGTAACTCATGTTTGTGTTGTTCTGCTGAAGGGTTTCTTCACTGTATAAAATGTGTGTTGCTCATACAGCTGAAGAGTCACTTACTGCCCTCTGGAGTAAACATGCGGT
This sequence comes from Moxostoma hubbsi, assembly GCA_032164185.1. Taxonomy (NCBI): domain Eukaryota; kingdom Metazoa; phylum Chordata; class Actinopteri; order Cypriniformes; family Catostomidae; genus Moxostoma; species Moxostoma hubbsi. The sequence goes on from JAVLUX010000065.1 coordinate 3,552,642, forward strand.
ACTACAAGCTTGCATTTATCAGGAATCTTCCATATCACGGTCCGGGGGCAGTGCTATTAATGGCGTTAATGTTTTTAATGCGTTATTTTTAGTCAAATTAATCGCACTGAATTAACACGTTAAATCGACAGCCCTAATATATATATCTATCTCTCGACTCCCGCTCAGATTGGGTCTCTTCCGTGTCTGGTCGAAGCAGCTCTGTCACGCTCCCGTATTATATGAACTTTAATTATTGATGAAATAAAGATATATCGCCAAGCCGTGATCTGTGTTTGTGTTATTTTTTTCTGGCCACCAGTTCAGTGTCGGTCTGCTCGGCATCCATCTTCATCTGATTTTCACGCTGAACACCGTAAACTCACATGACATGACCACACGTGCCACTCCCTAAACTGAGACTGACTGGTCATCTTTATTAGCGATGTAGAAAATGGGTAAACAGTTTCAGAGAGAATGGGCTGTCACGTCCACACATCACATGCACTTATTTATTTAATAAAATCGCAGCACTTGCCGTCATATAATCGCACAGGCTGACATCGCGATTGCGATATGATTAATCGTGCAGCACTAACCGCCATCACTGCATAAAACGGTGCACTCCAACGGTAACTGTTTTAAACTTTTATTTACTGATTGTTTGAATGTGTGTAAAATAAAAATATAAATATATTGCAATGTTGAAGACTATGAGCAGGTGGTTCATTATGACAACCGTTTCTGTCCCTCTTTTGCTGGGAAATAAATATTGATATTAAAGATGGCGCTGCCGATGGCAGCTACGGCACGTTGCTTTGTCCTGCTACTGCCAAGTCAAATTCATTGTAAGAGTAATATTACCTGGCAAATACAAATCTACTCTATTCTATTCTTCTATTCTAAACAGCAGCACAAATGCAGGTCACACCGGTTTGTTCATACACCTCTGAGCCCAGCGTAGTGTGATCACACCAGTTTGATATGTGTGAAGGGGTTAAAGCATTTTATTTCAGTAGTGACCAATGGTTCAAATGGTTTAAGCACATTTGACTCGAGACAAGAGTGCTATTGTGAGCTGTCATTTGCTAATGTGATAGTATGTGGCCATCCGGCAGAAAGATCAGACATAATGTGCTCGAGTCAAAAGCCTCGGAAAGCTGATCAGAAAAAAAGTTTCAATGAGCGTTACACTAATGATCCTCTATTAAAAAAAAAAAAAAAAAAAATCACATTTCAAAACCAATGCATATGAATCATAAGTATTAATAATTGATGCACTGAGAAAACAAGTAATTCTATACACTCCTATTATTTAATATTAGGGATGTCCAAATAGGAATCGGGTCCTACACCGTGCTCGTGTACTTGTACTCATGCTGGTAAAAATACTCAGATAACAAAAACTGATACATCTGACATATGCCATAACATCATTATTCCATAAACATTCAGTGTACAAATTAAAATCACGTTATGAGATAATAGCTGCAATTTAATGAGATATATAAATAGTTTGCATGTGCTTCACACTTAAAATGTGAGTGTTTATGAATGTTTGGAGCGGTGTTGTGACAAAATAAAGACACAAAGTGTTCATACCTTTTAGACATCCTTGACGCAAAAACGCAAAACACCATCACGAGCATTGAACACCTTTCTGTAGCAGATGACAGTGAGAGCGCTAATTCACTTTGTAGTGGGAGGCACATACAGACTGCATATTTAAATAAATAGCAGCCTTCTGCTGTTTAATAATCACTTTAAGTCACATAGCGACCAGCTTTTCCTGATTGAGAAGCTACCGTTATAACACAAACACTTCAAAATAAAAGTTCTGCCAAAATAAAAGCTCAATTAAAAGGGAAAAACATCCGACAGAAATAGATCACTACTGAATAGTTATGTAATATTCACTGTAATACTACTACTACTATTATTAATAATAATAAATCAATAGTAGTAGTATTTTATTTAAGCAATATCTCACATCTGTGATGCTTTGCAATGCAGCATTTTATTTGACAAAAATAACTCCAATGTTGTATTCTGGATTGTGATGTGCGGTTTCTGTATAAAAGCACTTTATTTGATACAAATAATGCAATAATTTGTTGCAAATTACTAGTTATATTTTCCTTTGATTAAAGTTTTAATGTGTGCATTTATTTAAGCATGATTTTGATAATAAAATTGAAAAACTTCGGGGGTTTTCCTGCATTGAGAATTGCTAGGCGGCCGCCTCCGTCAAATTTCGTACCGCCTCCGGCTGTCTACAAACTCTGGTGGGTGTCTTCATGGAAAACACTAACAAACGTTGCACTCGGTGGATTGTCATTTGTAACTGCAAATCTTGGCAATAATAATAATAAAAAAAATTCCGTTGTCGAATAGTCACTTGATGTCATTTAACGTAACTTGAGATCATATAAAACTATAATGATGACACGTGAGACGAAAGGAGCGCTGCAGCGCGAGTGTCTGATAAACACAGATCACAGCTTGGCGATATATCTGTATTTCATCCTTATTTAAAAGTTCATATAATATGGGAGCGTGCCATGTAAATAAACACAAACTCCAAAACTGTCATTCTCTGTGCGGTCAGAGCCGCTTCAACCAGTCGCGGAAGAGACCCAATCTGAGCGGGAACGAAACGTCGGCTGATGCACACTCTAACACGGAGACGCTCGTCTCTCACCCCCGCTGTCTGCCGCTCGCAACATCATAATCATGAGATCATCACGAGAAGATCAATCTTATGTGAAAAATAACACTAAAATGACAACAACAATAAAACACACAAACAGGTTTTGGATAGACTAGATTGACAAATGCTTATCAATAATACTCTTACGTAAAAACTACATTCAAATGCCCAGACATGGTCAACTAAAACTTGACAGAAAAAAACAAAAAAACAAACAGGTATCAGACTTCATCAGCGAGTACCACAAACAAACAAAAAAAAGGTAGCGTAATGTATGGTAATGGGGACCATTTAATATATAAACCTTTTCATTGAATTTCCAGCCAAAAAAAAAAAAAATTAAAAAATTTTGTGATACACCATTTACATTATATACATTTTGGTCATACCACCCACCGCTAATCTTAAAAAGTATAGTTCAGCCAAAAATGACAAATCTTGCATCATTCACAATCATGTTGTTCCAAACCTGTATGCCTTTGTTTCTTCCATTGAACACAAAGTCAGAACATATGGGGAAAAAAATGGTGACTGAGGGTGTCAGTCCCTAACATTCGCCATTTTTGTGTTCCATAAAAGAAAGTATGGGTTTGGGACAGCAAGAGGGTGAATAAATGATAACAGAATTGTAATTTTTAGGGTAAACTTCCTCATCCATATGGCTGCATCTGCTCAAGTCAGCATCCTTCCTGAAGGCCTGATGCTTTAAACATCTCCGGCACTTTCTGCCTTCACCGAACGGCTCCTCTCCGCCACACTTAAGGTTCCTCCTATCAATCCTTGGCACACCGCCAACCTGTCAGCCCACCGCGCTCTGCCGAGGACGAATAGAGAGCTGGGAAGTTAGCGTGCAGAGCGCGGCTTCGCGCGATAACTCACGTCTCCCCCTGATCATCAGCCTAATTAAGATCTGACTGCTTTTCTGTGATCTTTAGTAGTACATCAAAATATCAATTTGAGACAATTAGTAGCTGAAACGTGATGACTCAATTCATCATTCCTGAAGGATTTTTTTCATTCCTCCATTTACCGGCACAGAAGACGGGGGGGGGGAAAGAAACAGCCAAAATATTGGCACTCATATTCAAGTCTGTGAATGTTTCCTGTCATGCATATCAATGGACGTTTTTCGCACAGGCTAATTTCAAGACATTAATTACAAATGCATGTTCTCATTAGATGATATAATTCCCTCTCCAAGCTGAGCATCAAATGACTGTGATCTTCAACAGACATGTTCTTACCCAGCTTAGGGTAATTCACATGAATGTAAATGTCACGAAACATCAAATAAATGAATTAAAGAAAGGGATTTTAGCATCCCACAATGAAGAAAACGGATGCTTGCGAGAACGAACCGGCCGCTTTTTGCCCTCGTCAAGGCCACAATAGAGATGAAATGCTTTTCAGATTTACATCAATTAAAACACTCCAAAATTTCACAGCGAGCCCACTCAAGGATAATATATACAATGCTTGTAAAAAGATGCGAGGGCACATGGTCCGTGGAATAAAAAAAGCAAATCTCAGACGCACTGTGTGTCAGATAAAGCCTTGGAGTGTGAGTCTACAGTCAATAGTGAACCTGTTGCATACACAGCCTCTGAGGCTCCCAAGAAAACCGATTTGTCCTCCCTTCCAGACCCTTCTTTTCGCTTCAATTGAAAGACAGTTTATTACATTTATTTCTCTAATGTTTCTTATCTTTTTTTTAGTAGTCATACAAATCACAACAGAGGGTATTGAAGTGGGACTGAAATTGCTCCACTTGTTTTTCAAGGCTGTTCAATAATAAAGGACGCATTTCTCGGCTAGATGGAAGGTACGGACAATTCTTGCATACCCCTTCTAAGACCTGGAAAACCAGGTGACATGGAGTTTTTTTTCCCCCTCCACATATTTGTGATTAACAGTTATTATGGAGCGCTGAAGAAAAGGCAAGGGTTAAGAGAGGCCCCGTTTTGAAAACGGTCAACCTTTCAAATCGCCGAAGCATCTTTGGTTTTTGGCACTCAGTTCGCAATATTCCACGACCAGCCATTAAATCACCCTCGAACATTTAGCAGGAGTGTCCCAACCCCTCTGCAATGCATCAAAAGTACGCTATACAAAAAGATAGCCTCGCATCAAAAGGTCAGGGCGGAAATAATTATTATCATCGCTTAAATATTCACAAAAGTGCCGATTGTCTTTCATGGCGAGGTGCAAGGTTCGCCCTCAGCACGTCGCCTCCGATTCCCTTCAACTAAAGAAGCGGACGCGTCTCTTTCTGCAAGACCCATTAAAAATCTAAAAGTTTAGAATGTCTAATTAAAATGTAAACAGAGTAATGAAGACATCAGTGATTTAAGACGACGTCTCTTTCCTTGCCACTGGGGGTATGATAATTACTCAAGCAAATGTGGGTATCTGCACGCTGCCTAGTTGAACAGTTCTGCAGCTAAAACTGGTTTCTCCCACTGGGGGATTGAGTATTAGTAACCAATCCCCAGCAGGCAACGCACTGCCACTTTGCTTTATGCAGCCAGACAGCTTTAGTGACCAGGGACGGAGAAAACAAAAGCGTCGACTTATTGTTTGAAATGGTGGAAAAGAGAAAGGATGAGAGCTTCACTTATGTTCTGTTCTATTAATTGACATCGTTTGTTTGAAACGCAGGCACTGCATTAACATGTTTGCCCCTGAAACATGAAAAAGCACTGGCTTTGTCATCATGAGACTTTGCTTTGTTTTGGTTGTTGCTATTATGCAGACAATGTGTGCATTGCCTGCCGACATATCATAATGAACAGGAGTCCACGGCGAGTGCTCAACTGCCAATCACGCTTGCATCGCTACGCTCCCTTGATGATATCACATCACTGGCTAAGTACAGATCAAACTCAGGAGCCAAATGTTAAAAACACAAATTTACATGCACCCTTTTACTACAGTGACTCTGACGCAAAGGGAACAGATATGGAGATAAACGTAACGCCTTTCAGTCTATTTTTTTGGTGCAAACGAACATTGACTAAAAATAACCCACAGCAAGCTAAATGAATCAAGTCAAGTATTCTGCAAATCAATAAATGTGTCGAGTTAAAGTCCTCATTTGTTGATTCACCTCAAGAGAGGCCGATAAACTCGAGACATGAGGGTGCTTCACCTCTATTCATGTTTACAATGAAGCGCTACACCTTTTACATCATGAAATCTGACAGCCTCTTTGTCCAATATCTCAAATGGCAGTACATTTACTGGAGCAGAACGCCAAGGAATTTTATGTTTTCACGGTACGATGCACAATAGAGTGCATCCTTTCACGCAACCCCACAATCAATATGATCATTACAAATCCATGAACACAACCCCGAAATGGTTCGTTCGATAATGCAGCGTTTACCATTAATTACCTAGCCGCCACTGTCTTATCTGTCCTGCCACAGTTTAATAATGAACCAAAAATATTTGTACACTTCTCATAATAACCTAAAAGATCTATAGATTGTGTTTTGCGCCGTTGCTTCGGCAAAGCGTCTCTCACTACCAGTCTGCATCCGAGGAGCAAGTTCAACACAGGCAACCACTTTTGCTTCATTTCTTTGATGGCTCAAACGCATGCTCTAGTCGATTTTGTGTTTTGACTGTTTGTGATCCGCGCTAAACTCGGTCTCGTTTACCATGCTTTGTGGGTGTGGCCATTTTTTGCCGTGTCATCACCATTCATATCTATACAAGCTTTGTGTTTATGATTAAATTACTACTCGAGCACAAAACCGTTTACAAGAGTGCAAATTTCTCGTTGATCTAGCCTCTTAATTTCCCATTCCAAGTGCACCAGATTGATGCATTTCACTTTAAAATGTACAAAGTTTTCTTATGGGGGAGTATGCCCCCAGAAGGTCCACCCACCACAGTCTCACAAAATCCTGTGGGAAACCAGTAACATTGATCGGTCAGCATCTGTTGGCTGGGGTAAACAAAACAAAAAAAGCATGTCATGCATTTCAATGCGTTTGAGGGTAGTTCACACGAACTACTTTGGGGTGTGTTGTTTATTTGTTTTAAAATATTAAAAACTAAAATAACTAAAAACATAGGCCAATACAAGATTCATGTTTATAGTGTTTAAGATCCATTTTTTTTATAAAATTGCAAAGAAAACATGTCAAGGGTGTCAGAAGAACAAAACAATATTTTAATATGAATTATTCTGCATGCAAGGCTTTTAAGCCCTCATATTTGAGAGGCTACATGGAACATTTGTATTTAAAAATAATAATTATTAAAAAATAATAATAATAGTAGTCACACCATAGAGCCATTTCAAATTAACGATATGCAATTCAAATTAAAACATTTGAGCCTAAAATCTTGATTAAAAAAAAAAAAAAGGTCCATTGACACATTATGCATCAACTACCCACTTGTCAATAATGGTTATTTGCAGCATTTTCCTGCAAAATATATACAGCAGTGGCCTTATGGATCAGCCTAGGGGCTGCTGTACAAATGCACAGATGTTTTACTCACTTCCACGACACAAGAGTATAATTTCATATCGGCGAATGCAAACAGGCATCAGAGAAGCGATCCAGGCATACAGTACGCCGTAATAGACATATGTGCAATTTAAAAAACATACATCGCATATGCTGTCAGTGTGAATTGTGGGAGGGAGAGAAACGGGGAAGGAATAAAGGGTGCACAGATAGACAGAAAGTGTCTAAATGAGCTGGTGGGGGTGTGGGGGGGGGGGGGGTGTCAAGGATTCGTGGTCCTTCATCTTTTGCAGTAGAGCAAATACATCTCGCAGTATAGCAACAGACAGCTGCAACCACTTCCAAATGCACTCTAACTTAGATCAGTGTAAGAATTGTCAACACACACCGAATCATATGAAGATAACACAGCCAGCTGCCACGAGAGAGAGAGAGAGAGAGAGAGCATAAGAGAGAGATCGTTGCATAGAAATGGAATTTGTTGCATTTGCACGAGAGTCTCTCCCTTGGGGTCCTCGGATGAAAAGCATGCGAGACAACGCTTAACATATTTGCTTACAGATGACAAGCCGGTACTGATTTCATTTAAGTCAGGCTTTTGTCTGAAATGAAGACAACGAGTACTGAATAAGATTTGTTACACAGACTGACAAATGTTTCCGTCTGTACGGATGAGCGTTTCATCAATTTAAAACGGCCCCCGAGATCCCCCAAGGTGCTCGTCCGCCAGCGAGCCGAGTTAGTCGGAAGGTTCCTTTAATTGTCACCATTAGATTGAGATAAAACCTGTCATTCTCATTTATACAAACAATCCCAAGAGGCCCGGGCCACTTACACGGCTAACGCATCAACAGCATTGTCTTGTGCTAACACGAAGCGCGTAGCATCAAAATCTGTTCAGAGAAATACCTGTATACAAAGTACACTGGATGATATATTACTATGTAATGTTATATTTGCGCAGCTATCAGTGGCAAAGACTGCTTTATGTTATTTACATTCAGTGACAACAAATGTGGAGTTACGCAAAAATGCTGAACAAAATTATATACAGTATATAGCAAATTTGGGACATATTTTGGTAGGATTTTTGCATATCTTCACATTTCGTCATTGCTAAATATAAATATTTGCAGCTATCGGTGAGAAAGACTGCTTTAAGTTTAATACAAATTCTGTGATGAAAACAATTGAGTTATGCGAAAATGCATATATATTTGCGCAGCTATCGGTGCGAAAAGCTGCTTCATGATTTATTTATTTTAAAAAAAAATTACATAAAGTGATGAAAAAATTTGGAGTTATTAAAAAATGCAAAACAAAACACGCCTCAAACATTCTAGATATATTTGCGCTGATATCGGTGCGAAAATCTGCTTTATTCGTTTTTGTTTTTACAAAGTGACGATTTGTGCAAAAATGCTGAACAAAATATGTCCCAAACATACTATATACATTTTACTGGCTATCAGTGGGTAAGACTGCTTTAATTTATATACTAATTCAGTAACATTCTGTGAAAATGCAGAATGAAATATTTCCAAACTTGCTAGATATATTTGCACGGTTATCGATGGGAAAGACTGGTTTACGTTATTTACATACAGTGACGAAAACATTTAGAGCTACGCGAAAATGCAAAATGCACCAAACTTTCTAGATATATCTGCGCAGCTTTCGATGGGAAAGACTGGTTTACGTTATTTACATTCAGTCACAAACAAATGTAGAGTTACGCAAAAATGCAGAAATAAATATGTCCCAAACTTATATATATATATATATATATATATATATACACATATATATACACACACACACACACACACACACACACACACACACACAGCATATTTGCGTGGCAATCATAAGACAGCTTAACACATTTATGTATTTTTTACATAAATTAATGAAGAAATGTGGAGTTATGCGAACAAAATATGTCCCAAACTTTCTAGTTACCAACAAATGTAGAGTTACGCAACAATGCATATCAAAAAGTGCCCCAAACTTGCTAGATATATTTGCACGGCTTTCGCTAGAAAAATTGCTTTATGTTATTTATGCGTTATGTGAAAATTAAGAACTTAACACGTCCCGATCTAGCTATTATGGGATGTTGTCAGAAAAAAAAACAAATGCTGCATTAAAACAGAATTCAACTTGTGTGTGAATATCGCTGTTTTACAATGGCTTTGAATGTGACTTCCAATAAAAATCAGAATTTAGAATCAAATAGGGCTGCGTTGAGACAATCAAATATCGATGAGATTCTTATTCTCATGATATTGTATCGATACTTTGATCCGTTTATCGTGATATTTTCAGTTTGAGATGCTTCTATAAGGCACGAAAGAGGCAAACTGATCCTGCAAGATTCATGGTTTCCCTCACGGACATGCTGGACCTCTCTCACGCTTTTGTATCTAAGGCCGACCAAAAATATAGATTTTCTACTTAATCTCCATTTGTACGATCCCAACGTAAATTCTTAAAATGCTAAGATCGCTCTTTCTTTCTATTTGCAATACCCAACAATCAGATGAGCGTAAATACCTCCCATTTGCTACAAATAATCTCTGAGATTAGCCATAAAACGCACATAGCATGGATGCTGTAAAGAAGCCATTCGACTAAAAAACTACTGTCAAAATCCCTGCCATAAGTCTTAAAGAGACAGTACCATTATAGCACTCGTTCTACATATCGAAGTAAATAGCACAAATTAAGCATGTAAACAACAAACATGTAACCATATACTGTTAATATGCAATATAATATATGTAGTTTCAATACACCATATTTATTGACGTAATACAAGGACTACATTTTTAAAAATTACGTTTAAAAACTAACAATAAAATACAATTTGTAAAATGTATGTGTCTGTAATTTAAAAAGTTAGAAGGTCCCCTGTATAATGAATAACAGCATTAGCTGAAAGAGAACGTATTTCATACCGTCGGCAGGTAAAATGGACATTATAACTGAACTATATCCAAATAAATTGAAATTGAACCATGATACTGTGATGTATTGCGATATATCGAATCGTGACTTGTATCGCAATACGTATCGTGAGGTGGCTGGTGATACCCAGCCCTCGAATCAAAGCAATCCTTTTATCATATTGTATATTTCAATTATTTTTCCCAAGTGTTACATAACATGAAGCTGTTTTTGCATTGATGCGAGAAAGATAATTTATTTGTTATATAGTGATTTACACCAAGTCACCAACAACTGACTTGTTAAAAAGACAACAAAACTAATTTCTCTGCTTTTACTAGGATCTTTGCAGGAATATTTTGCAGTCTGCTTTGTTCTTATATAGACACATGAGAAGGAATTAGTACGGAAATTAGAAATTAGTAAGGTTAAAACATACTGCTGTCGATTAAAACTCGAAGACAAAACTATAAAACCAAAAGTGTTCCATGATAACATGTCCCACAAACAGCCTGATGATGCATTTGCTAAAAAAAAAATAATATACCTGTTGAATATGTGCCTCAAAACAGCACTAGAATTATACAGATCTCTAATACACCTGATCGGTTAGCACTGACTCTTAATAATGACTTTTGTTGGTGCAACCTAATATATTCAGGTTGATTTAGTCATTTTAGATAATATAGGCTAACATACATGTTTAAAACCAATTTTATTTTACACTGTGACAGTATTGTTAGTCCACATGACTGGCAGTCCATTTCAAAACTATAGTACGTTTTATCTGAAGCATGCAAGCGTTAAAGGCCAAATATGGAGTATGTAAAAGAGCAATTTGAAAACTTTAACAAAGCTAAACGGGATTCCATTTAAATCTACATAATCAAAAATATTCTATTTGGACGAGATCCAACGGGTCATTTTACTTCATGAACAACGTTGCTACCAAACCACTGCCAATTTGTAACACCCCTGACGAACAAGCAAATGTAATTAAGTCAACAAGAAACATTCAACTCGTTCTTCATCTTATTAACTGGTTATTGCTGATGTTAGTCCGATGAAATAGAGTTTGTATGTATTAAATCCTATATCTCTTTTGAAAGATTTGTGAATTTGTTCCAGGAAATAACCTCAGATCTGTCTATAGTAAAGGTTTGATTTGTCTTCCGTGTTAAAGGAGCTGAAACTCGACACTTGTTTTAGGGTTCCCGTTATTCACCATCAGGATTTTAGGTTAAAATGTACAGAAACATATAGGTGAAGTGTACATCTATGGTCTTGTAACTGGTCACTGTTTTACCTTCTGTTCAATCTGCATGGTACACTGAAGTGCATTACTGAAATGGCATAAAATGGCACATCAACCACCGTTTATCCGCTCAGCATCCTCATATTTCTATTAGAAATGATGCCTTTTGTCGATTTATATTATGTTTACTGTATGTAACAGATGACCACATTGTGCAATCATTTGCAAAACAAATGTGTGCTTAAGCCAATAAACAGTATAACACAGACAGTGAAATGCAAATGATAGTTTATTCCAAACTATCAAGGATATTATGAACTTTACAGATAGCACAATCACTATATGTTTGCATCTTGTCAAAATATTGCCAAAATGAAAGCAGTCTAATTGTGTGCATGTGTCTGCTAATTGCCACATCAGTAGCGCATTTGTGTGTAGCCTCGATGTCTTTCCAATGGTCTGTGTGTGTGTGTGTGTGTGTATAAAGGACTGCCTGTAGCCTTGTGCTAGAATGTCAACACCAGATACATCAAGAAAAGAAGGTGATGAAAAGGGGAGGGGTCAGCGCCTGTCACCACGCACACCACAAAACTCAACATGAGGTTTCATGTCAATCCCACGGACTCACGCACACACAGCTACACATGTGCACAAGCTCATGCAAACTGGCGTGCTGCGCAATAAGGAGTGTGTGAAGCCGTCGTGTCGTTTAACACGCTTGGGGTTAAATCAGGACCAATAAGAGCCTTTTCACAAGTCAGCTGCTAGCCGTATCACTTCAAGCACCAACCTAGCACATCACTTAGTTAAAATAAAGTAGCATATTAAAAGCTTTAAGTAAGATTTCCTAATAATAACTCCACCTCAAACTCATATCTGCAGTATGTTACGTTAGATAATGTCTAAATAAGGTCACCGATGGCTGTGGCGTTAATATAAACCTGTGAAAACGGAACATTACACATTTAATGGCTTATTAGACTGTCTCACAGGGGAAAAAAACACATGCTCAGTGTCCACTTTGATTAAAAAACACCACAGAAAAACACTCTACAGTAATGAAAACGCCTGTGATGTAGTGCATGTCTCTACTGATAGATCCCCAGAGCTGAAGAGGTTTGAAAAACACACTTCAGACTTAGCCATGCAGTTTTAATTGTGTTTTTAAAGAACAAAATGCTAATGAAAAGGGGCATACAGGAAATCATTACTATCGTTACGACCGAGAAATGGAGAGAAAGAGATTGGAGCTTGGTTTCTGAACTGTAAATGACAAAACGTCATTTCTTTCAAATAAATCCACATTTTAGTTGTCTTGAAAAAAAACAAACAGTGGTACGTAACTGCCAACAAATCAATAGTTTCTGACCTCGACTCTCGAATCTGACAATGTCGGCAGAACTACGAGTCAGGGCTTAAAAAATAGCCTAAATATTCACAAGTAGATGAAGGGCACATGTCAAAAATCCATGCAAATAGTGTTTAAGTACTACATCAAATGTCTATGTAACTGGTGGATGAATTCCCATATTCAGGGGGAAAAATGCACGTGGCTACATACAGTAATTCGTTCCGGTAACTTCTCTATGCCAGCTTCGTGTTTTATAGTATAAAGAATAAATAGATGAAGTCGTCACCTTAAAGCACAAATGATCTAATCTGACCCTTAAAATGACTTTTGTTGGTGCAAGCTAATAAATCCAGTTTGTTTAGGTGTTACTACATCAAGCACACGGTTAGGTTATTTGACAAAACATTCGGCCAGTACTGGGGAGAAGAAGAACAAAAAAAAGAAAAAAAAAAAGAGATTTTGAATATCATGCCAACTATGCCTTAATAAACTTAAGTTTGGATTATCACTAATTGTTTTGCATTTAAATATAATGGTGTACACATTAAAAACAAGACTAAATAAATCAACAGCTTTCAATGTATAACCACAAACTGGCAAGGCTGTGCAAAACCCAAACATTTGCTAATTTTGTAAAGAAAAAAAATCTCAAAAGCCGTATTAAATATTATATATATATATATATATATATATATATATATATATATATATATATATATATATATCTTTCATTTGTATTTCTTAACACAAAAAAAAGTTTAAATTGAGTCGCTAATTATTATTTCACAATATGTTGTTGACATTATGACAACTTCTGACAGACAATGTTGCACGCCTTTTATAAATGCACATACATACATATACATATATATATATATATATATATATATATATATATATATATATATGCTATATACTTATATATCAATCCGAGCACATTTACACAACTTTAATATCATAAATCCTTTTGATTAAGCTTTATCTATTTTTAACACTTAAATGCGACCCTAATACATTAAATAACAGATAAACGCATTGTTTATCTGCATTCTAACAGGTTATGTAATTAAAATCGAGCATGCATCTAATAACTAAAACACACACCATGCATGAGCAACCACACTAGTATGCCAAAAATAAATAAAAATCAACGTACCATGTACACTGGAGCTAGTAATCATCTTTTTCAAAGGCGAAAACAGGGGAGGAAAAGCCGAATGTGAATTCCAAAGGTTCTTACAGCCACTTTTTCCCTCTCCGCTATCGGATTACACTGCTGTGAAAACCAGGGGCCTTTTCGTCAGGTATTCATTTAACCTGCATGCATATAATTAAGAAGGCAAAACCAACAAAAGCGTTTGGACAACATATGAGAGGAGAGAGAGACAGAGACAGAAAAAAAAAAAAAAAAAAAACACAACACCACAACACATGACCACGACAGCAAGCTCATGCCATAATGGGTTTAAAACATGATGTCATTATACTTTAAAAACACATTTCCTATTAAAAAAAAGAAAAAGTTACGTCTCAGAAAATACGCATTTGCTAAACGGCAATAACTTTTTTTAAGGAAATTATGCATGTATAATGCGGCGATTTTTACAAGTGTGCACTGGAAAGTTACTTTGAAACAATTCCAACCCCACCCCACTCTCACTTTCCAATGCACGACCAAATACTGCCATAATTAATCATATTCAACTATTACTGACCAATGTCAAACTTCATCCGTCTGGAGATTTTAAATCCTGCTGCATGTCCAAAGACGTCTCGCATTCAAAAACCAGCCCTTGGATTTAGATTCGGACAGAGAAAGATTCATTTTCTGTCTGATGTGATGCACGGACAGGGCATGCAATGCGATCAAAGCAGGCGCTCCTCTCCTGTAGTCCAGCACCGCTGCTTTTTAAATTCTTAATATCGCCGTGTTAACTCTTACCTGTTTGTGTGACAGGATAAGCACACGGGTTAGAGCGGCATCGATCCGACGGGCTCGCTGGTGAACGCGTGTGCGGGTTAAGCGCAGATGCTGGCGATTTGAAACCATTCCAAGTTAGTGTGAGGAAGACTGACCACTGCCTCTGCCATGTTGGAATTTCAAACCCCAAACAGCTGCTCTGTTGAAGCACAGCGTGCCGCAGATTGCGCATGCGTCCTACGCGAGAGCCAAATTCAAGCAGGTCAGAGATTTGCTTAAACACTCAGAGGACACTGAACGGATTTTTTTTTTTTTTTAGATTTCGGGCACTATGAGGACCTTTTTGTCACTGTAAATGTGTTGTACATAACATTTAAATAAAATAATGTAAAGTAAGTACATAAAAAATCCCTGTGGGAGTGCTAAATTCAAAACAGTGCTGAGGGGGGTCAGATTTGGCATATTTGCGATCAGAGTCCTGCGCACTGTTTTATTAGATTACACGTAAAGTAATTATTAGTTTTTGGAATGAATATTAGCTTATTTTCACTACAAATTATGTGTATAACTTCTAAACTAAAATAAGTATATATGAGGTCAGTACCTTTTCAGACTATTCTAGGGGGTATGGCAGAGGTCTCCTCATTGGCACCCTTCCAATAGGTGGAACCGCCGCCGCTATGCCTAGAAAAGGCCCTGTGTGATGTGTAATATTATACATTACATACAATAAAATCCTCTGATGGCCATGATGATTCTTATTAGCTGTGTCTCAAATAGGGATAGGCGGTACCACTTATTTTCTTTTCGGTGCGATACCAAGTACTTTTAGGCCAGTATCGCCAATATCGATACCAAAACCAATACCTCTATTATGTTTAATTTTTACAAATTCTTTGGATAATATTAGCAGCTCTAAATTTTTGTATATATTTATGGGCCTAAACAGAAACATATTTGGCTGCTTTTTTACCCTTTAAAAAATGTGTTAGTGTAAGCCACATATAAAACCTCACAATTAACCATAAATTTCATTTTAAGGTTACTATTACTAAAACCAAGATAACATATGGTTACTACAGTAATACTGTAATAAAACCATTGTTAACTATATCAAAACCTTGGTTACTGCTAACATTTTTTAAATAAAACATGGTTACTACAGTTATGGTTAATATAATATTACTGCAGTAAATCCATGGTAAGTTTCATAAGGGTATCATTTATTAACGAGGATTAAAGATCATTATCAATGTTTTAACAACTCTAAATTTAAATGAATCTGTAAAAATGGTCCCACAAGCCCATTATAACCCATGTCACATCTAGGTTTGTCATTACTTAGTGTGAATAACTCCAGATGCTGTTTTTCTGTCATTATCTCAGGAAAGCACCGCTCCCTCTTTAAACGAGCGTTATGACTGAAAGGGTGAGCGCTGTCTGTGACTGCTAGTGTATTTTAGCATTTCTACGCATCAAGATTAGTATCAATACTTTAGTACCAATCCGCCCATCCCTAGTCCCAAATGCTGCACTATGCAGTATGCACTTACAATAGAGTGCAACAGTCTGGTTCCGGAAGTTAAAACCCCCTTCATTTTTTTCCATGGACAAATTGATTTTCAATGATAATGACCTATAATGAGACACAAGGTTGTTCATCGATGGTTTATGCTCCCGTTGAAGCCATCCATCTGTGTTATTTCAACTTTATTCTTTAAAAATTGTGTTTTATAGCAGAATTCATGGTAAACAACTACATTACCCATGGTCCAGCAGAGAAAACATCATCAATCAGAGAACTGTGGCCAATGAAACCCGTGAAAGGTGCCTCAGAGTGACCGCCCACTCCCATGATGCACTGTAAATGAATCGAGTCTGAGTCTTCACCCTTAAACTACTTATCTTTCTGTAAATATGTGAATATTTTGCAATAAACGTTAAATATATTGTTTCTATACTTATAATTAACCACCTAAAATCTATAGTTTTATATATATTCCCATTGTTTTTTATTCAATGACATATTTCACAAAGCTTCATGGGATTGCAGTCCATGCCCTCGTGAAAGACGGTAAGTACACAGTCTTGTACCTTGTCTTTTTGCATGATTTTCAAATACTTTTTTGTCTTGTTTGTGATGTTGTGATTTACCTTGGAGCTGGATGGTTTGGTCCATAGCTTACAACTCTTTTAGGATGAATTTTATGTAAAGTCTAAAAATGAATGGGAAATATACTTCCGGAACCCAGATGGCTGAATAATTGGGCGTGCACTGTTGCACTCTATATACACTTTGGGTGCTTCTCATTTCCTAAATTTGTGCATCTTCATTTCCTCTGTCCTTCAGCCCATGACCCAGAAACCGATCAAAGTCCACCATGATGAAGGACGTATCAATTCTCTAAATGCACCGCGAGGAGGCAAGGATCGAGGAAGCTTCCCCGGGGAAGCTTGAGCGAGGAAACATAGGAGCATCCTATCCAGAAGACTTTTTGGTCGAAGCACCTGATGCACGTATTAATTCTCCTCCCCCTTTGAATCTTACACAATAGTTTTAATTCATATACTGTAACACCTTTGCCGTTTAAATAAACCATAATTGACACATACTTCAACAGTGCATCTTCAATTTATTTATTTTTTAATTTTTTTATCACGAATTTGGAAAACCCAATTCCCAATGCGCTCTATGTCCTCGTGGTGGCATAGTGACGAATCTCAGTTGCCTCTGCGTCTGAGACAGTCAATCCGCAAACCTTATCACGTGGCTTGTTGAGTGCGTTAACACGGAGACAAAGTGCATGTGGAGGCATCACGCTATTCTCTGCGGCATCCATGCACAATTCGCCACGTGCACCACCAAGAGCGAAAAGCACATTATAGTGACCATGATGAGTTTACCCCATGTGACTCTACCCTCCCTAGCAACCGGGTCAATTTGGTTGCTTAGGAGACCTGGCTGGAGTCACTCAGCACGCCCTGGATTTGAACTTGCAACTGCAGGGGTGGTTTACTGGCTGAGCTGCCCAGGCCCCCCAATTAATTGGATTTATTATGTATATATTACTAAATAAATAATATAACAATTCAATAACATAACGCCAAGCGCAACGAAGTAATAAAGCTGTGCAAAAAACGAGCTCTGAAGTGACACGTGAGTGTGCAGGACATTTCATTTTACAAATCCGTCTTTGGTTCCTCCATCCTCGTTTCCTTTCCTTGGATCCTTTCCTCATTTCTTAAGAGGGTGGTGCTAGGAAGCAATGAAAGGAAGCAAGGAAAGGAAGCAAGGAAAGGAAACAAGGCTGCACAGTTTTAGAAACGAGAAGCACCCTATGCACTCAGCCATGTATTGCATGAATTTTCAAAGTGTAGTATTGTCCCAAATTGAACACGTAACAGTTTTGTTTTACTACATGGAAGCATTTGCCGTTTAACAGTTGACATTTCAAATGCATGCGATGTGTTGTTGCTATCTTTAGCGCATTAGCCAACCTCAGTTCAACACTTGTCTCTGAAATAATGTGCATATTCAAACAACGTGGGGTGATGGTAAAGCATTCAACTTATATTTGTAAGTCTTTAATGAACTTTCGCTAGTTGCTACATTCTCTCTATTATTTACAATTGTTTTGTCAGACTAGCAACGCAGCCGGGTAACTCCATCCCTTCCACTACATATGGCAAGCCACGTGTGCTGAATGCATGAATTGTCCAACATTTCACACTCTGTTTTGACAGTTGAAGAAATACATCATCCGGATACTCTTAGTACACTTCTTTTGATGAACTTTCAGTGTTAACATACTACTCGCACAACTTACACTTCAAATTGGCATAAAAACCCAGGGGCTTACAACTCCCATGGGACCCTGCTCATGGGAATGTGGCCAATTTTGCCCATCCATGTTCGCTGGAGGAGGGTGTTTAAGCGCTTTCAGCATGAGATATGGTTGTTGACATTGTGACAGTGTGCAAGCGTTAAAGGCATCTGTGTAGTAATGTTGTAGTCACCATGTTTTTAGGCGTAAGCCATAGTTTTAATGCAATTTACCGTGGTGTTACCACAGTAATATAGTGTTAATATAGTAACCATGTTTAATTTTTTTGGTTATGATTTTACTACAAAATACTATGATGAAACTGTTACTGTAGTAAAACAATGATTCTTTTTTGTAAGGGAAGGTTAGGGTTTGGTTTAGGGGTAAGGGTTGGTGTAGGGTGTCTGTAGGATTCTAAATAAAACCAATAAACACACTGAAGTGATACCCTGTTAGTATTTAATTAGGAGTGCAAATAGTATCTAACACTATTTACACTTAGTGCAAATAAGAAGTTTTTTGATACTTTTTAAGTGGTCTTATATCTTTAAGCAAAATGGTTCTCAAGTTTTTTGACTCAAAGACAACCCACTATCTTGGTGGTTTTTAATCATTTTAAATTACTTTATAATGAAATATTTTTAAGTAACCTTGAGCCCAACTGGTGAGCTCCAAAACACAAGGGGTGCTGCCTTTTACAAGAATTGTAAAAAGATTATTTTTTAAACAGATTTCTTCCGAATCCTCCCCCAGATTGTCCTGCCCCAAACTCAAGCCATTGGTTAAATGGATGCTCAAGGAAACAGTACTATATTGTGATGGCCACAGTTGTTGCGCTTTTTTTGGCAAAATCAAGCTATAAATATCTTATCTATGTGTCTGATATTATAGCACCCAAAATTTTTTAATTTTTTTGTAAAACTCTAGATATGAAAACTTTATGGTGAATAAATCCTTTTTAGCTAGTTTGGATTTAAAAATGAAGGGCAAATCTTGATGTGTCTTCTTAAAAGGAATCATATTTTAGTTTGACACCTTGCCGTATTTCACACCTTGACAAAACCACTCCATGCCTCTTTTCTGTCGTGTCCCAGTGCTCTTTTGACAATCCAGAGGGATCCAGCTGAGGACCTGGAGTTGAGACACATGATGTCTACTGTGGAACTCATAGTCCCAGTATAACCTCCTGGATTCGTGTGCTGGGGCCTTGGGTTGATGCATCGATCTGGCCCTGAGCATTCCCCGATGAGTTTGCAAGCCATTTCCAGCACAGCCTCAAAGCCTTTGGAGATTTCTGCCCATCGGCAGCCGGCGCCACTCCATTCATCCTTTCTAACAAATGACCGCTGTCCACACTCCAAGGTAATAATTACCGTACCACTTCAGACTCTGATCGGTGGATACCAATTGAGTCTCTCTTTCTTTTGTTGCGTCACAAATTTTGATGTGATTGAGTCCCACCACACCTCGCAGCCCTCATTGTGTTTGAACAATATGGATGTGATGAGGGTAGAAGAAATGTGCAGTTTAGAAGAATAAGAAAAATAAGAACATCCGATAAAATGCTGCAGTCATAAATGGTCAAATGGACCTGACTAGAGAAATAAATGTACATAGGCAGCTGCCTTCTAAGGGACCAAGATAAAACTAACCTAACCCTACAAATTCCTCTGTTTATTTTGGTGCATTCAAGTTATGCTGGAATGATCATCTTTCCAAGTTGAGCACACATTATGTGGTAATTACCAGTGAGAAACTCTGGATTTTCTTTGAGCCCTGACTTGGGGGTCTGTCGAATAAAGAATCATGGTGGTAGCAAATTGGTATTAGTTTGTATACATTTTTCATACTGTTAATGAAGAATAGCGACAAAGCTGGCTAGAAAATAAGACTAATTCAGCTGCTTTATGAGGTGACAGGCGTGTATCATTATATGTTGCGGGTCGAGAATGATAAACGCATCAATTACACACCTTATATTCTTAGCTATCCATTTTGTTGCATTAGCGCTAAAAAGATTCTTGTCTTTGTCAGTAAGTGAAAAATTAATAAATATGAAAGTCAAATCACATCGTATTTACGACTTTCGACCACATAAGTAAAATCTTCCCAGGAGGACTTGAAGCAGCAGTTGAGCGAGACTATTTGTTCTTCAGACCAAAAGCAGACGGTGGGCGTATTCGGAATGTTTAATTTTTCCACTTCCATTCGGTGGCAAAGAAATTATACACTGTCAATCCTTTATCATTGATTTTCCCTCATAATCAGCACAGAACATGCCAAAATCCAACTGATCTCACAGTGAAATTGGAAAAAAATAGGTTGACCTTTCTTTAGCTAAAATCGGTCTGTGCGGGGGCCTGGGTAGCTCAGCGAGTATTGACGCTGACTATCACCCCTGGAGTCATGAGTTCGAATCCAGGGCGTGCTGAGTGACTCCAGCCAGGTCTCCTAAGCAACCAAATTGGCCCAGTTGCTAGGGAAGGTAGAGTCACATGGGGTGACCTCCTCGTGGTCGCTATAATGTGTGGTTCTCGCTCTCGTTGGGTTGCGTGGATGCCGCGGAGAATAGCGTGGGCCTCCACACGCACTATATATCCGCTATAACGCGCTCAACAGCCACGTGATAAGATGCGCGGATTGGCGGTCTCTGATGCTGAGGCAACTGAGATTTGTCCTCCGCCACCTGGATTGAGGCGAATCACTACGCTACCAGGAGGACTTAGAGCGCATTGGGAATTGGGCATTCAAAATTGGGGAGAAAAGGGGAGAAAAAAAAAAATAAAAATGTCTGAACTTATCGAACCCCAAATCAACATGGAGGACAAAACCTGTAAAAACAATAGATAAATAAATACACAAATACATACATAAATAAATTGTCAGGAGATATACAAATAAATAAATAAATGCACCCATTAATGCAAAAATAATACAAAATAAAAGACAAATAAATTAGGCAAATGCAAAATTGAAAGACTATATTTCTATATTTCTCTTTCATTTATTTCTGCATGTTCTTCGGGCAACACTATTGATTAAAGAAATATAGAAATATAGACTTAAAAATCAACTTTTACTTTTGCATTTCCATTAAGAGTTTTGCATTTCCCCAACCATATATACATATTTTATATTGTATTATTTCGGCATTAATTGGTGCATTTATTAATTAATTAACTATTTCATTGTTTGTATATCTTCTTGCACATTTAATTATTAATATATTTATTTATGCACAAATATGCAGATTTTTGTATTTATTTGTGTATTTATTATTTTTGCAAGTTTCATCCTCCAAACCTAACCCAACCGTCAGTGGAGTAAAAATGTAACGTTATAGGGAAAAATGGAGTCTCTAAATCACACTGATTATGCAAAGGCGATTACTTCCTGCTAATCCAAATGGGGGATCCATACCCAGGTATCCAACACTGCTGACACGTATCCGGTCACCTCACAAGGAAATGTTCATAAAATATTCATAAAAAATATCATATAATTATGGGGGAACTTTTGTATTAGTTTAGATTTTTTGATAGTATTTATTGATAATTCTTAAAACAGCCTATATGTGAATATGGAATGAATTATAGATACATTTACTGTATAATCAACATTTGTCTCTCTTCCTCCACCATCTTTCATTTATTATATCACTGTGCTCATCGCAATGCATAATGGGATTGCCCTCAGGGGATACAAGCAATGCTGCCTGAGAAATTGTCCAAAACGAGGCATCTTAAAAGGCTTCACATTGGGAAGGCGTCGTGATGTCTTAAAATGCTGCCTACGTAAGCAGCTCACTAGGATTTGAAATAGAACAATATGAGTGAGAGGGAAAGACACAGTAAGCTCAGCCAGCACTGTAGATGCAATCAGGACAGTTATTAATCTCCAGGTTGTCAGTGTTAGAAACTGCTGAAGAAAAGCCGCCCATTAGTATTGGTGTTGCTCTACCTGTGCACTACACAGGCACAAGAGAGCCCGGCTGTCTGCTGCCTTCCACCATCACTCTAAGGACGAGAGGTCAGCGAGAAAACAACTGCTGTGTAGACTCCAGCCAGAGCAGCCGCCATTGTCTCCCAGCCGCATATGAGAAAGTTCTCTCTGCGCCTTTTGTCCTTGTGTCAGCAGGCAGGACATTCTAAATTATTTTGCTCAGCTGCCTCTCTGAACTCTTGCTACGGCACGTCAACACACACATCATCCAGGCACACGCACACACATATCGTGGACGTGCCCTCACATCCACCACAAACCCACTAAAACACTAATACACACATAACATCACACATAACACACTAACATAACATTGGCTAAGGATGAAAAAAAAGCTTTAGTTTCCTGTTACTGTATTGATTAGTTAGTAAATTGGTACATTTTGTTCAAGTACACAGAAGTAATTATATATATATATATAATATATATATTATATTTTATAGCATATTTAGTCATTTGAACTTGTTGAATCAAAAACTGATGTGAATGAGGTTGTGAGGGATATAACTTGGTGTCAAACAGCTAAATATTCAGTAAAAATATGGGTTTAAAAATTAGACTATAAAGAAATAGTCCAAAAATTCATGTCATTTACTCACCATCATGTTGTTCCAAACACATATGACTTTCTTTCCTCTGTGGAACACAAAAAGAGCCATTAGCCAGAATGTTAGCCTCAGTCACCATTTACTTTCATTGCATCTTTTCAATATAATAAAGGTGAATGGTGACTGTGGCTTACATTCTGCCTAACATCTCTTTATGTTTCACTTAGGAAAGAAAGTTATATGGGTTTGGAACAACATGGTTTATTTAACAATAAGATTAAGAATATACATTTTGGGGTTTACTAACCATTAATACAGTATAAAGACATTACTTAATGCTGATGAAAGGGGGAAATTCCTTTTCCGTCAACCTAGTTGCAACCCTTCTATAATAACGGCAATTATAAGATTGGCCATGGTGCTTAAGCACCGGCCTTTTAGGCGCAAAGCTATCCGGTATATAAGCGGGTGCGAAAATACAATTTCTCGGAATATTCTGACTGGGGGAACAAAGAGCACATCGCTCGCACCTCAAAAATCTCTGAGTCTGTAGTGCGGCCAGCTTACGCAATGTCTCATTCCCTTCATCTCAGGGAACCGAGGTCACATACGCAACCAAGATATTCCCTTACAGTTACAGATTACAGTTCACTGTAT
The DNA here is from genome assembly GCA_032164185.1 of Moxostoma hubbsi. Classification (NCBI taxonomy): domain Eukaryota; kingdom Metazoa; phylum Chordata; class Actinopteri; order Cypriniformes; family Catostomidae; genus Moxostoma; species Moxostoma hubbsi. The sequence goes on from JAVLUX010000065.1 coordinate 3,576,322, forward strand.
GACGCACATGGGGAACAGAGTCCCATCATGCCGCACTACACAACATAACCCTCCTAGAGAGGGATACCGAAGCATAATGCTCGAAAGAACATGATGCTGCAGTCCTGTGGGACAGGAACTGACCCTATGCCACAGTGTTGCACACCCTCATGGTGAGCTAGGAGGGGAGCACTTCTAATGGATATAAGAACTTGTGATGAGGGTGTGGCCGGGCCATGATGGTGCATGGCCAGCGCTGAATCAGCTGATCAGCTGATCAGCGGGAGAGCGAGATAAAGGGAAGCCGGAGGCGCCAGTTAGAGAGAGAGTGAAACGCACACGGCTGCATCAGTGAATCACCTGAGCTCTGAAAGGCATGGACAAAAATTTAGGCACATAGACTTTTCTGGGTTTGATGGTGGCTTTTGAAAGACAGTGCAGACAGTTCAACTGACAGTGCTTGCAAATCACAGATCCATTTTAAGAGAAAGCAGAGAGTCCAGAGGCTCAAATGGGGGCCCTGCGAGCATTTTTAGGACTAAAGTAAGGTCCCAAGTCAGAACTGTAGCCAGGCGAGGGGGATTTAGCCACCTCGCTCCCCTAAGGAACTTTAGAGATGTCAGTTTCAGGTGCGTGATACGCAGAGATAATCACTACATAAAATTTGAGCATTGACAGAGTGAGCTCTGCGTCCAGTCACTCTTGAAGAAATGTAAGAATTTCAGGTATGGGGCCGTTCACAGTGTCTTTGACACATGAAAATCACCAATTAGGGAACACATTCCATTTCAGTGCGTAATAGCGTCTCATAGACGGTGCTCTAGCCAGTATAATGGTGTTCATAACTGACTGAGTCAGTTCTGGCACATTTAGCGCACTCCGTTCAGCGGCCATACATGCAGGTTCCACATTTTTGTCTGGGGATATCAGATTCTGCCCTGCGGTTGAGAGAGGAGATCCCTCCTCTGCTGTATTTCCCATGGAGGTCCAGAATCTCTATCATTTCTGGGAACCAGGACTGATTGGGCCACTTTGGCGCAACCAATAGAATCCTTGTCCTCTCAGACTTTGCATATGACAGAGTAAGAAAGGCACACCAGGAGAAAAGAATATTTGCCTTTTGCAGGCTATTATGGGCCATTGTGTCCACTCCTAGTGGAGCATGGGACTTGGAGAAAAATCCCCAGGACAATCTGAGGATGAAGTCTCCATTCACTCGGCATGGCTCCTTGGCATTACAACAAGTCTGCACCGTAATTCAGACGACCTGGGACATATGTCGCCTGCAGGGAGAGGAGATGGCGCTCGCTCATTGGCAGGGAACTAATTCCGCCTTGGCGGTTTATGTATGCAACAACTGTCATGTTATCTGAGGGAATCAGAACATTTCAGAACATTTCAGATTGAAAAGCCATCAAGGCTATGAAAACAGCCGACAGCTCCAGACAGTTGATGTGCTACACCCTCCTTGCACCTTTCCAGCTGCCAAAGGCCGGGCGTCCGTCACACAATGCACTCCAACCTGCGTTGGACGTCCCAGCATGACACCTTGCATGTAGAAAGCAGGAGCTGTCCAAGGTGCTATAGCAGCTAGACAGCGGTGATATATAGCGATGCACATGCGTCCTTAGTCGAGTGTTCGTCTGGAGAGAGAGAAAGCATTAAGGATGCACACACCTGAGCGCTATAACGTCTCACACCTGTTTCTGATTGCAGTAAGCACTGGGTAGAGCAATAAAAAGGGGCAACGCCAGTGACAAGCAGAGAGAGAGTTACCAAAGAGAAAAGACTGTGTTAAATTGTGACCTGATCTGATGAGTGTTGTGCTGAAAAGACCCTTTTTCATTTGTTTAATACAAGTTCTACCTTTCAGTTGAAATCCAGTTTATCAATGGTTTACAATCCACAATAATCCAATTTGCACTTCTGTTCATCAGTCTGTCTGAGGTAGATTTGCAGTGTTTTCACATGATGTGTCCTTGCGTTCTGCCTTCACTATTTTCTTCTATGTACACTTGCGTCAGACCTACGTTCACCGTGGTTGTGCCGCGTTAAACTAGTTTTCAGCATCTCTAGCCATAAACACTGCATTTTAGAAATAGTGTGAGTTGGTTTATACAATCTTTTTGGTATATATGGTATAGAAATATAATATATAAATAACTTTTGTGTACCGCAGAAGAACCCTAACCAAATTTGTTCACAGACGTTTTCTTTAAAACAAAGTGTCGGGTCGGAGGATGGCTAAAATGTTATTCCTGGTTTGTATCGATTTGAAATAATTTTTGTTAACTGGTTGCATCTTTTCATATGAGCCAAGTCGTACGATATTTTCCAATTTCGCCATCTCATATGAACTATTATAAGTTGTCATGAAACTTTGTTGCCAACTTCAACTTTGAATTGCTCCATTGGCAGGAAAATTCCTTATTACTAGGGCTAGGAATTGCCTGACACCTCATGATACGAAACGTGTTGATTGAAATACACACGTCACGATTTGATATATTCCGATATATCACAATATCATAATTTGATTCGTTTTCAAAATTAATTCCAGTTTCTATTCCAATTCATTTGGGTGTATTTCAGTTTTATACTGATGTCTGATGAAGAGCATGTAGCTCGAAACATCAAGTTTATCGGAATTTTACGATGGCTTTGGATGTGGCTCATCAGAATATAGAGTTGGAAAAATCAGTTTTCATAAATTCTGTGCAAAATTGTATTCAATGCTGTTTATTGTTTGTTTGGTTCTGAAGCATGCATGTCCAAATGTAAATATGTAAATCTGTCAAACCCATTCTCATTGTCCATAAAGAAACATCAGTTCATTATGCTCCATTATCAAATGCTCAAACCATCACTGTAATGGTTAACACCTCATCGTGTTAAGTTTGGCTCCAGTGTGGGCTATATAAGTACTCATTAAAGAGGGTGATGAAACAGTCCTTAAATGCGTGACATTACACCTTAAATGTGTTTTTCCTCACTTCGGTCCCACATCCCTGCTGTGATTAACAACAGCCATTTATCTAAATGGATTTCAACTGATTAACCATTTAAGTAATAATGATCGGGGCAGTGTAGACTCTGCATTAGCGGCTAATTTGATAGGAATGTGTTTCTAGGTAGTTTACTCTCAGACCCACACACACAGTGAAATTGTCTGTCTGCTTTGGACCGGGGTTAGGGGTTTTGTCCAGTCACGTGATGTGCTGTTTTTTAACCTTCTGCCTGCAGACTTTGCTGTCAGTTTCCATCATTTCTACTGGGCTTGGCAGAGATTTCATTATTTTTTTCCTCTCTTTCTTTCTCGATGAAAGAAAAAGCCAAACAATACCAGATTTGAAAGCTCAGCTCATGAAGCAATGTGTTTAATCTAAACCTTTTAAAATGGATAGTTCACCCAAATATTCAAATACTGTCATCATTTACTCTCATGTCATCCAAAACCTGTACACCTTTTTTTTTCTTCCATGCAACAAAAGAGGAGATGTTAGGCAGGATTTTAGTCACCATTTACTTTAATTGCCTCAATGAAAGTGAATGGTGACTGAGGCTGTCAGTCCATAGCATTCTTCTTAAAATCTACTTTTGTGTTCCACAGAAGAGTATAAAGTAAAAGTAATGTTGGTGTGGAGGGGAACATGGTCATGTCTCTGTCAGTGGGGAGAGAGGAAGCGGTAAGTGCCATCACCTGGTGATTATTGACTCTAAACACCTGTGTCTCATTTCAGTGATGGCGGAGACGGGCTTTAAAAGGCCGGCGGAACCTCAACAGTTGGATTGAAACAACTCCAGAGTGAGTAAATAATGAATTGTCATTGTTTTGGTCAGGGCTGGACTGGTAAGATAAATCGGCCGGGAGTTTTACATAGCAACTTGCCCAAAACTTGTGTTCGCGGTCATTTTCTGCATATCGCAGCGCCGTTTTGTGGTACGTTCTGCATAACGAGGCGGCTTATTTGAGCTTTTCGCGGCCCATTCGGCCCGTTTCGCGGCTGACCCACCGGCCCACTCGGTTCTCCTGATGGCCAGTCCGCCCCTGATCGGCTCCAAAGTGCGTTGGCCCATTGGGAAAATGCCCGGTAAGCCAGATTACCAGTCCAGCCCTGGTTTTGGTAAACTATCCCTTAAATGAATATACTGGGATCAATACAAAATAAGCTCAGTGCTTAGTGCATAACTTCACTGCCATCATGAGTCACGTCATAAGGCAAAACGCAATAACGATGATTTAAATAACTTCACACAAGGACGTAAATTCCAGGGTGGATGGGGAACATGTACAGTACATCAAAACAAGCAATTACAATGCTCACCGTAACCTCGATTTTTGCTTATTTGAAAGAAAAGAAGGGATGAGTCAAATGTTTTTTTGTGGTAAAAAAAAGAGCATACATATTTGGAATGACATGAGGGTGAGTAAATAATGGCAGAATATGGGGGTAACTATTCCTTAAATATAAATGTAAAGAAATTCACTCATGTAGTGAGAATCCAAGAGGCCCCAGCCAATCATAGGTTGTGCTAGGTTTAAGATGAGATAACTGATAGAGACGAAAGAAAGGAAGGGGCAAACCAGAGTAAAAGAGAGGTTTGGTTTCGCATTATATGATGATGTGTAGCCAAGGCCCTTCATGGTCTACGGCTAACATCCTAATGGGGACAAGCTCACAGTGGATGGAGCCCACAGAGGATAAGCTACTAAATCTCGCAATAAAAGCAATGCGATTTACAGTAAATTCCAGTAGGCTGACAGCGCCACAGCTGAGGGCATAAACAGGCTCTTTTCAACACCGCTCCCTCTCTGCTGAGAACGACAATTGTGCGGCCCGTCGCACTGACTCACCAGCACTGACTTTGATAAATAACCAGGAAGTCCCACTGTTGGCTTAAAACTAGGAGTTGTTCAGTTGCGATTCTGCATTTGTCCTCCTTTAATGGGTATGGAAGTGGCTTTAGCGGTAATCTGGCATTGATTGATTAGGTCTCACTATAGCTCCCTCCCCCCCTCCTCCGCTTCGCTTGGCTCTGTGGGATAGGCACTTGGCCGCAGCTGGGCCCTTTACCCGAGCGATGGCTGTATTAGGGCACTGCACGCCTTATTTACCTGCAACACAAACACAGTTAATTCCACTTGGATGGACGGAGGAGTGGGCTCCAGGAAAACAACAAACGAGAAGTGACATGTTTTTGTTGGTGCTGGAGATATCTATTGAAGAGGAAAAGAAACATGAATTCATAGAACTGTAGCTGGCAGCTGTTTAGGAGACAGAATGGGCACAGTTTACAAAAAAAATGAAAACATTCATAGAAGTTCCTAAAGTCTGTGAGAGCAAAAAGTCACAAGATACACAGATAAATGGCCTTCTTAGGCATAGCATGAAACGGATGACGAAAAATCACTGTAACACACAGCACTAATCGCTTTCACACAGACCACTAAAGCCATTTTTCTCGTTTAAAGGTAATATGTGAAACAGAACCCATTGGGAAATACTAGTAAATAAGCTCTGGCAATTTCCCAGAGAACAATACTGGTAAAGTTCTGTTTTGATGCTATGTGTAAACAAAGCCGTAACTTTACTGACATGTACGAGGTCAGGATGCGCGGACCTAAGAAGTTTGCTTTGGACAAATCACTAAGTTCTGATGGTGATGACGCAGTTAAGGCCAAAATATACTATTCGCAAGTACATGAATGCAGATGCAAGTGCTTGGCCACCGTATTGCCAACACGTGGTCCGGTTGAACATGCATAACGTGGGTTCTTGCGTTACCCTGGCAGGAACAAACATTAGTACTCAAGGGGACGATAGAGTTACCTTCAAACGTCTGTGCCATTAAAATGGATGTGTTACTATTTAGGTAAATTGCTATAAATATATTGACTTTCGTGGAATATTCCGGCTTCAATACAAGTTAAGCTCATTTGACAATATTTGTGACAATGTTGATTACCGTGAAAATGTACTTTGATTTGATTTGAAGTGAATGGGGCAAATTTTTGGAGGGTTTAAAGGCAGAAATGTGAAGCTTATAATTTGATAAAATTAATTATTCTGTTAAAACGTAATATTATTTGAGCTGTACATTTGTTTATATTGTCAATTTTTTCGTTTTAGGGTTTGCTGACGTTGTAAAATTGGCTATAACTTTACACAGAAAAGGATAGAAAATATTTTATGAACACAAACACACATATTGTTTTGTATTTTAATGTTTATGGATTGGCCCAATCACTTCCATTGCAAGTGCCCCACTGTAACCCAGCTTTTTTGTTTTTTTTTTAAGGAGGGACGAGTCGGAATACATTTTTGTGGTAATAAATATTATGCCACAAATGCTGTTGATTGAGCTTAACTTATATTGAACCCGTCATATTTCTTTAACTCAACAATATTCTCTTTAAACTGTTGCTCCACCATAACAGTAGTTGAGTTGAAAGAGAAAACTCACTGTAGAAGCAGACCATTCACACTAATCTCACTATAGCGCCCCTTGCGGCAGCGTTGAGAATGCAACACGTTGCGTTAAGTTATGAATTGCCATCTGACACATTTCAGAACACAATGATAAGTGAAATCCAGCTTCAGTTGCAAGATGCGTCCTTTTTGACTTACTTGCGTAGAGTGCATTTCAGCCCTTACTCCATGCCCATTTAACACGTAAACATTACTGTGCTTTTTAACCACGGGTAGCATTACTGCCTTCTGATGCTAGCGATAGCATTTTGTTCCCCTTCAGTCACTCACTCAACGTTGTGTAGGGGTTGCTCTTGGGAGCCCCAAACCCCTCTGATCTTTGAGAAAAGGCCAATGGGAATTGGAGAGTGGAATTTGCATGCCACTTCCCCGGACATACGGGTATAAAAGGAGATGGCTCGTAACCACTCATTCAGATTTTTTCTTTAGAGCCAAGTGGTGTTCCACTGCCATTCCATTCACATTACTGAAGCAAGGAAGAAGTGTATACTGTTGGATATACAACGCATTTCAGCGGCTTTCTCTCCCTCTATGTGTTTGATGCAGAGTATGCCCCTGGGTGCTTCGACAGTGCAAGAGTATATTTCATGAGCCATTAAAGAGTATATTTTCTGACTAAAATATGGACAGCTGATGGACAGCGTCTTTTTAAAGATGCCTTTTCGTCTTTGTGTAATTCCTGGGTGCAGTCGCTATCTCTCCGCTTCTGGCAGCCACGATCGCTGCCTCACGTGTCTGGGCCATAGTCACGTTGAGGCAGCATTTCTGGATGGTTAATGTTCTCATTGCGAGAATATGACCATAGTAACGTTGTGGTCGCGGCTTTCCTTCCTTCAGGGGAAAGCCACTCCAGCTGTCCCCCGTGCCGGGCCTTCTACCTATTAGTATGTGGCCGGGTCGGTTCGTGTTGGAGGCGATTTGGCGACTCCAATAGGAGCCGCTCTTTCGGATAATCCCCCATGGACCTCCCATTCCCCAGTACGCTTGTTTGCCCTGGTTGAGTTCTGGGATGAGACAGGCAGCTTGTCTCGTGGCCAGCTTAGCGTCTCTCGAACAGCTCGAACAGGATGAGGTATCGATCGCAGCATCGGAGAGTGCGTTGGCGATGTCGGACACCGAGGACTCAACTAGGCTGCCACCTTCAGGTGTGCCCGCCCAGTCTGAGGCTGACGTGGAGCTGACTGCCATGCTTTCCCGGGCTGACATAAGTGTCAGGCTCGAGTGGAACCCTCCTCCTGCCCCTGATCCTTTGCGGCTTGAAAATTGGTTCCTAGGTTCGGAGTACCGCTCACCATCCACGGTTCCTTTCTTCCAGGAAGTGCATGACTATCTGACGAGGTCATGGAGGAAACCAGGAGCATGCTAGCCAGTACATGTACTAGCATGCCCTGTACTGGGGTAGGTGCTCCACAGGTATGTAGGTATGTGTGATGTATTTTCTATCGGGAGACCTGCGTCTACCTTCGGCAAAACTTTCTTTGCCTCTGGTCGCCGTGTCTGTAGAACTCATCCCTTTGGGTAGGACCTACCACCACACCTCTTCCATGTGTGGCTGGTGAGTCCACATGTCGTATTTGCCACATGTTCACCTACCCTTCGGGCAGGATGTGGTCTCCGCAGTGCATTTTCCTCCTGAACGAATAGGGAAGGAAATGAACACCTTCCCCAAAGCGAATAGATAGCATTAAAAGGCCCCAGCCGAAAACCTAAAATAATCTGTGGAGAGAAAACATAGAGAGAAAAGGCAGTGGCCACACTCTATAAATTCCCCCCCCCCCCCCCCCCCTCCCCCCCACCAGGGATGTGGGGAACTATACAATGTTTTTTGGGGCCGTTGGGTGAGGCTACGCATGCAGCAGCTTGCTTGAACCTGCATCGACATTCCACGTAACACACTTCAGCTAGTTGTGGCTCTTCGTATAGGGACCCCTAGTGTCACTACATCGAAACAACTTCGAGTGAGTGACAGAAAGGGAACGTCTTGGTTACTGTTGTAACCTCCGTTCCCTGATGGAGGGAACGAGACTTTGTATCCCTCTCGCCACAACGCTGTACAACCTGCTGAAATGTTGAAAGCTGTCAATCAATTAACATGTTTTATCTAATTAATTACGTGGTGTGCCAATTAATTAAATGAATTAATTGCACTTATAATGATTAAATAATTATAAATAGTTTTATATATATATATATATATATATATATATATATAATTATATTCAGATAATTAAAATGCATTGCATTATTGTAGCAGAGAAGTTGAGCATTGATAAGACAATACAAAAAGTGGCTTTAGAATCCAATGTATTGTTTATTTCCATATTATTGCACATAAACCAATCGTTGGCCAACAGGTCACAGCAATCCATTTTGCAATTGAACTGGTCTGTAACGTACTGTAGCTGGCAATGGTAAAGACGAAGATGATGAAGATGAAATTAAGAACCCAAATGCAATTTATTAAAAAACGTGAAAACTATAAACCCTAACCTTAAACATGAATACAACATACTATAAAATTGAAACATGAACATGAACATGAACATGAACTTTGCTAGGCTAGGAATAAACTTGACTTGACTTGAACTTGAAATAAACTACACAAACTCACATGAATACTAGACAAAGGACAATGGTAAACATGAGGGCTTAAACCAATGATCAAACAGAACACTAAACAAGATAACAAGACAATTAAACTAAACCAATGACAAACTAGAACTGATAACAATCTAATGAAACAATAAACCAATGAAAACAAGACACGGACATGAACATGGAGGGAAAACAGGACATCACATGTCTAGGGAACCACATGACATGAAACAGGAACTAGACTTCTCAAAACAAAAGACATGAAATCAAAACATGAACAAAAACACATCTAAACATGACATGGTCAAACATTACGAGATTTATTGAGTGGGCTTGTCTAAGGACCCATCAATGTGCACCAGCGTCAGACGGGTGCTTTTGTGGTATCTCTCTTTGCTTGCGTTGCGTCATAAACATACAATGTTTAGATCACTGTGTCAAGTTAATCGTAGTTTAATACTTAGAAAAACACGTCTTGAGATAACCGAGTTCAGATATGCGCTCCATCAAGCATGTTTTTGAACGCAAGAGCACTTCCTCGTGCTGTGTTGTCTGCTGAAGGGTTGGTTTGTTCTCTGTATAAGCTGCATGTTGCCTATACAGCTGAAGTTTCACTTACTGCCCCCTGGAGTAAACAGGTGGTACTTCAAGCTTGATTTGCTCAGGAATCTTCCATATTACAGTACGGGGACATGATTAATTGCGCACATTTTTTAACATGTTAGTCGCACTGAATTAAAGCGTTAAATTGACAGCCACGTTTTTTTTTTTTTTTTATCAACGAATTCAAAATAATTTTGTATTTTCTGCTTGTTCATTATCACAAACCCTTCAGCTGTGGAAAGCCGTTGCATGTGTGAATAGCAGATGTGATACATTTACCAGATTAGGCAATCCAGCGATTTTACTGAAATAGAACATGTTTTATTTATGTTTATGTTTATGTCTCTATTGAGTGGTTTATTTATTTAATAAAATGTTGATAACAGCAATAGGTGAAAAGACAACAATGGTCAATAATTAAATTAAGCAGAAGTGTGTAATTTCTGTGACACAACCTCATTCAAAACAGAATTGCAAAATCTGTCTGTCAAAGACGGGCTGGTCAGTATGCTCTAACAACCAGAGCAATGTTGTGATAGTAACACAGTGTTTACAATTTCCAGGAAATCAAAGAATGACTTACTTATAGCTGTCTATGCATATCCAGATGGGATTTGAGGAAGTCTTTTGTCAGAGAATAAATTACACACTTCACCTTTAAATGTGTCGTCTTATATCATTGTGCTAAGTAATATAGTTTGTCAGCGTAAAGTATTGGAACTTCGTTATGTAATAAAACTCCATAATAAGCACTTCACTTACAGTTAAATGTAATTTTAATTCACTCATTTTAATTCACACTTTAGTTTGGACCAATACAACATGAACATATTTGAAATGAATTTGTAATAAACTCTTAATTTCTATAATAATGGGTTCAGGTGTAAACATTCCTTCCTGAAGGATGTAAACATTGAATGAAGTAAACATTCTTTGTTGTGATGTATTGACTATTCATTCATATTAGATACATATGTGAAGTACGTAGCACACTCATTTACACTCATTAAAACTTATGCATTTATTAAATTGAAACAGCACAAAGAATTGACCATGAACAAACAGGGTTTGTGGACGATGCTCAGCATAATGAATTGTTTGTTTTGAATGAGGCACGAGAGGTTGAAAATGTAATTTGGACAGAGAGCCGGATATTGATTGTGTTTTACAAGCAGCAGATCCATTTTAATTAAATATTAAATAATGCAGGATACAAGAGCTACAACTTGTTTCATCGAGCATCTTCTAAGAAATCGCAATCCGTGCAGACGGCCCCATTCTTTAATCAAGTATTTAAATCAGGGCTGGGCTGAAATGCAATTCATTTCACATTCAAAGAATACTTTAGTTATTTTTAACAGGAGGTCTTCGTGTATGAATTTTAATGGAGACACTTAAATGGTAATTATTCTACTCAGCCTCAAAAGCAGGTAACAAATGGAATTCAATCAGCGGCTGTGCATAATGACCATCATTAGGAGACAGAAAATAATAATGACATCCTCTCCGCATTAGAGACGCGCTCTGCGAACTAAACCCGTAGCCATTATCGATCGCCATGGAGATAAGCAATTGTCACTTACTCGCAGCATTGTGTGTGAATGTTAAATACAGCGGAACAATTCTCACCCCCCACACACCTTTTGTCAAATGCTTCTTTTTTTAACGTCCATTTAGCAGAGTGACAGAATATGTTTAGTGTAAAATCTTATGTACGTCCAAAGTAAAGCAATGGCAATGTCTTTTATTCAATTGGCTGGACGGTTATGTCACTTTTGCTTATTGTGCAACGCTTGCGTGACCCTCTTCATGCTGGTTTTGTGCTAATGCAAAAGGTCATCTGACATCACTTTATTGAGGATATAGAATATGTAAATGACTCAATGGATGCCTGATGCTACACTAACAGTGCTTAAGATAAGGTTGTGTGGGAAAATCATAAATAAGATAAAAATAAGAAAAAAAAAAGTCAATCTTTGGTAAATTCAGTTTCTTAGTCTGAGAGTCTCAGCATGCATCATAATCTATACCATTGTGAAAAGTTTTCTTTACAGTGATACCATACACTTAACCCTCCTTGTATATTTTGTCAAGTTATACACCTTTATGTTCGTAATGAGTATATATACTCTTTATGTACACCTAATGAGTATATATACTCTTTATGTACACCTAATGAGTATATATACTCTTTATGTACACCTAATGAGTATATATACTCTTTATGTACACCTAATGAGTATATATACTCTTTATATACACCTAATTAGTATATATACTCTTTAAAAACACATTCAGAGCTTAAAGGGTTAAACGGTATTGAAGGAGTTCCCATTTGTGCTGGGAACTTGTTTGTTGTTTGTACTTCACTATTTGCTTTCCAACTTATCCATTACAAAGTCAATCAAAATTTTGTAAATAAATTCACACATAAACACTGTTTATATGTCTCCAAAATAGTTTTAAGCATTTGAGCAAAAGCCTTAGATGATTAAGATAATGGGACACATAACTTAAATCAAGTATTTCTTTACGTTTGACTAAATTAGGATAAATAAATAGTCTTTATATAATGCAAATATATGCGTCATTGACAAATAAGGTTGTCTGAGATGAAAAGTGAAATAGTTAAAAACACACATCAAGTTCACTGAAATAATGTTTTTCTCCATGATGGTTTCACACATTTAAAACATTTATACAGGGTTCCCGCAGATCCATAAAGTCTTAAAATGTCTTAAATTCAGTTTTTCCAATATCTTAAATGATATAACAAAAATCTTAATTATCATTTAAAGAGGTCTTTAATTTGGGGCGGAGAGATGGGAATCGTGATATGACCTAATGTGACTATAAAACTTCAAAAGAATATGATTTAATTTATAAATGTAAGCACTGCGTCCTTCAAAGTGAAACCGTGACTGGTGTATTTGCACCTCTGAGGCGCTTGTGAGTGTTTTCAGCTGTTTCAGAGCAGTTCACAATCATTATGTGTTATTGGAAATTTATGACAAGCTATCATTAAAGATCAACTGTTGATGATGATGTAGTGTTGATGAAATATAACCATGTTTACTTTTAATTGTATATATTGTAATATGTTGTAGATTATTGTAGGAGTACACACTTTATGTCCCTTATCTGTTTGATTGAGCAGCTGGAAGCAGTGAAGCGTAAACATTTCAAAATAAGAGTCCCCGGTGTATTTCAGCTTTTAAACGGAAAAGTTCTGCATTATTTTCTTTCAAATTATTATTACTCATTATCAAATCAGCACAATCCAATATCGTTCGACCTCTAATTTGTATATATATATATATATATATATATATATATATATATATATATATATATATATATATATATATATATATATATATAAAATGGTATATAAACAATTTTAATGTGATATATGTGGAAAACATGTCTTGAGTATTTTAAACTTGCATATATCCTACCATGTTTTGGTGTTGGTTTGTTTAGGTATGGGGGGGATACAGTATTAATTTCATTTGTTCAGGTCTTAAAAAGTCTCTAATTAGTTTTTAAAAACTCTGCAGCAACCCTGTTTATAGCATTTCTTACAAAAAAGAAAAGAAAAAATAATAATTATTTAAGGACTTGAAAAATGCCAAGTGGAGCAAAAATCAAGTAAAAAAGTATTAAAATACTTTTCTTGTACCTTGAATACATGTGAGTGTAAATAACTTAATCAGATATTTAAAAAAAAATTTAAACATATGTTTTATATATATATATATATATATATTATAAATATAAATTGAGTAAAAATTATCTATAATTTTTCTCCAGGTTACTCCATTTGACCTGAACAAAATGCGACTTTTAAAAATAAAATCAAAATATGATTTTCTTAAAATTCAACTTATCGTTGTTTTCTCTTTTTTTATAGTTTTCTTGTCACATGACAACAGAACAACAACCTGCATGTTGGTTAAACCACCGGACTTTGATTTGATTGTGTACAGAATTATTTTTTACAAATCTTATTATTTTAAAACAATTTCAGCTTTTATTTATTTATTAATATTTTTTATTTTTTTCCCTGTCTTCAGATGGTTACACCACTTATACATTTTAGACTTTATAAGTCAGAAAACAAATTCAAAATATCAAACTCAGAAATGTAAAAAAATAATTGTTTAATTGTAAAAATTCATAATAGCAGAGGTGTATTCAAGTAATTGTTTTGTGTGAATGGCATTTTTAATGTTTTTTTGAATCACGTAATAGATCCAGACCAAAAAAAAAAAAAAAATAGAGCGTGATGTTGAGTTCTTTACGCCTATATACATTACACAGGCATATACAAAACTGATGAAATACAGAAGGAAGATATAAAGGTCCATCACAACCTAAAATAGGATATTTTGAATTGTATAAAATGCTATATAACAGATAAATACAAAGGAATTCACTAAAGAATAACTTTTTGGTCCTGAAACAAAAAGACCATTTGTTACTTGTTTATGGGTAAAGATTGAAGAGTGTAAAGTTATTGTAATTGTGTGTCAGGTTGATGCTGAGGAAGGTGAAGGACAATGGTGTTGAGTCTGGCTCTGAGCCAGTGGACATCTCTCTCTCTCTCTCTCTCTCTCTCTCTCTCTCTCTCTCTCTTTCTCTTTCTCTCTCTCTATCTGTTCAGTTTTTTTCTCCCTGCATCCCTGTCTGTCTGTTACACATGCACATATTCACAGGTCATTTTCCCTTACACACCTAAATGCTCTCTCTCTCTCTCTCTCTCTCTCTCTCTCTCTCTCTGCAGACGGTTGGCAGCACGCGGTGTGCTGTGTTGCAGCGCTCTGGTCTGAGTCCACCCCAGGTGAGACAAGCTCTGCCGCTTTGATGGATCTGCCATTCCAGACCCGCGCTATCCGACAGCAGGAGCCCGGGCCGCCTGATCATCTCTTAATCTGAGAGAGAAAATATATATCCTATATCTCACAGATACACATCCCCCTGAGCTGGCTCAAGCAGCACTCATCTGGAATACAGACCAACATGCTATTATTTATTTAATGCACTGACAGAGAGAGGGAGGAAGAAACAAATGCCAGAACGCAGACGTGAGGTGTAGGTAGTGAACACTACACACGAGTGTTTGTGCCAATTAGGCAAAATCATGTAAATGTCAAAACACACACAAAAAAAATTATGTTTTTAGAAGTAAGTTATTGTGTAGACTCAGTCCTAACCATTTTTCTTTGCACATTCACATATTGTATGATGATCAGTGTGGCCTATTGTATTTAAAAGCCTCATTGAGATTTTCTGAAGAAGGTCACAACCGTTAACCATAAAATGTCATTTTCAGCAGTAATGGTCATTGTTCAGTGAGACCTGGTCAAAGCAAATGGTTTTAAAATATCCACTGAAACAAAATTTTTCCTGTCTTCTCTGTGCGTTCAATTTTAAAGTGGAAGTCCTGAAAACCCACCCATGCCAAGGTCGTTCAATTAACGCCTCTCTCTTTCGCGATGGCCGCGAGTGTGACTGAGAGAGAGAGCGAGAGAGTGAGACTCGCTACCTATTGTGCTAAAGTGCTGCGTCCATAGTTGTGGTGGCCTAACATGCTTTTCACAGCTGGAATATTCCATGGAGAAAAACACGGCTGATATATTGTGAAAGGGTTGAACAGAGATGCTTCAAATATAATAACACCAAATGCAAGTAGAGTTTCTAATTCAAACTTCAAGAGATTTGTTTCCTATTTGTGGCAAGGCCATTTACATTCTTAAATTTATTCCGAAACAGTCTTTGAATATTAAACAATTCTAACATTAAAACTCTGGGTTGTGTTGTTGCTGTCACTGCATGACTGTATTTGCTTTACTGTTTGGGCTTATTAAATCACAGTAAGACACGAGAATAGCGACCTTGCTCTATCAAACACTCTTGATGAGGGTTTATAGCAGCAAATACCTTGGGTTATTACAATAGTTCAATATGCTTCATTACTAAAATGTGTGCAACTCTTCTATTTCTTTAGGGACGTCACAAAATAAAGCATGCTAGACCACATTACCTCATAATCTTCACTGTATCCATATGTCTTTGTTGGGTGTGTTTCGATATTGCAAATCAGTTAATAATACTTTAAAGTCAACATTGTAATAATTGTTTTTTGGTCTTATTGTGCAGAGTTTTTTAGTGCATATTATTCCAAAGAAAAAAAATATGTTTATATTCATAATCTTATGTAATCTAAACGGTGTCTTTAACTATTATGTCCTAAAGCATTTGAAACAATCAGGGCTGGACTGGGAAGAGAAATCGGCCCAGGATTTTACATGGCAACTGGCCCAAAACTTGTCAAGGGGGGTGGGGGTGAGGAGGGGGTTGATCCGAAAGTTGTTGAGCGGGGTACTTGTCCTTTTCTGCATATCGCGGCGCTGTTTTGTGGTCCGTTCTGCATAACATAAAATATATCATTTGACCTTATCGCGGCACATTCTGCACGTTTCGCACATGACCCACCGGCGCACTCGGTTCTCCCAATGGCAGTGCACCCATGAACGGCCCCAAAGTGCTTCGGACCACCGGGAAAGTGCCCGGTATGCCAGATTACCAGTCCAGACCTGCGGCCGGCCCTACGGCCCGCTCGGTTCTCCAAATGGGTAGTCCGCACATGATCGTCCCTAAAGTGCGTCGGCCCACCGGGAAAGTGCCCGGTATGCCAGATTACCCGTCCAGACCTGCGGCCGACCCACCAGCCCACTGAGTTCTCCCGATGGCCAGTCCGCCCATGATCGGCCCCAAAGTGCGACGGCCCACCGGGAAAATACCCGGTATCCCAGATTACCCGTCCAGCCCTGGATACAATGCACTTATTATGTACATACGTGTTGTTGCATTGTACTTACATTTAAAGTACCCGATATAAATAACATCTATAGTTACACTGTTAACGTTACCCCTAATCCTAAACCTAACCCTACCCCAACCCTTAACCTAAACCCTAACCTAAACTAAACCTACCAGTAAACTCAGTAGGAGCAAATATGAATCTTTTGAGAATTTAGCAGAACAACATGCACTGTAGTTTCACAATAAATACATTGTATTGTATGTATTTTAATGTTAGAACATTGTAGTTAAAGTCACCTAATATAAAGTGGGAAATTAAAATGTAATTTCAGCTTCTGAAATGAGTAGATGTCAGCTGATGTCACAAATCCCTTTAATTTTTTTCAAACCCTCTATGCAGATTTTAGAAACGTAGAATGGCAAGGGAAGAGTCATTTATATTTATCAATAAACCACAATCTGATTTAAGGGTTGGAGTTGGGTAATAGATTCTTTGACAAATCAAGTAAGCCTTTCCTGATGAATACTACTGAGTCGTCCAATCAGGAAGTCGCTGTCCTCATGAACATGAATGACTCTTCCCCTGCCATCCTATGAATGGGAAACCACGATTTTGGTATGCAATGCACAGTTTTCACGATTCAGTCAATTCCTGTCGGATTCCGCTGATGAAACGAGATCGGAGGTGTGGGTTAGAGCTACTTTGACTTATAAAAAGCACTTACAAATTTTGAGTTTGCAATTCACAAGAAGCATCTGCTGATGTGGACCATGAACTACAATCAAGAATTGTTGCTTTGCATGAAGCTGGAAAGGGTTGCAAAGTTATCTGGAAAAGCTTAGATAATCATCTGTCCACAGTTAGACAAACTGTATAAAAATGGAGACGATTTTGTACAGTAGCTACTCTCCCTAGAAGTGGTCGTCCAGCCAACCTGCTCAAAAAAGGACCCTAGAGTGACAGCTGAAGACTTGAAGGAATCATTGAACTGGTTAAACATTTCTGTTCATGACTCTACTATTCGGAAAACATTAAAGGAGCATGGTGTTCATGGCAGGACATCACGAAGGAAGGCGCTGCTTTCCAACAAAAACATTGCTGAGTGCCTAAAGTTTGCCAAAGACCACCTTGACACTCCACAATGCTACTGGGAAAAACCTTTGTGAACTGATGAACCAAGGGTTCACTTATTCTATTTTGCCACTGTATTACATAGATTTCACCACAGAAAGCACACTTTTTATGTAATTTTTTTTTTTAATGTGAAGCTTGTTGCTGGAAAAGCTACTCTATTGTGAAAACCGCTGAACAACTGTCACTCTACTAAAAAAATAACGTAGTTAAGGTAGTCGCATCGCAGCTTTTAGTAGTAATTTACTCCCCAACACTGAATGTCTGTACGTATCACTAAGATAATCTGTCATTCGGTTTTGTTGTCTAATTAAATAACTTTATTCCCAGAATGAAGATCAGTCACTGGTGTTTCAATTAGGGCCATTAGCATATGCCAATAGAGATGTTTTATACCGGCTGAATGATATGAAAGCTTTACCTCTGATTCCTTCCAAACAGAGCTGGGAGATTAAATCAGAAACAACTGAGTGATGCCACTCCAACTATTAAAATGTAAAAAGAGAGAGAAAGTCACAGCCAAATCTCTTCATAAAGTAAAATGAAATAAACACAGTAACAATACAAAAAGATGAATATATTACTTTGTATCTGAAAAAGAAATATGTTGGTTTATCATTAATTAGTGATATTTTTTTTTTACTATTTCTTGGACAATAGGTCACACAAAGCTTTGAGTGTACACCCATTTAACCATGGTAAAATGACAGTATCGCAAAGCCTCTCGTGGCCTAATTCTGTTTTAAAACGGCAGCAACAGCAAAGACACTAATGATCTGCTTATTTCAAATGATCAGGCACAAAACCGAATGTAAATGTTGATATCAGCTCATATTTCTCCGTCACACTCCATTATAAACACAGTCACTAAACTAAGCTTCAACTCCACATCATCTGCAGAACTAAATGTATTCTTCACACTTCTGTACCTCCAGTTCTGCCCCTCTTGAGCAAACACTTACCAGGCCATTGATCAATGTAAATATTAATTCAAATAAACGTCTATAAATAGAGGCTATATATCTCACCTAAAGCACCTTCCTCTAATACCTCTATTACACATATGTACACTTGCTCAATATATTGACTGGAGCGCTGAGGGGAAGCTGATGGAAAACGCATGTTTTCAATGTCAAAACAACAAAGTAGGCGAGTCTCCTTCTGCAGATATTTTGCATTATAGATCTGTATGGCTGAGAAAAGGATTTGGAAGTGTGTGTGTGTGTGTGTGTGTGTGTGTGTGTGTGTGTGTGTGTGTGTACTGCTTACAAATAATCTTTTTAAAGTATCCGCATAAAAGAAAAAGAAAGGAAAGTAAATTTGCATTTAATGAAGGGCTCAATCGTGTTAAAGTTTGAGGGAAGTTTAGGTATTGCATTTCGGGGACCCAATTTATATTAGATGTCTTTAACAACTATGTGCTTCAGCATTTGATAAAGTGCACTTATGTACATACATGTTGTTGCAAAATGTAGTTACACAATAAATACATTGTATTGTACTGTATGACAACCAAATTTTGGTTGAATTTTTTGGTCAATTATCCCTCGCGTCAGTGGTTCGTGTCTGTCTCTAGTGACCTCAGGCGTGCTTCGCGTTGCACTCGCTTTGCGTTGCCTGTCCGGGTCGCGATCTGTCTTCAAGTTGTGCTAAGGTTCGTCCTCTTCGGACTGAGGGGTTGGGTTTTTGTGTGGCCGAACTCTCTCACAGGTGTCCTGTCTCGTTTTGTCACCTGTTGCGTGTATCGCGTGCCGTTTGCCTCGCGATGTGCGCTCAGGCTTTGTCTAGTGTGGGAATGCGTGGCATTGCTTTGTTTGGCATTGCTAAGGATTCCCTCATCTTGTCTGATGGTTGGTATGAGCGTATAGTGCCTTATTGTCTTGGCGATGTGCATTCGTGCCATTCGGGTGTTTGTGTCTTGTGAGAGCACGTGGCTTTATTTTGTTTCTGTACTGCCACGTGTCTCTCAGGGTACGTTTACATGACAAGGATGTACTAAAAACTGAAACGTTTTTCCTTTACGTTTTTCGAAAAGTTTCACGTAGATGACAAAGTTGTCAAAACGATCCCCGTTCAGGCCAGTAGTTGGCGATGTCACTTGGTAAAGAAACACTACGCGCATTCTTCCACAGAGCGGTGAATACAAACGATGAAGGTTGTCTGGATGGACGATGAGGTTCTTTATTACTACAAGTGACCCTGGATTATAAAGCACGCACCTTTTTAAGGACTCCAACTGGTGATCTCATGTTGGTCTGTTCGCCCTGGAGCCAAGGATGAAGTTCTTGAAGTTCATGCCTGTAGACTGAACACATAAAACACGTGCGCATGACGTCATCGTTTTTGAATGCTTACACGGTGACAATAACGGCATAGTTTCTAAAACTTGCACTTTGAAACCCATTTTCAAAAATTTGCATTTTCAGGCCCCAAAATGCTGTTGTCGCGTAAACGAACAGCCAAAACGCATAAAAACATGTTGTGTTTTTAGTTGAAAATGTTGTTGTGTAAACGGCCCCTTAGTCTCGCATCATACCCCGCCTACTTGTTTGCCTATTATTAGTTTCACCTGACACCTGTCACCTGTAAACCTGCCCTCCTGGCATGAACCGTGACGTATAACAAAAAAAGAGTTTGACCTCTTCCATTCTATAAACTCTGCTTTAGGTTGGTGACTTTTGATTTGAGGAATAAAACGAAGAAAAAAAATGATTCTCCTTTTTTTCAGTTAGCAACACAGTGTTGCATTGCAAACAACGTAAAACATATTCTCTATGCAATACAGTCATTCACACAGGGTAGATGAAGTGAAGGATCTATGAGCCTACAACACTGTTTTATGCCACACACTGTTGAGTTTCCACACACTGCTCAAGTACTTCCTGATGTTTTCTAGACTCTTTTTCTCTCCCACACACAAACACACACACACACACACACACACACACACACACACGCACGCACATAAGTCATTGTGAGCGATGGAGTTCTTAGTGTTTACTCACTCCAAACCAAATGATCTCTCGGCAGCTCTCTGCCACTTGAGATGTGAAATGGAATTTGCCGGCCTGTTCTATTCCGAGTCCATGTCTCTCACTGTGCGCTTTACCAATTCCCAAATAGAGTTCACTCGCTCACAGATAATGTTTGTGAGGATTGAGCCAGACTCGGCGGCCGTTCAGCGGGCCCTGGGGAGGAACCTCCAGGGAGCCCGCTGAGTGGATCTGAAAAGCACACAACGCTCAATTTCATTTTGTACTATTTGCCAAATTGTGTTTGTTCATTTGAAGATGCTTGGATATCTACATTTAGTTGTGCGACTGAGCACTGGAGAAGGAATTGCACCGA
Source organism: Moxostoma hubbsi (assembly GCA_032164185.1). Taxonomy (NCBI): domain Eukaryota; kingdom Metazoa; phylum Chordata; class Actinopteri; order Cypriniformes; family Catostomidae; genus Moxostoma; species Moxostoma hubbsi. Next base: position 3,597,298 of record JAVLUX010000065.1, read on the forward strand.
CGGCCCCAGTTAGGCAGTTTTTGGATCCACACGACCCATTCTCTATGGAAATGTCACCTGAAATTAACTCCACTATGTGTTTGCACAAAACTAGTGTGATGATCAATTCCAATGTGAATTGCCTTCAGTAATACAGGAGGAGTGGTAAGTGAATGAAATTTGTGATATTACATTCCTGGAGTTTGTTAACCATTTGCTTCTGTATGGTTGAATTATATGCATTGATCACAGGTTATCCTGCATGTGATTTCATCTCAGGGTATTATTTCTATGTGCCTGAAAACTTGCTTAAAGGGATAGTTTACACAAATATTTTATTTATGTCATCATTTACTCACCCTCATGATGTTCTAAACCCATACAACCTTCTTGCTTCTGAATGAGGCTGTTTTTCCCTAACATTCTGCCTAACTTTTTTTGTGTCAATCCACATAAGAAAGAAAGGGAAAGCAATTGATGACAGACGTTTCATGTCCTGTATAGGACAACTATCCTCTAAGAAAAGTGCAGAGATTTGAAAAACAAGCAAATAATATGGCGGGGACAATTATTTAGAAACAAAGCAGCAAGGAAATATCATTGCATGAAGAATAGATGCAAATTAAACACAAAAAAATTCCAATGGGGTTAGAAAAGTAAGCTTATTTTTTTTCTCCCCATTTTCTCCCAATTTTGGCATGCCCAATTCCCACTACTTAGTAGGTCCTCGTGGTGGCGCGGTTACTCACCTCAATCCAGGTGGCGGAGGACAAGTCTCAGTCGCCTCCACTTCTGAAACAGTCAATTTGTGCACGTTATCATGTGACCCGTTGTGCATGTTATGTATGTTGATCACACATGTAGCCAATCTTCTTGGATGTAAACACACTCAAGAATAAAAAACAAATCAAACTGATTTTATACTGGACTATTCAATAAACGAATGTTTGTGCATCTTATATGGAGACTTACATTATTTATAAATAACTTCCATTATATACGTTTGACTTGTGATGTTTTACATTCAGGGCATGTTGAATGATCCAGCCAGGTCTCCTTAGGAACCAAATTGGCCCGGTTGCTAGTGAGGGTAGAGTCACATGGGGTAACCTCCTCGTGGTCACTATAATGTGGTTCTCGCTCTCGGTGGGGCGTGTGGTGAGTTGTGTGTGGATGCTGCAGAGAATAGAGTGAAGCCTCCACAAGCACTATGTCTCCGCTGTAACGCTCAACAAGCCACATGATATAATGAGCAGATTGACGGTCTCAGATGTGGAGGCAACTGAGATTCATCCTCCGCCACCCGGAGTGAGTCACTACGCCACCACGAGGACTTGGGCATTCCAAATTGGGGAGAAAATGGGAGGAAAAAAAAAGAAAACAATGACTTCTGGCACTGTACCTTTAAGGCTCAAATGAATCAGTGAATCATTTATGTGAACTAGTTCATTTACACGAACAATCTAAAAGAACTGACTCACTAAAATTAAATCGAGGTCCCAACGCTAAATATAGAGCAATCGTTCATTTTAACTGGTTCATTTACATGAACTGTTCGAATGAACCGATTCACGTAAATTATTATTATTTTCTCAACGCTACAAGAGAGATAGGACGGTTTAGGTGAGCAGGTTGCTGCATTTGCAATACAGTTTTAGAAATTTCGAGTTTTGTGATGGCACAGCGGTACACTCTCAGAAAAAAGGTACCATTAAAGGTACAAAGCATCACTTATGTGTAATCTTTGTTTTGGGTGAAATTCAGAAATTCTGTAGCTTTAATTAAATACAAACACTCCAAACACAGATCTCCCTGATCTTTGCAGGGGGAAACCAGGATCATCTATTAGTTGTCCGTTGTCTTCCAGCTTCTCCAGTGCTTCCGTGAGGACCAAGCCTGGTTTGTGTCTGTTAATTGGAGAGCAGAGGGGACGAAGCACCACTGATTGGTTCTCTTCTCAATCAGCGCTTCACTTGGTGAAGAAAGAGAGGTCAGAGGCTGCATCAGCCCGTTTCCCTGCAGACTTCCTGCTGAGGCCCGACCAACACAGCAAACAATTAAACACAGCTCTCTCCTGGCCCGAATGGCTGGAGCAGTCGAGCCGAGAGGAGCCTCAACCCAGCAGGTTGTTGTTAGTCAGTCCTTAGAACAATAAACTAGTGGCCTGAGCAATCAATATGGCCACAGCCACTGCTGCTTATATTAATGCCTGGCATCACCCTCTCCAAGCTGCAGGATTCAGCATGCATGAGCACAGGAGCCACATGCATCCCTCAGCACCTCTGATCCATCAGTCAGGGGTAATTTCTGATAGTTGAGTCATCTCGCATAGGGACTAAACACTCACCACACACACATATACTCCAAAAAAATTTCTATACAAAAATACACAAGTTGAACTCCCACAGACAAAAATAAGCGAACCAAAAATCAATGTTTTTACAATTTTATTTAGCCAAACTTAAACCAAAACATGATTTTAATAGGAAAATTACTTGTGTATTACGGAAGAAGAGAAACATTTAAAATATACTGCATTTTGTATTGCATTAAAAATCACACATATAAATATATATATATATATATATATTTTTTTGCATATATCAGATTTATGTAGGATGTAATGATGCAATACAGAAACATATTACAGTTTTCCACAAAAAGTAGGCACCGGCACCCGTCATCTCAACTTATCTCTCATAAACGCAATAGCCTGCAGAGCATTCATGAGCGGGAATGCATATACGAGTGCAAGCAAAATAATTTGCGAGAGAACGCATAGTTTCTGGGGGAAATGCAAAAGTTTTGCGAGTGCACGCAAAGTTTCTCGTGGGAACGCAAAGTTTTGCGAGATAACGCCAAAGCATTTGCTTATTTATTTCCCACCACCTTGGCCCTTTAGGGGCTCCATACAAATACAAATACAAATGCAGGAGTCTCAAGATGTGTTTTTCTAAGTTTCAAACTTGGTATATGTATGGTATGTTTATGATGCGATGCAACCGGTACGGTCCAAAATCATCCGTCTGACACAGGTGTAAATTGACACATCCTTAGATAACCTATTATAATAAATCTCGGACTGATTAATTAATTCAATTGCAAAATTGTATTTCTGTGAACTGTAGGCCAATGAAAAGCTTATGTTCAATAATATGGAAATAAACAATAAATAAATAAATAAGCCTCTTTTTGAATAGTTTTTTAACGCTTCAATTGTGTGCCTCAATAATGCAATGCATTTTCATTAGCTGTATTATTCTTAATTTTTTATCATATATACTGCATATTCTATTTATTGTTATTTAAATATTACTATTTATAATTATTTAATCATTATATTGAATTATTGTTATTTGAAATGTTCTCAGCACATATTTATGTATGCGATTAATCGATTAATTCATCGTCAAACCATGTAATTAATTTGATACAAATGTTTAATCGATTGACAGCCCTAGTTATAATACATTATAATACTTACCCATTCATAGTTGTACTTTAGAGTATAATGCATTATAAGACAAACAACATCCAATTTAAACACAGCAGAAGTTCATAAAGTTAATGGTATAAGTGCTGTGTAGTGTAAACAGTTAAAAGCCTTTATGACATGATCATATTATAAGAAATCTTTACCTGCTTTAAGTAAAATTACAAAAGCAATATCTTCTTATAAACTGCCATAACAAAACATCACAAGTTAAACTTATATAATGGAAGTTATTTATAAAAACTGTAAGTCTCCATATAAGTGGTTGTAATGTCTTATAACCACTTAAAAATATCTTATGGACGTTTATAAGACTTTTACTTAAATCATTCCTATTATATACGATTACAAATATATATATAGTACATTCTAACTTCTGCTGATTACATTGAATGTTGCTTGTGTTATAATGTATTATACTTTAATGTATAATTATGAATAGGTAAGTATTATAATGTATTATAATTGTGGTTATAATTATTTATGAGAAGTTATAACATATTATAAGCTGTATTATGAGACATTATTAATACATTATAATGCCATTACAATGCATTATAAATATGGGCTTGATATTTCAAAATATGTAAACATTATACGTTTAAAAATAGTTTTTGGTTGGAAAAAACAACAACATTGAAACAAGCACATATGCAACATTCCAATCTTTTTTCCCTTATTCTTGAAAAACGTTAAAGTACAGAACACAAAAATCTGTCTTAAAAAAAGAAAGAAAAGAAGTAAAGAAAAGATGCACACAAAATAATTCAAAGACTTCACATCTAACTCTATTCACACACAGCATGTCCTCCTTTACTTCCCTTGAAATAGGCAACTGCCAACACTGTAAAGCAGCACTGACAGGCATTGTGAAGCTCAATGATCATCCAGTTTTGTGTGCTGGGTAGAGCCAGGGGGCATTTAGCACAGAGCGAACATGACAATGTTTGTGTGTGTGTGTGTGTGTGTGTGTGTGTGTGTGTGTGTCCGTGTGTGTGTGCGTGCGTGCGTGCGTGCGTGGAAATATCCGGCCGGTACCTGCTCAGAAACACCAGCGTCTTGCCTGAGGGGGGAACTAACGGAAACGTTATCAAAGCCAGCACACACACACTCAGACGTAAAACACACTCAACTGTGATAAAGAACACAAATAAAGAAGGAACAAGGAAGATATTTGTATTCAGAGGCACAAAGCACAGAAAAGGCGAGAGAACGAGAGAGCACAAAGGATGAATGAACTAAAATGACATTCCGCACTTGTCGACGTTGTAGTTCCACTTTGCGCCATAATTGTTTGACTATTGGATAAAAGATGGCTTTTGTAAAGTGAGACCAGACTAATGCGATTACTACACAGCCCTGAGAATTACACAGAAACAACAGATTAGTGGACAAACTGTATTAGACAAGTAAATAAATTCCTTCCTGTGAACTGAAGCTTTCCTTTTTAAGTCAACTCATTTTACTTCTGCAATCTGACATATTTATAAGTGGAATAGAATATTCATCAAGAATAAAAATAGGGTGTGACTTGATTTGATCAAATTGGAAATTGATTTGATCGTAAAAAGTACAGCCTGATCTCCAAAAATTTACGTGACAATAGCAACATTTTTGCAAACCAAAATTAGGTGCTTCATTACACATTTGGCAGCAGTTTCCCAGTGAAATGTCCAGCAGGGGGCGCCAAAAGCGAGTGAAATAATGTTGTACCAAAAATAGCCAATATCACATGGTTATTTAAAGGAATATACTGGTTTAAGTACAAGTTAAGATCAATCAACAGCATTGGTAGCATAATGTTGATTATCACAAAAAATAATTTTCTCTAAAATAAAAAAGCAAAAATCTGGGTTACAGTGCGGCACTTACAATGGAAGTGAATGGGGCCAAACTGTAAACATTAAAATACTCATTATTTCAAGAGTAAAGCCACAAGACATAAGCAATATGCATGCTAGCATGATTTTAGTGTGATAAAATCGCTTACTAATCTTTTCTGTGTAAAGTTATAGCCAATTTTACAACTTTGTTGCCATTATGACGCAAAGGCGTAACCCCTAAAACCCTGAAATGACTGCAAAAACGTCAATTTAACAATTTTACAGCTCAAATGATACACAAGTTTAACAGAAGTACGAATGTAAGTGCTTTTATAAAATTATAAGTGTCACATTTCTGTCTTTAAACCCTCCAAATCTTGGCCCCATTTGTTTGCATTGTAAGAGCCTCACTGTAACCTCGATTTAGCTTTTTTTTTTAAAGAAAAGGAGGGATGAGTCAAAAAAAAATATATATATAAAATATATATTTTTTTTTTTGTGGTAATCAACATTATGCCACAAATGCTGTTGATTAGTAAGAAAAATAGAACTTGGAATATTCCTTTAATATACAGGTTTAAACCTTTTTTTTAAATTGAATTTCCAGTAAAAATAACCATTTGATGTCATATAATGTTACCTAGATGTAAGATTTTTGTCATACTGCCCAGCCATACCGCGAATTGAACTAGACGTTATGCCGACATAAAAAGTATTGCTGTAAGTGAGATTATACAGACTGAACGTGTCAATAGTAGCAAGCTTTTCTCTATTAACTGTCTACAACACACACACTCACACTACCCGTGTACTTGCCATCTAAACGCACTTGTGGTGCATTCAAAAATGCACTTGGCTCGTCTCCAACAAGTCGACCGCCGGGGAGACACAATGCTACAGTGGTTCCATAATTAAGCCATTGGCAAACAATAAAATAGTCAGCTAAATTCTTACTGGATATGAATCATAACATATCTGCAGGGATTTACTGGACGCAGTGTTTTTTTCTCAGCTCAATGGACTAATTGGTTCCCCAGCTCATTGTTTGTCATGCAGAGTAATCTGAAAGCACCTTAACTCAGATCCACTCAAGCACATCCAAACTCAATTCAAATGCATTCACACTGCTATAATTCTCTCTCTCTCTGTCACTTGGCAATTAAATGAGACTGATATGTTTGATTTGAAGCCAACACCTGTTCACTGGCACTGATGGAAAACAGGATACTGGAATTGCAATTACTCAGTGAGCATGATTACATGCAACAACAATTTCAGGTTAAAGGGATAGTTAACCCAAAAATACAACTTCTGCCATCATTTACTCAACCTCATGTTGTTCCAAAAGTGTTCTTTACTTCTTCAATAGAACACACAAGGAGATATTGTGCAGTATGTTATTCTCAGTCACCATTCACTTATACTGCATCTTTTTTCATACAATGAAAGTGAATGGTGACTGTCATTCCTCCTACTATCTCCTTGTTCCACAGGTGAGTAAATGATGACAGAATTATTGGGTGAACAGTCCCTTTAAGGTCTATAGTCCGGTTAAGTTTTGTATATTGAAGTGGTTTACATTAGGGCTGTCAATTGATTATAAAAAATGTATCTAAATACAGTAATTACTTGGTATGAATTGTATATATATATATATATATATATACTGTATAGTTGCTGAGAAAAGTCCCCAATTGAAGAAAATTCAAATGCATTATATTATTGTATTATTGATATTATTATATATTAGTTCTTTTATAAATCTTTTGATATTATTAATTAGATATTTGATATTATTAGTTAGTCAGATATTAGATATTATCTTATCGATTTTAGTTTTGTTTGTTAGTTATATTCTTAGATATTAGTTTGCTTGTTTTTTATACTGTACAATAAAATAGATATTACTAATTAGATATTATTAGCCAGATTGTTTATTTAGTTATGTTATTGATATTAGTTAGATTAGATATTATTAGTTAGACATTTAATATTATTAGACAGATAATAGATGGTATATTATTGATATTAGTTTTGTTTGTTATATTATTGATATTAGTTGGATTAGATATTATTGGTAATATATGAGACATTTTTAGATTGACGACTTTCGCTCCATCTGCACGCCTAGTGCAGAGTATGACCCTGGGTGCTTTTACAGCGCTAAAAATGGGTATTTTGATCTAAAGAGTATATTTCCTCTATTAGAGCAAACACATTGAGGTGAACGTCTTTTTAAAGATGCCTTTCCGTCTCTGTGTAGTTTCTGGATGTGGTTGTTACCTCTCAGCCTTACGTGTCTGGGCCGTAATCACGTTGAGGAAGCATTCATGGATGGTTCATGTTCTCACTGCAAGAATATTGACCATGGCAACGTTGCGATCGCGGCTTTCTTTCTTCCGGGGAAAAGCCACCTCAGCTGTCCCTTCCGCCGGTCCTTCTACCTACGGGTATAAGGCTGGCCCGGCTGACGCTGAAGGTGATTCGAGGGCTTCAATGTTTCGGTTCCGCCGGGTAATCCCCCACGGACCTTTCATTTCCTGGCACGCTCGTTTGCTCCCTTCCAGTTCTGGGATGAGACAGGCAGCTCACCTCAGTGCCAGCCTAACATCTCTTTCAGAGCTCACGGGTTAGATAAGATGTCAATCGCTGCATCGGAGAGTGCCTTGGTGATGTGCAATATGGACTCAACAATGGCTAACACCTTTGGGTGTGCCGGCCTAATCTGAGCCGACACGGAGCTGACCGCCATGCTTGCCCAGGCCACTGCGAGTGTCGGGCTGGACTGGAACCCTACACATGCCCCTGAGCACTCTCAGCTTGACGACTGATTCTTGGGGTCGGCACACCACTCCCTCCCTGTGCAAGGTCAGGGAGGATGAGGAACAAGTCGCCATACTGGCCCACCCAGACTTTCTTGGAGAGGTTGTTGGACCTCACACTCCTCACAACAGCACCTCCCTTGCAGATTCCCCTGAGGAAGGACCTTCTTTCTCAGGAAAAGGGCACCATCTGGCAGCTATGCCCATACCTCTGGAACCTCCACGTCTGGTCCATGGATGGGATGTGGAAGACTAAAGTGGTCTACCGCCCGCAGTGGTAAACATGATCACTCAGGCCAGGGCTCCTTCCACAAGGCAGCTGTATACCCTGAAGTGGCGTGTGTTCATGAACTGGTGTTATTCCCGTAGTGAAGACACCCAGAGATGCGCAGTCGGGTCAGTGCTTCAGGGTCAGGTAGACCGGTAGACCCGCATCTCCCTTGGGCATAGCCCTCTCAGCCCCGGTCGCTGTGTTTGCAGAGCTCCTCCCTGTCGGGGCAGGACTACCACCATGCTCCTTCCATGTGCAGCCTTGAGCCCATGTGATGTATTTGCCACATGTCAACCCCCTCTTCGGGGAAGGGTGTGGTCTCCATGGGGTCTTTTCCCCCTGAAAGTATAGGAAAGGAAAAGAACACCTTCCCCGGTGCATATATTGAGCGTTAAAAGGCCCCAGCCGAATCTGTGGAGAGAAAAACATACTAGATATGTCTCTCCCCAGGGATGTGGGGAACTATACAAAATTTTGGGGGCATTGGGGGAGGCTACAAGCAGTCCGAGTACATCTGTTCTTACACACGCAGTAGCCTGCTTACAACTGCATCAACAGTTCACGTAACACAGTTCAGTCGTTGTCCCATTCACAACGTTGAGTGAGTGATAGAAGGGGAACATCTCGGTTACTGTGTAACCTCCGTTCCATGATGGAGGGAACGAGACATTGTGTCCCTCTTGCCACAATGCTGTACTAACCACTGAAATGTCCGGGACCTTGTCTTGGCTCCTCAGCACCAAACCTGAATGAGAGTGGGCATTCCAGCTCCTTTTATACCCATATGTTCGGGGGAGTGGCATGCAAATTCCACTCGCCAATTTTCATTGGCCTTTTCTCAAAGAGCAGAGATGTTTTGGGGCTCCCAAGAGTGACCCCTAGTGTTACTACATCAACACAACATCTCGTTCCCTCCATCGGGGAACGGCGGTTACGACAGTTTGGCTTATAAAGTGTTGAAAATTATGTCTAATAAAATGTTAAATGGCTATAATTACCCATTTTATTAGAAAAAAAAATAAAATATTTTTTACCCAGAAAAAATAAATAATAGGATAGAACAGAAATAAGTATTCATATTGTATCAATATCTGGAATAATGGATTTGATAGTACTTGGGTATCAGATCACAATCAAAATAAGTGGCATCCCAGTCACTGAGAACCTAGATTCCGGTGGACTCCAGTGAAGTGTGTGCAGAGAGATGCTCTTCAACATTATATAAGCAATTGTTTCTGTAGTACACTTCTTCTCCAATGGGCCTTCAGCAAATTGAGCTATTTTGGCACATGATGGGATGTTAAAGCACAACACTTCACAGCGAGAGACTCATCTTCAAATCTGTGACTGGAACAGAAAAGTTGGAAAATATGCTCTATTTTTGCAAATTGATGTCCAAATACATCCTCAAAACATACTTCTGTGGAGTTGCTAAACAGCACCTGAATATTCATTTTCAGCAAATCGACACTCGGAATGCAAATGTGGCGGCTGGTATCACTTCTTGTGCACTGCAAGAAATAATTTTCTTACTTCGTCTTATTTTCTGGTAAACAAGAAAAATGTATTTAAGAAGCAGAATGACATAAGAAATGAAGTCTTGTTTTTAAATAAATCGAATAATATTTTTTAGGGTTTATGCTTAAAACAAGTAAATACTATTGCCAATGGGTTAAGAAAAATGTTTTTTTTTTTTCTTGTTATAAGCATAAATATTACATATATTTCTGTGAAAACAAGACAAAAAATCTTTTGTCATTTTGCTTCTGAAGTAAATATATCTCATTTTGTAGTTGTTTAGATAATTTACTGTAAAACAAGACAAAAATACTCTATAAATACAGAAAATTATAGTTGTGTAGATAGAGGACGTGTTTGCCCAATGCAAACAATCATTTTCTTATGCAGTATTTTTTGTCTTTTCTTCCAGTAAAAATATCTAAACAACTTAAACACATTTACTACTTGAGAAGCAAACAAATTTTAGACCTGGTTTAAAATAATCTTGAATTCATTTTTCTCATGAATAAGATTAATTAAATACATCACTAAAAGAGAGTTACATTTTCTCCCAAACAGATGAGGTTTTTAATGCTTTTCCCAAAAATGTAGGTATAGAAAAGTGATTCTTTAAATCCAGGTTGGTAGATATTGTATGTTTTAGCGTCTTGGGAGTACGTTTCAAACTTTGGTGACACTTTTGAAACTCTAGAGGAGACAAAAATTAGATAAGGGTCTTTTTTTCCAAGATAAAATTCTGAGAAACACAAGACTTAACCAAGAAGTCTACATTTGCTCTCAAATTAATCTTGTTGTCTAAGAGAAACAAATGAGATATTAAAGACACCCTCATCTCAACTACTACTATTGTTCTTCTCAAAAGTTCTTGAAAATGTTTCTGAACAACACATTCTTGTATACAATAATTAATATATTAAAGCATCAGATAACATTGCAGCAAAAAACACGTTTAAACAGATTTTGCTGTCTTACACCTCTGTCATTTCACACTGTATATAGGATTTTATATATAGGTAGGTTTTAGCCACAACCAATTTAGGTTAATTATTGGATGACCTGGTCACAGACTGAAGCCAATTAGCTGATGGCTTAATGCAGCTTTGGGTCAGAAAACAGTAATACATTTAAAACCAGTGAACACACTGTTCTGAGAGAGACAGAGAGCGATAGAAAGAAAGAAAAACACGGGGTAAACCTCCATGCAGCTACAAAGAAGGAAAGAGCAAAAAAAAAAAAAAAGAAAGAAAAAACAATGACAGAAGGAACAAACAAATCAAAGAAAGAAAGAAAAATAAAGCTAAAGCACGGAACTGGTAATCAGAAGGTTGCTGGTTCGATCCCCACAGCCACCACCAATGTTTCCTTGAGCAATACACTTAACTCCAGGTTGCTGCGGGGGGATTGTCCCTGTAATAAGTGCACTGTAAGACGCTTTGGATAAAAGCATCTGCCAAATGCGTAAATGTAAATGTAAACAAACAAACAAAAGAAAGAAAAACATGCGAGAAACCTCCATTCAGCTACAAAGAAAGGAAGATTAAATAAAGAATGAAAAAAACAATGAAAGAAGGAATGAACAAAAGAAAGAAAAGAAAGCATTCAGCTTCAAAGGAAGAAAAAAGAAAGAAGTCTTCAAGTCAAGTCAAGTCAAGTCAAGTGGTTTTTATTGTCGATTCAACCATATCCAGTTAGTGCAGTACACAGTGAAACGAGACAACGTTCCTCCAGGACCATGTGCTACATAAAACAACATAGGACAAACACAGAACCACATGAGACTACACAGACTAAATAACACACCTATATAAAGTGCACGTGCAATCTGAAATGGTGCAAGTCCCAAACCAGGCAGTGATGCAGCTGCTCAGGATGCTCTCAATAGTCCCTCAATAGAATGTAGTGAGGATGGGGGGTGGGAGATGTGCTTTCCTCAGACTTCGAAGGAAGTAGAGACGATGCTGGGCTTTCTTGCAATTAGAGCTGGTGTTGAGGGACCAGGTGAGGTTCTCCGCCAGGTGAACACCAAGGAATGGGGTCTAGTGAGGGGGCAGCTGGGCCTTAATGTGCCTCATGATGAGCCTCTCGAAGCACTTCATGATGATGGGTGTGAGTGCGAAGAGACGGTAGTTGTTGAGGCAGGATACTGAAGACTTCTTTGGCATGAGGACGATGGTGGTGGCCTTGAAGCACGTTGGAATGACGGCGCTGCTCAGAGAGCTATTCTGCACATCCTCTGAGCACTCTGCCAGGAGTGTTGTCTGGTCCAGCAGCCTTCCGTGGGTTGTCTCCATGTAGAGTTTTCCTCACATCAGCTGTGGTAAGACAGAGCACCTGGTCGTAGGGAGGAGGGGTGGTCTTCCTCACCACCACGTCGTTCTGCACTTCAAACCTAGCGTAGAAGTCGTTCAGCACATATGGAAGGGAGGCATCTTTGTCACAGGCAACTGATGTTGTCCTGTAGTTGGTGATGGCCTGGATGCCCTGCCACATGCACTGCGTGTCACTGCTGTCCTGGAAGTGACTGTGGATTCTCTGGGCGTGTGCGCGCTTTGCCTCTCTGATGGCCCGGGACAGTTTGGCCCTGTGTAGGGCTGCCTTGTCGCCTGCTCTGAAGGCGGAGTCTCGGGTCCTCGGCAGCGTGCGCACTTCCGAAGTCATCCACAGCTTCTGGTTGGAGTGTGTGGTGATGGTCTTGGAGAAGGTGACATCATCATTGCACTTGCTGATATAGCTGGTCACTGATGCTGTGTATTCCTCCAAGTTGGTAAAGTCGCCATATGTTGCAGCCTCCCTGAACATGTGCCAGTCAGTACACTCAAAACAGTCCTGAAGAGCAGAGATGGCTCCTGTTGGCCAGGTCTTCACCTGCTTCTGAAGAGGTTTTGTGCATCTGACGAGCGGTCTGTATGCTGGAATTAGCATAACAGAGATGTGGTCTGAGTAGCCGAGGTGGAGGCGGGGTTAAAATGTCGGAAAAATTTTTTTTTTTCTTTTTTTTTAAGTAGTTTAACTTTACATTTACATTTATGCATTTGGCAGACGCTTTTATCCAAAGTGACTTACAGAGCATTTTTTACAGAGACAATCCCTCTAGAGCAAACTGGAGTTAAGTGCCTTGCTCAAGGACATAATGGTGGTGGCTGTGGGAATCGAACCAGCAACCTTCTGATTACCAGTTCATGCTTTAGCCCACTACGCCACCACCACTCAGTTTGAGAGTGCAGGGAGATCGACTCGACTGTGTCATTCACAGTGTGTCATGAAAGTGCACTGCAGAGCTCTGTTTGTTTGCCCTGATTCTCTGTTTGCCGGATCTTTCTTGATGGGCCCCACAGTGAGTCTGGTTTCTCCCAAAGTTATTTTTCTCCGTTAACCAACATCTTATGTTCCTTGCCACAGTCGCCTTCAGCTTGCACACAGGGGGAACAAATATAAATATAATTATTTTCCATTATTTATTTAAAAGCACAATTTAAAATCTTGTTTTTTATTAAACTATATTATTATTATTATTACTATATTACAGCTTTTTCTGTAAAGCAGCTTTGTGTGTTGTGATAAGCGCTATATTTGACTTTCCCTTCAAAATCATGGGTAGTGTAGTTCTTCAGCAGGATTTCCACTATTACACACAATTTATATTTAAGTTGAAATAATGCAGACCGATGGATTCAACAGAAGCATATGCCATTGATTAACTTCAGAAGCTCACGGCAGATCTGTCTTTAAAGGTTTATACTGTAAGTTATCATTAATAATTTATTCCCCTATTGGAAAAATGAATGGGATTTTTACTTCCGGAACCTGCACAGTAGTAACAGTAGTAACTTTCATGTGAGATTGCGAGTGCATATGTATGATTAACAAACCGAGTGTGAGTGCACACGTACAGTGTATGAAAACGCGCAAACAGACCACCGCTCTCATAACATCAGCCATGCTCAGATGTGTTTATATATATATATATATATATATATATATATATCCTTTTAACACTATTGCGCAATAACTTCGCAATATGCAAAAACTCAAAAATTAAAAGATAAGCATATCTTACATTGTTGGAAAGCTGAGACTCTTGTGATTCGAACGATGTAAACCATTTTAATATACACTTATTTCTCAGACCACTTACAGCAAAATAAACGAATCTATAATGGTAGAAACTCACTTATAATGCTCATCTTACTCTACTGATCCACTTCATTCCATCAAAAATGGTTTAGTTACACTGTAAAGGGTCCATACAATCCAATTCAACAAAGTATTTGGTCCATAACACATTTATATATCAATAAACACCCACGAAGTATAGACGTAGCATTTCGAGCTAACCGACAGAGCTGACACAACTTTGCATTCTTTGATGAAGCTACCTTGAACATGTAAACATTACAGATATTTTTATGTCAAAATGTCCACTGACCCCTGGACTTTAGATGGACAGGTCATTTGAGCCAGTCGGTGCATGATAGAGGTGTGGCCAGGTATCAATATCCTTGAAGCCTATACATACACTTGGATAAACATGTGTAAAACACTCATTTTCTAATGTATTGTTATCAAATTTTAAATTGGGTTTGGTAAGGTTTCATGCTGTGATCTAATTGTGTTTTCCAGCTAAATCCTCCCAGCTGTAGTTATCTGCAGGCATCTTTTTACAAAAAAAAAATGTAGGCGGAGTTTATTTCCCCTTTTTGAGTGTGTTCAAAGTTCTATTACTCAATACAAGTAAGACTTACAGTGATTCTGACTATTCAGGAACAAACCTCAAAGTCTCCCCTTTCAAAAGAGACCAAAAGCATGCATATACTCCAAAGGGTTCAAGAACAGCATGCATTTTAATTTGGGTAGGCCTTTTTTAGGCGTTTTTGGCAAATATTGCAGGATGTTTAAAAGGATATATATATATATTAGGCCTATATTTTTTTTTCAAGTTGTAACATCCTCCTGCAGTTGAATTCCCACTCTAACGTGATTCAGTAATGTAGAGAACTAACGTAAATCCTTTTGAAAACTGACACCTCACAATTAATACCGATTTGAAAGGCTGCTGATTAATATATTTCTGATGATGATATCATAACACAGGCTGTAAAAGATCACTCGAGGGCTGCATGATGAGTAGCACTGCAACAGCAACTAATACAAAAATTGCTTATAGGAACATTCCGGGTTATGCAAGTTGTGATATGGGTGAATCTTAAACGAAAACATGTCCAGGACACATTTCATCTCAAAATCAAAGTGCAACATTTTTTTTATAATATTTTGCTCCAAGAAAATGATGCCTATTTTTAGGACCATTAAGGGGATAGTTCACCCAAAAGTGAAACTTCTATCATCATTTACTCACCCTCATGCTTTTAAAACCCCTATGACTTTCTTCAGTGGAACACAAAAAGTGATGTGTCACCGCACACAGCCTCAGACACCATTCACTCTAATTGCATGGAAAAAATGCAATGAAAGTGAATGGTGACTGAGACTAACATTCTCAACATCTTCCTTCTGAGTTCCACTGATGAACGAAAGTCATATGGGTTTGCAACAACACAAGGCTCCATTCATCTCTCTCTCTTTCTCTGTCTGTCTGTTTGCCTGCAGGGAGTTTTCTTCACTCTCCTCACAGAGCGCTTGGCCTCCAGGCAACCAGAGAGCCAAAGCAGCAACAAAACAGCTTTCTGCAGGCGTCATCACTCAGATACACTCTAACACTCACAGACAGTAATCAAATACTCAGATTCTCACTAATACACACTCGAGAAACTCAAAGACACTTTGGTCACTGTCTGAGACCAGTTATTCACAAATCATTTGATGTTTAATTCCCAGATCAGCTGTTTGCGATATAAGAAAACCAGTCTCAGCCTCACAGACCGTTTGATGCATTGAGCACACAAAAATGGCTAGAGCTTGCTTCCAATCGCATTGGCTGGCACTACGCAACTTTCGGGAGTTGGGGTGTGCACTAGTCCACCAGGAACAGAAACAAAGTCGAATTTACTGGAAGGTAGAACAAGTTTGATACAATGAGTGCTTTTGAGGAAGAATAAATCATTTATTTAAGGGGGTCCCACACTGAACACTACAGGCAGACGAAATACAGCACCCTAAAATACGATGCCATTGGCTGCATCTGAATATTAATTCTTCCTCACTATAAAATTTGCCAAAAGCAGTATATCAATAGAGTAGTCAGAATCCTCAGTATTCATAAATCTATGCAACTATTACTCGAATGACCTACTACATCCGGCGAAATTCTGAAATGCGGATCCAATGGACAATCTACTATCCCATAATGCCACGTCACGTTTAAAACGCTGAATTTAAAAACAAAACAAAAAAACGGTGGAGAACTGCAAGTCAGATGGCTCTTTTAAACTGCAAATTCGATATTAAATTGTGCTTTAATACACCAGAGTACATTTACGAGACAGTACGTGATTTCGGATCACTGCCGTTTGCCATCCATCAACGGTGACAAACTACGACTTCATGGGCTGCTCAAAATTCTTTCGTTTCAATTATATTTAACACAAAATGACACAAGCATATCAAATAGTCTGTTTGGTTAACATTCCTAGTCAGTCTGGGCAGTGTTTGCCAAAAGCATCATAAGGCTAAATAGATCGTAAAAACCATTGGCGCCATGGTCTCTAGCTTAAGCTTGCGATGCTTTTGGGAAACGCAGCCTTGGCTAGCTAACATAAGCTAACTAAATAAATAGTTCCTATGTAACTTGTACTTCAGCTGCTACAGCTAGCTAGCAAACAGAAACTTGTATCCAACCTTTTCATTTGGGGGTCTTACTGGGGAAACGGATGTGCGTATGACTTCCGCCAGAAGTCGTTTTTATAGCAATCGCTAGCTTCATCTGCAGTCATTTTAGACTCTGTTTACAGCTGGTATTAAAAGCATTTCGGATGTTCCGATCGCAAATGACCAGCACTAAATATAGTTGTTAAAGAGTTGCAAAATGGTTTTTGATTGGATAAAAAAAAAAACACTTACAGATGTAGCCAAAAATGTACGTGACCACATTCCAGATTACCAACGTGAAACATGAATTGGTTAACTCTTGATCCCATGAAATGGAGAGTGTTCCAAAAACGAAAATTCCTTTTTCAAATGTATCCGGATTAATGTGGACTGCACCTTAAATGTTCTCCAAACAGATGAGGTTTTTAAGGTGAATGCCCTATCAAGTTTAAATCAACCAATTTTGCCAATACCGATAACCAAGGTGGCAGAGGAGGCCGATAACTGATTAATCGGTCAAAATTATTAATTGTTTTTAATCGATTTATAGAATGATAAAACATATATTAGTCTTTCCTTACAAAGACAGGCACAGACACTGAGGCTAGAAGAGTCCAAAATGAATGCAATCCCTAAAGCTGTTTAGCGTGCAACCAAAATACCAATAATAACTATACAAATTCAGATTTGGTGTATAACGCAGGACTTTTAACAATAAACAAGCCCAAAATACACAGAATAATTGTATTTAATTAATTATTCATAAATAACAATACATTTTATAATAATTAATTTGACCAAATTAAACTTTTTATAGATTATATATTCACCAAAGGAAAATTAAGTACTATATATATATATACCGATCAGCCACAACATTCAAATATTGTGTAGGTTCCCCTCATGCCACAAATACAGCGGCAATCCGCATCTCAGAATAGCATTGACACACAGAACAGCATCCTGAGATGATATTGTTCTCATCACAATTGTACAGAGTGGTTATCTGAGTTACCGTAGACTTTGTCAGTTCAAACCAGTCTGGTCATTCTCTGTTGTCCTCTCTCATCAACAAGACATTTCCATCCACAGAACTGCCCCTCACTGGATTTTTTTTTGCACCATTCAAAAAATGTGTGAAAATCCCAGAAATGCTCAAGCCAGCCCGTCTGGAACCAACAATCATCCATTTGATTATCTATTCAGCCAATCGTGTTGCAGCAGTGCAGTGCATAAAATCATGCATATACGGGTCAGGAGCTTCAGTTAATCATCCATCAGACCATCAGAATGGGGAAATAAATGTGATCTCAGTGATTTAGACCATGGCATGATTGTTGGTTCCAGATGGGCTGGTTTGAGTATTTCTGGGATTTTCACACACAACAGTCTCTAGAATTTACTCAGAATGGTGCCAAAAATAAAATAAATATCCAGTGAATGCCTTGTTGATGAGAGAGGTCAACAGAGAATGGCCAGACTGGTTTGAACTGACAAAGTTTATGGTAACTCAGATAACCACTCTGTACAATTGTGATGAGAGGAATATAATCTCAGAATGCTGTTCTAAGATGCGTTTTGGCGCTGTTTTGGGGGACCTACACAAAATTAGGAAAGTGGTTTTAATGTTGTGGCTGAATGATGTATATATACAGTAAACATTTCACCAGATGGTTTGAAAACCCTAACAGGCTCTTAAAGCAATAGATACAGTGACGCTTGCTATAGAAAACACCACAAAATTCTGATACGCGACATGTATAAGATCTTCGTAAAGAATGACATTATAAATGAACATCGTTTGCATGTCAAAAGGCGAACAGCCACTCTCCTCACCAGCACAGACTGGCTCTCTGCCATTCCTGAAGGTGATAGCAAGAGTGCCGACGTTTCACACCAGCACACACACACACATACACTTGCTCTGAGGAGGTCTGTGAATCTCAATGTCAATTGTGTTACAGCGTTTACAACTCAACAGAGTCAAACGCAACACCTTGACTCAGCAAATTCCTTTCCCAGTGGTCAGAGAGACATGGGCTTTGTTCTAAAACTTAGTGAGCTGCCTCACTGCCTACGTAGGGAGCTGTCTTCTAAGGCAGCATCCTGACAGGAATTGAACATTGTGACAGGACGGAGGGCGGGGCAGAGTCGTGATTCTACACACCCGGCCCCTTATCAGGCTAATCAAGTATCCGAGAGGGATAAAGGCCGACTGCGGACGGTGGTGCGACAGAGAGAGAGCGTTTACGGCAGTGTCAAGGGATTAATGGTAAAGGAGGAGGCGAGAACCGGCTTGACAATATAAATTAGAGTTAATTTAGAACTTAAACCAAAAGACATAAACACACAAATATGACAGCTGCCCGTAAATGCTCTCTCTCTGTCGCATCACCGTCCACAGTCGGGCTTTATCCCTCTCTGTTGCTTGATTAGTCTGATAAGGGGCCGGGTGTGTAGAATCACGACCCGGCCCCGCCCTCCGCCCTGTCAGGAATGCTATAAGTTAACCTCTACTTAAGAAGAATCTCTACAGGCCAGACAAATAGCATTTATAGGAAAGACACGTTTACATGTCGCTAAGCTAACGATCAGCCTGTCAGGCACAAAACGGGACACCTTTTTGGAATCAGTGTGATGCCCTAATATTAAGAACCATGAAAATGAAAAATACACAGAAAATAGCCCTTTTTAGTTAGATTGAACAACTTTTTGATCAATATCTTTTTGAATTTTCATTATCGAATTAATTATAAGTAAATATTTATATTAAACATTTTTGATTTGTCTGCCATTTTTATACACACACACACACACACACACACACACACACACATACATATATATAAATATACATATATTATAATTATTTTTTTTTTACCACATTATGGTTGCCTTCTCTGCATGGCATACACAGTATGCAATACAGCCTTTACATTTGGACAAATTGAGGAACCTTATGAGGCAGCATAATTAAGTTGCCAATCTTTAGAAACAGCGTGTCAGGACTGTGCCTATGATGCCTTGAGGACCATTCACAAAGGATGAGT
This sequence comes from Moxostoma hubbsi, assembly GCA_032164185.1. Classification (NCBI taxonomy): domain Eukaryota; kingdom Metazoa; phylum Chordata; class Actinopteri; order Cypriniformes; family Catostomidae; genus Moxostoma; species Moxostoma hubbsi. The sequence continues at coordinate 3,617,022 of JAVLUX010000065.1, forward strand.
TTTTGCACCTGTCTGCACTGATTTGGAATCATTTTGCTATATGAACATGTAGCGTTTCGCTGCTTTTTCAGCATCTTGTGCCATAGATTGTTTACAAACAAACGCTTGGCAGTTGTACTTCCGTCTTTTGGCACCTCAGATAAGTACAGTATTCTGAATGTGGACAAATAATTTAAGCAGTAAAGATGCATATTACATGTCCGTGGAAATGTTTATATTCTACATTTATCAGGTTTAAGTAGTGTGAGGATGTTTATTCATCAACATTACATGTACATGTACGAATTAATCATACAGGCATATTGAAATAAGTTAAAACCAGTTTTGCCAGTAGTTCAAAAAGATACCACATATATTTCTTCACTATAAAACATATACATATACGATGGCTGACAGAAACCAGGAACAGGATAAATACAGGAACTGACAGACCAACCGACAGACTTAACTGATCTTACAAACATGAACAAACATACAAAACTATTCCACAAACACAAGAGGAAGAAGGCACGATTTATAGAGGAAGACACATGAGGGACAGGTGCTGACAATCAACATGACAAGGACTAAATGAGGAGGTGTGGCAAGAGGAAACAAACGGGCAGGTTCAGAGGAGTGCCTGGCAGACAAAAAGCACAGAGCCATGCGCTCAAACACAAAACAAACACAGAGCCATGTGCTCAAACACAAAACAGAGATGATGAGGTAATAATCTGAGATGTCATCGCACTGTGGTAGAATTTCTGTAGTATCAACATCAACTCCACATGACAGAATTAAATCTAGCATATGATTATGGTGATGAGTTGGTCCTGTCACATTTGGTCTGACTGCAAGAGAGTTCAGAATATTACTAAGGCTCTTTCAACATGATTCTCAGTGGGTGTATCACAGAGTGGGGAGAATCGATTGGAAATCCTAACAGGAATGGGAGAGTGGTGTTGCTTTGCTGAGCGAGTATGCTGCCGAGATGTCACCCAAACGTCCTGCTGCGGGGGCTCCACAGCCGGAACCAAAGTGTGTGTGTTGCTCGCTGTACTACCCGCACCCGAAACTGTATCTACCAGCTTCTCTTTCTCACTTACCTCCTCTAGCATTCGGATGCGTGTCTCTAACTCATTAATCTTCTCCATCAGCCTGACTAATTCCTTATACATGTAAATCCCTCACTGCTGACGGAAGAAGCTATAGTAAACATGTGGCATGCAATGAAGAAAGAAATAACATGAGCGGATGCCATGACTTTCCACATTTGTTTGTTGTTGTTATGGTTGTTCTTGAGCGGCGAGGGTTTGAGATCGATGTGGTTCGATGTGGTTCCTGATAAGCAGATGTTTCAGACTGATGCAATAATGCATGTAAAACACAGAGGAGAAAACAAATGCTTGCAGCCGAGATGCGAAATGTAGACAAGCATGCACGGTAAACTACACACAGTTGAAACAGTAGAAAAGTTGAAAATAAAGAAGCACGCAGTAAAATGGCAAAGGATAAAATGATGAATGTATAAGAATAAGCAATGCTAAGCAGGCTAGAAAGCTACAAACACAGACTCATGCTGCATTACGGCAGAAACTGGAACAGGAAGTGAGCCGGAACAGAGCCATGAGCTCAAACACAAAACAGAGACCAAAACATTAACAGATAACAGAAAGGAGAGAGCTGTCAGACCGAGGTCGTGTCAATGAGAAAACTTTGTGTCTGAATGGCCCATTAAAATGCTGTCTACACAGACAGCTCACTTGGTGTTATAACAGAGCTATGGATATAAACGGCTAAGTGTAGCAACCTAACTGCACCCTGTTAGAGCTCCCCTGTTCCGACACTAATTATTGATCGGATGATTAGGGCAGATGAAGAGATCTTTTTTGGAAAGCACGGCCTGTAATTGTGCATCCTGTATGCAGCTACAGAGAGCTTGCGAGTGAGCGATGGAAAAATCTATACTTTCAATCACGTTGAAGAGCGTCGCTGTCAGTCACGCTGTAGTGAGGTGATTAGGATTGAGTCTTAAGACAGTGAATAAGTTCCAGAGGCTCTCTCCGGAGCCTCGTTCAGTTTCCAAGGCACCTAATGAAATCACACAGAGCTCACTGCAGGCCCTGTGTTCTGTGCGTGCTGATCCTGAGGTCAAACCAAAATAACACACTGTATGCGAGAGATAACACTCAAGTTACATCACATACAATGGATAGTTTCAACTCTGAGCCATGTTCAAAGCTTTTGTAAAATGTGCACATTCTTTATTAATGCTAATTGTTGTTATACATACTGTTCTACACTTTAAAATGCTTAGGGTTTTTTCAAAATCCCAAATCCAAGACCAAAAATGTCAAATTTCCAATTGTAACCTTTAAATCTTTAAAGGTAAATCCTGAGTCGGGTTGACATGAATTTTCTAACTGTTCCGACTTCCAATTTTCCCTTAACGGATACAGGCCAAAGAATGTTTGTGATTTCAAACTCCAACTGTCAAACAATTCTAATGTAAACATGAGACAATTAAGCCACTATGTGTCTGTCAGAATGTTGGGCCTGTTAAACCTTCAAATATCAAGCTTTTAGCACTAGACTTTTTTAAGCTAACATCGAAGTTTGCCTTGAAAAACTTGACTGTCTAGTTAGTATTCTCATACTTATATACTGTATATACTCATACTTACTGTTGGGATTTGAACAAACGCTTTGCCCCAGCAATAACATTTTCGCGTCTAAATGACACAATATACTTAGTTCTCCTTCTGTCACTCACTCTCCATTGTGTCGATGTAGTGACACTAGGGGTCTCTCTTGAGAGCCTTGGTTACCCATTATCTTTGAGAAAAGGCCAATGAGAATTGGCTAACAGAATTTGCATGCCCCTCCCCCAGACATATGGATATAAAAGGAGGGAAGTGTGCGTCTGTTCAGACAGAATTTTTCTTCGGAGCCGAGCGGTTGTGTTTCAGCGAGCTGAGTAAAACCCATGGCTGTTCCACACAGCTCTAAAGAGAATACTTTGTTGGAAATACGGAGCATTTCATCTGCTTTTCTATTCTTATGCACACCAGTGCAGACTACTCCCCTGAGCGTTTCGACAGCCCTCTAAAAGATCATTATTTCTCTAAAAGAGTAAACACATTGACGTTGAATGTCTTTTTAAAGATGCATCTTTTTCAAAATGCCTTTCCTTTTTTAAGTCATTCCTGGATGCGGTCGTTACCTCTCCGATTCTGACGGCCACAGGCGCTGCCTCTTGTGTCTGGTCAGAGATCACACAGAGGCAGCATTTGTGGACGGCTCATGTTCTCACTGCGAGGACATGACCATGGCAACGTTGCGGTCACGGCTCTCCTTCTTCAGAGGGAAAGCAACTCTTAAAAGTTTCCACCCACTGCCCACTCTGGTACTCTCTGACAGAATCCCCGCTCAGCTGGCACACAGCTGGCCCCGGGGGCTGTGCAAATACTGTGAGCAAGGTCAGGAAGATCAAGGAACAAGTCATTCTCACCACAATGCAGTGGACATTAAGTCGTTAGGGAAGCACGACCTGATCATCAGGTTCCTTAGAGGTGCCCGGAGGCTGAAAACTGTTATCCTCTTGGGCCTTCGGAGCGCCCCTTTTGAGCCGCTAGTATCAGTCAGACTAAAGACCCTCTACTTGAAGATGGCCCTCGTGATTGCGCTCACATACATCAAGAGGGTTGGGGACCTGCAAGCGCTCTCTGTCAGTGACACTTGCCTGGAGTTCGGTCTGGCAGACTCTCACGTCATCCCGACCGGGCTACGTGCCCAAGGTTCCTACGACCCCGTTCAGGGATCAGGTAGTGAACCTGCAAGCGCTGCCCCGGGAGGAGGCAGACCCAGCCTTAGCGTTGCTGTGTCTGGTGCTTGCTTTGCACACCTATTTGGATCGCACACAGAGCTTTAGACACTCTGAGCAGCTCTTTGTCTGTTGAGTGCTTAGCCTTCGACAAATGCGCCAATACTCTTTTAGATACACTTTGAGTAAAGTCTGTCTACAAATGTGCTGATACTCTTTCTGATACACTTTGAGTAAAGTCAATGCAAGGCACATGGGCAGATGATGCACATGACTGTCTACTTATTTTGAAAACTTTGGTGCACAGTCCGCGTGTACTGTGCCGATGCCGAAATTTGTGTCAAGCGTACTGTGCTAGACGTAGACGCTCATGGAAAACTGATGTATACTTGGTACTTAGCTCATCCTGCACCATGTTACAAACATACATACATAATGGTTGTTTCTCAATATGCATTCCTATCTGTTATTACATTCTCTTGGACTCATTCAATGTCATCATCCACTGCTGAAGTTCAATTTCAATACTCAAGAGCACAAGTACTGAGAATGCTTAAAATGATTCGGATGTGTTCTTGATCAGGCCAAATATCGAGGATGCATCGGATAGTGACTTGTGTGTAAGAATCCACTGGAAGTCCCAAAAGTCATAGTGACACTACGGTAGCAGACGAAGGACATTTATGGTTGTGTTTTTCCTTAAGCTTGCAAACTTCTGAACTCTCACATTTGTCGTTTTGTTGGCCATTATTTTAATAAACTTATAAACACATGGAGGGGCCGAGTGATAACAGACTATTATTTTAACGTGCTGCTGTTCTTGCAAAACCTCACTCGTATGATGATAATAATGCTGCCTCTCAAGTGTACTAATGCCAGTAGTTCTCTCACTGGCTTCAAATGTGTTGGGACAATCAATTGCACAACAGGAAAATTGCAGCACATCTCAAAGCTTGCGATGGATGCTTTCTATATTCTCCTTACAAGTTAGTTCTTCCAATGTAGCTTGGCAAGACTGGTTTATATAAGAATGCAATACTGTTCTCTGCATTCTTTTCATTCTGAAACACCAGATATAGCATATCTTGTGGTTTGTTGAGGAAAGGTGACTAACTTTTCACAGTGCTTTGACTTAAGATTTCCACCTCACAGATGATAAATGGGTTCAAGAAATGACACAAACTTGCATTGAAGGATGGACCCGATCTATATCTACAGACCAGAATCACAGGGCATTTTCTAAACAGATCTTTTGTGGTCCTTCCAAAAAATTGCTAGCAAAGTAATAAATACAGTTACAGTTTTACCATGGTTACTGTACTGTAAATCACTGTAACACAAGCCATGTGTTAAAATATTTTTGTGCTAATTAACATAATTCCACAAATGGTGATCATAACTTAACCAGGAATATTCCTTTAAAATGTTTATGTAAAACAGTTAATGAAAAGCAAAACAAACTCCTATTTGTGGGTCTCTCTTTCGCTGACTGTCAACATGTCTTTTGATGTGGCAGCATCACACTGTGTTTATTGTGTTGCTACAGTGTGATAATAGCTGTAATCTCTGTGAGGAAATTTGTGTAGAGTACTGTATCTAATGCAGGGAGAAAGAGAGAGAGAGAGAGAGAGAGAGAGAGAGAGAGAGAGAGAGAGAGAGAGAGAGAGAGAGAGAGACGGATTGACAGAGAGATTAGAGTCAGACTCTAGCTGACTCTTTGTGTGGTGCCTGTCTGTCAGCTAACAGAAGAAGAAAACGTCTGCTCGCTCTCTCTTCAGAGTGTTCATCTTGTCCTTGTCAGTCTTTAAGGACTTTGTGCCAAAACACCCCATTATGAGCCAATGATTCCAAACAGTCACAACAAAACACATTAAAGTAAAAACGAAATGCTGTTCACAAACCATATGGCTTCTGTACAATGATGCATTTGAAACAGGATATTCTAAGAGAGAAAAATTAAGGGCGGGGCTTTAGTTAATCCATCAGGAAAGTCACAGGAATAGTTCTCTTTTAAATACATTTTTTTGATGGAGATATGATGTGAATATATACACAATGCAAGTCAATGGGGAGAATTTATAGTGAAAAAGGAGTTACATTTTGGTCTGTTCTCACTCAAAACCATTTAAACCACTCGAGTCACCACTAAACCTCTATGGATCTTACTATCTTTGGAGCTTCAAAGTTTCAGATCCCTTTGATTTGTATTGTATGGACAAAAACACTTCATATCTCCATCAAAATATCTTCGTTTGTGTTCAGCAGCAGAATGAAAGTCACATGAGTGTAAGATGGCATAAAGATGAGTAAATGATCAAGTCAAACTCAATTCACAAACTCTGCTGCCGGTCACCGCACGCGCAGCGCCCAAACCATTGATGAGAGAATTATAATTTTTAGGTCACATTTATTTGTTTCATTCAAGTCAAGTCAAGTGGTTTTAATTGTCATTTCAACCATATACAGTTAGCACAGTACTCAGCGAAACGAGACAACGTTCCTCCAGGACCATGGTGCTACATAAAACAACATAGGACAAACACAGAACCACATGAGACTACACAGACTAAATAAAATACCTATTTGTTTATTTATTCACTCCCTCAAACAACCCTCTGGCACCCCAAAACTATTCCTATTATGTCACAAGAAGGATAATTATATCAAATCTGTATCTATATTAAATCTGTATTGATACCCAGCCCTGCTAGTGATAGCTAATCATAAAGACATTGTGTAATTTCTAATATCTACTGATAGCCTTTCCAATTCAGCTCAATTGCCATATTCTTAAATTTAATGTGATATATCTGTATTATGAACATACCGGTTGTGACATCATATTGGCTACTGGCTATTAACAATCCTATATCTGTCAACTACTTTTATGCATATGTAATGTCACTAATGGCAAAGTAAAGCTTTTATACCATGCCAATTACTTCTAGTACACCCTACTAGAATCAGAGGGAGAAGAAGAGAGCCCTATACATCAAGCTGTCTGATCACAGCAAATAAAAACGTCCACCTCAAGTGTTGAGAAAACACAGATCTAATTTCTCCCTTCTATACCCCCTCCCCCAATCTCTCCCAATCCACTCTGCCCCCTCTCTCCGAGCCTGACACCGGCTGCCTTTTGAGGGAGCGACTGACTTGTTAGTACTCTAAGCAACACGAGCAACAGATGTGTCCCTGGCAGTGGATGGATGCTCACAGTCCATCTGGCCAGAGCTGCTCTGGACAGCGATGATGAATACAGCTTCATCACGGAATGACGGTCATCAATCCAGCGCGGCCGCCGTGCACTCTGACAGCAGCGGGGGCCCAGGTGGAGCTGCGCAGAGAGGGGCCATTCCAGAATGCAGGTCAATCAGCACCAGCCCTAGCCAATATTAGCTCACAATATATAGAACGCTCGACGCATTATGCCAAAAGATCAACTCTGTGCTTTGCAGGAGTGGTTGGTGTGGATTTATTTGCACACAGCTGACTTATACCATCGCTCTGTTCCAAAACCTATTCAGTTGCACCCATAGGCAGCATTTGAAGGCATTTTAGGCGCACTCCTGATGCAAAGGCTGTTCTAAAAATAGGCGGCATAATTAGGCCTTGTAGCATAACTCATTTTGGCCAAATTCTGAGGCAGCATCACATGGTTTCCTTCAATACGAAGCCAATCCCAGAATGCACTGAAACGAGCTAGGTCATTAAATAAATATAACGAATGTTAATTATGAATATACATACATTTTAGTGAAAAAATTAACTATAATAATAAAAATAAAAAAATATGTATGTGAGGGGGTCTGGGTAGATTAGTGCTAAAGACGCTGGCTACCACCCCTGGAGTTTGCTAGTTCTAATCCCAGGGCGTGCTGAGTGACTCCAGCCAGGTCTCCTAAGCAACCAAATTGGCCCGGTTGCTAGGGAGGGTAGAGTCACGCGGGGTAACCTCCTCTTGATCGCTATAATGTGGTTCACTCTCAGTGGGGTACGTGGTGAGTTGTGCATGGATGCCGTGGAGAATAGCATGATGCCTCCACACGTGCTATATCTCCGCGGTAATGTGCTCAACAAGCAATGTGATAAGATGCGGGGGATGACGGTCTCAGATGTGGAGTTCGCTGAGATTCATCCAGATTGAGTCGAGTCACTACGCCGTCATGAGAACTCAAGAGACATTGTGAATTGGGTATTCCAAATTGCGAGAAAAAGTATAAATGTATATATATATATATATATATATATATATGTATATGTGTGTGTGTGTGCTGTGTGTTTTCGGGCTTACAGTATAGAGTATAGTGCCATAATCTTATCAACATGCTAACAGGAAAATCCTGCACGTTTCTCATGAGCAATTGAGATGTAGCCTACATGGCAGTTTCTTAACCGTTCTGCAGTTTTTGCACTGTGGACTCTCGTTAAAACATTTCGTATCTCATATGTCATTTTTGTCATTTTTTTACTGAAAGTCCTGAAATTCCCACCACAGTGTCATTACCAGCACATCTCCAATGTTTCTGCTAATGCCACAGAAATTATACACTTCAAGTTAGAGTGTACCTAGCTACAGTATATATTTATGTCAAGTTTAATGCATTTGCAATGTAAACCCACTTACCGTGCCAGCAAATCTTCTTTGAATCCATCTTGGAAAGAAAGAGAGGCAGAGAAAGCAACATTAGATTCAAATTAGCAACATAGTTTCAAAGAAAATGCACAGCAGTCCTGTATTGGACTAAAGACTAAATGTCAAGACCCATTTTTAATATGTTAACATTCGAGTGTTCCCTTGAACTGTCACAACTTAAGATCCAGCACTTCTTTAATTCTATCCAGGACTGCCTATTATAAATATCTCACTGGACATGTCACCTTGTTTCCAAAGCTCTAAATGCTCTTGATGAAGATCGAGTCCTTTGCTCTTTATCATAGAGATGAAGAAAGAGAAGAAAGTAATAGATAAAACATAGAGAGAGAGAGAGAGAGAGAGAGAGAGAGAGAGACAGAGAGAGAAAGATCTGTAGGACAGTTTGTGATAAGTTGGAGTATTAACGATGAGAGGGGGGATAAAGGGCCTTGATGTCAATGCTACACAGACATGCTAGCTAGTAAGGGGTGGTTCAATAACATGCATGTATATAAATGACACTTGTGCGAGCACATGCTGGGAAATGACGTTTGAAACCATGAACTCTGAAGGCATTTCATGACAGACATCAAAATATACTCATTGTCCTGCAAGCGTTCAACAGTTTTGTGTGGGCTGTTTAGACCTGGTATTAACTCACATCTCGGTTGATCTGATCAAATGTATTAATTTGAGACTGCCATTTGCACCTGGTATTAGAGTCTCAAATTCATCTCCTGTGACCATTTGTGATCAGACTTTGAGGTGAAAATCATGAGTGCATACTGTACATCACTTGCTAATGCATGTTTATATAACACAAAAAAGTAAAAAGTAAAAAAGTTGGACGGGCCACTCAAAACAAACAGAGACACAGTGTTTACAGTTTACAAGAAATATAACCTACAAATGGGTTACTTTTAGTTGTCTCTGCATATTAAGCTTGGACAGGAGAAAGGATTTAACACTTGATTTAATCCAATGTTAAATGTACTATGTAAAAATTGGTTTATGGGGTAGATATTATCACTATTTAAAAATAGTGGCAGTTCAGTGAGCGTCTCACAGAAGTATTTCGGTTGATCAGATTCTTTACTAAGTATGTGCTATGCCTGATACAAATTCTAAAAATATATTTTATAATATTATTACTTATGTGAGGAGGAGGAGGGCACGGCTGGGCCATGATGGAGCATGGCTGGCGCTGAATCAACTGATCAGCGAGATAAGGGGCAGCTGGAGACTCCGGTTTGAGAGAGAGAGACGCACGTGGCCGCATGTGTGTCGGTGTCCTTATGATTTATGTTGTTTTTAGTTCATTTATATCATTAATGTTCATGTTTATCGTTCAGCCGGTTCCCGCCTCCTCCTTGCCCATCCTTATGCTGTTACATTGGTGCCGAGTCTCAGGAAGGAGGAGGGATGTATGACTCCTCCCTAGCCCTCTGGGTCCGCAGTTCAGTTTTCAGTGGAGGAACTCGTCGACCCAATCCACTGCGGGTACTTAATCTACCTTGTACTGGAATAGGTGCTCCACAGCTCAGGACTCCTACACGGACTCCCCCTGTGTGTATTTTCTGCGGTACGGTCCCCTTACGAGTGGACCCGCGTCTCCCTTGGGCAGTTCCCACTGCCCCCCGGTCTCCGTGTTTGTAGCAACTTCCCCCTCTTATGAAGTGGGATCTACTCCCGCGCCACTTTCCACATGTCACATAAAAACCCATGTGATGTATTCGCCACTCTTACCTCCCCCTCTCTGGGCAGGTGTGGTCTCCGCAGGGTCTTTTCCCCCTGAAAAACAGGAAACCATGTAAGACCGCCTTCCCACGATGCGTGTAAGGGCCCCAGCCGTTTGGCTCTATGCAAGAAACATAGAGAGAAAAGAGGCCCGGCTAGGCTCGACCCGTTCCCAGATTGGCAAGTGTCACCTTGTTCCCCTGTCTAGGGTAACCAGAAGGATTCCGACGACTTTTTTGGGGCATTGGGGAAGGGTATGTACAGTCTGATACAGCTGGTCAGCGCATGGCGTGATTTAAATTGGACCCCTAATGTCGCTTCTTTGACACAACGTCGAAGTGAGCGACAGACGGGGAACGTCTAGGTTACAGATGTAACCTCCGTTCCCTGATGGAGGGAATGAGAAGTTGTGTCCTCCCGGCCACGTCGCTGAGCCAAGCCTCTGTTGTGGCCGGACCATTTCCGGCTCCTCAGAAAAATCCTGAATGAACTAGATGTATTTCCCCGCCTTTATACCCATATGTTCAGGGGCAGGGTATGCAAATACTGTCTGCCAACTTCTCATTGGCCTTTTTTCATAGATCAGAGGCATATTCGGCACTCAAGAGAGACCCCTAGTGTCGCTTCTTCGACACAATGTCTCGTTCCCATCTGTAACCTAGATGTTTTCCAGTAAAGATATCTATGCAACTTTAAAACAAGATGCATCTACTTTGGAAAAAATATTTTATGTAAGATAAGATTTGTTTTGATAGAATATATATCTTAAATTATTTGCCAATAAAGAAAGAAAAAAATTTATTAATTCAAGATATATTCTCAGATAAAAATAATAATAATAATAAAAAAATACTGATTAGTATAATTCTGCAAGCTGTTTCAAAGTAACTTCCCCAACACGCCAAGTTGTACATCTCCTGCAGCTCCTGTTGAGAAATTTGTGATTAAATTAGCAATTAATCCTCTTCCTTTTTCCTTTTGTTTGTGAGGTAGTGGCACAAAAGATGACTATAAATAGCGTTAGCATATGTACTTAGCTGTCAAAGACAGAAAAGAGGAACAAGGGCCTGTATGACCTTAGCGGGCACTGGATTTCCAATTCGTATACATATTTATTGGTGAGGATAACCTCTAGTGTTGCTGACTGCAAACCCAGGCTTTTAAGATGCTCTTGAGGCATACTGCAAAGGCTAATATCTTAGATCAGCCCAATTTAATCACAAATTTGTTTTCAAAGAGCTAATTATTTTTATAAGATATGCAGTGGTATGTTTGATCGTTCTTTGCTGATTTTAACATGCTATTCTTCAGAATGAAGCTGTTGGTATGTGGCACCAGTGGTAAACAAAACTTTTGTTCCCCGTCTGTCGCTCACTTCGAAGTTGTGTCGAAGAAGCGACACTAGGGGTCTCTCTTGAGCGCTGAATATGCCTCTGATCTATGAAAAAAGGCCAATGAGAAGTTGGCAGACAGTATTTGCATACCCCGGCCCCGGACATACGGGTATAAAAGCGGGGAAATACGTTAAATTCATCCAGAAATTTTCTTCGGAACCGATGGTCGTGTATGCAGTGAGCTGCGAGTCACACACCTGTTCCTCTTCCTCTGAGCTGATTCTGCTGTTGGATCTACGGCGCACTTCAGCGGCACGGCAGTGCAGTTTGTCCCTGGGCACTTCGACAGCGCAGTTAAAAGAGTTATTTTCTCTAAAAGAGTTAGTTTCTTTAAAAGAGCAAATACACAGCTGGCGTTGAACGTCCATTTCAGGACGCGTCCTTTTAAAGACGTCTTTTCCGCCTCTGTGTAGTTTCTGGATGCGATTGATTTCTACCCACCACGGTCATGAAAGCTGCCTCGCGTGCCTGGGCTGCGATCACACGCAGGCAGCGTTTTATGAATGGTTCATGTTTTCAGTGCTAAAACATAGCCATGGCAGCATTGCGGTCGTGGCTTTCTTTTGTCATGAGAGAAAGCCACTTCAGCCGTCCCCTGCTCCTCGACTCCTTCCTACAGGATTGGGGCAGGCGCCGCAGGCGATGAAGGCGATTTGGGAATAATGACGGGCTCCGTTTTGCCGGGTAAATCCCCTCGAACCACCCGCCTCCCCAGCATGCTTGCTTGCTTCCGTCCGAGCTCGGGATGTGTGATTTCTCTCCAATCGTTCATGTTCTCAGTGCGAGAACATAGCTGTGGCAGCATTGCGGTCTCGGCTTTCTTTTGTCATGAGAGAAAGCCACTTCAGCGCCCCCCACACCTCGCCTCCTTCCTACGGGATTAGGGCAGGCGCCGCGGGCGGTGAAGGTGATTTGGGGATAATGAAGTGTCCCGTTTCGCCGGGTAAATCCCCTCGAACCACCCGAGTACTCCTGATCTTGATGTGCAGCAGGAACTGCGCTCAATGACTGATCGTGCCCCCCGGGCCACGAAGGTCAGAAGCGCCGGCACTCGAATGGGCGATGGCCACCCTTGTGGTCCAGAAACGTAATTTATGGACTGGACCTGGTCGAAATGCGGGAGGTAGACAAGGCACGCCTTCTCGAACGCCCCTGTCTCCCAGCTCCATCCATTCGGCAGCACCATTGACAACACTGCCCAGCAGTCCTCAGCGGTGAAGAAGCAGACGGAGGCCATTTCACACATCCTGCCCTGCCGCAAACCTGCCGCCATGGGACATGCCTGTCTGCTCACCGAGGGCGTCCTCCTACAGCATCTAAAAATCCCCCCAAAAAAACGTGCTGTTCTGCCTCAACCAAGAGTGGGCCCAGCTCTCAGCCCCAGTGTCGAGCACCCCACAGGAAGCGCACACCCCCTATCTCACGGACCCCTTCGAGGACCCGGAAGGCTCCCAAGCGCTCCTGAGATGAACGACCCAGAGATTGAGACGTTTGCTCCAGTGTTGGTAAACAGACCACTCCGTCCCCCGGTGGAGGGCCGGGAAGAGAACCTTCAGTTAAAGGTATTTTTTGCATGTTTTTCAATAATAGAGCAATTTCCTCTTTCTGGGTCACCTGGCCCGCAAATGCCGTTCTCTCGGCATTCTGCAACCACACCTCAACAGTCCCGGCATGCTGGACGCGGACCCTCTGCCCTCAGCCCCACAACTGTTACCCGGCCGGCCGGTTCTGACGAGTCCAGAGGACACCTCTACCGGACCTCCTCCTCAGTCACTAACCCGCCCCCTGCCAGGAGTGCGGAGCAAGGTAAGTGCTTCAAGTCTTTTCTCAGCACCAGAGCCTCGGGACGCTCCTTTGCCTCCTGACGCTGCATTACCTGCTCCGCTCCACTACAAAGCCCCACCGGGTATGTCAAAAATAGTCTTCCCCTTAGTGCCCCTAACACGGATCTTGGATGCGTGTCTTTCACTTCCCAATCCATCACACTCGCTGGCCAGGACCATCCGACTCGGTTACCCAATTCAGTTTGCCAGGCCTCTGCCACCCTTCCGCTTTACCGCAGTGCACGGCGAATACGCCAAATCCCTGTGTGTGGAAATCGTCTCTTACTCAAAGATGTGATAAAGCCTGTCCCTCCAACTGTGATGAAGAAGGGTCCCTACAGCCCTTACTTCATCGTACCCAAGAAAGGCAGCAGCTTATGACCGATCTTGGACTTGCGAGTTTTCAACCGGGCCTTGCACCAACTCCCGTTCAAAATGCTCATGCAAGACACATCCTAACTTGCGTCTGGCATCTAGATTGGTTCGCAGTGGCAGACCTGAAGGACACGTCTCAATCTTGCCTTGACGTCGACCCTCTCTACGGCTCACGTTCAATGGCCAGGCGTATCAGTACAAGGTCCCACCCTTCGGCATGTCCCTGTACCCTCGTGTCTCTACGAAGGTCGCAGGGGCAGCCCTTGCCCCGCGTCAGGAAGCAGGCGTTCGCATACTCAACTACCTCGACGACTGGCTCATCCTGGCCCAATCTCGAGAGTTACTGTGCGTCCACAGGGACCAGGTGTTTAGGCACCTCAGCCGTTTAGGGCCTCAGGTCAACCAGGAAAAGAGCTAGCCCGCCCCGGATCAGAGCATCTCTTTTCTCGGCGTGAAGTCTCAATGTCAGCATGCCTCACCAACAAGTGCGCGCAGTCAGTGCTAAAATGCTTCACCACCTTCAGGCTGGGCACGGCGGCCCCTTTAAAACCTTTCCAGAATCTCCTGGGGCATATGACATCCTCTGCGGTGGCCGCGCCGCTGGGGTTGATGCATATGAGACTGCTTTAGCACTGGCCCCTGACTTGAGTCACGAGACGAGCATGGTGCTGCAGCAAGCACCGTGTGATCATTACCCCCGCCTGCCGCCAAACGTCAAAACCCTGGACAGACCTCTGCATTCTGCAGACAGGTGTCCTCTTGCAGCAGGTGTCCCGATGCGTCCTGGTCACGACCGACGCCTCCAAATTTGGTTTGGGCACTGTGTGCAACGGGCACGCAGCCGCGGGCCATTGGAAAGGGGCCCCGCTGCGCTGGCACATCGATTGCCTAGAGTTGTTGACTGTATTCTTTGCCCTGCGGAGGTTTCTCCCGTTAGTTCGGGACAAACATGTCCTGGTCAGGTTAGACAGCACCACCGCGGTAGCGTACATAAATCGCCAAGGCGTCTCAAGTCGCTTCGTGCCACTCACATCCCCGGCAACCTCAATGTGGTAGCGGACGTGCTGTCACAACAATGCTTGCCCAGTGGAGAGTGGAGGCTTCACCCTCAGTTTGTCCAGCTGTTTTGGGAACGATTCGGCAGGGCTCAGGTAGACCTGTTTGCCTCACGAGAGACCTCCCACTGCCCGCCCGGAGGTTAAATTCATCCCGGCCAAGCCTGTTCCCCTCCAGGGGTCTCTCAGTTGTCCTCTCGGGCCTTCAGAGACCCCCTTTCGCGCCGCTAGAATCAGTCGAACAAGGCCCTCTCCCTGAAGACGGCCCTCCTGATCGCACTCACCTCCTCAAGAGGGTCGGGGACCTGCAGTCTGACACAGCTGGTCGCCTTTGCATGTAAAATACCTGCCTGCTCCTGTGTCAGCAGAACACGTACATGGCCCAGCGCATGGTGTGATTTAAATTGGACCCCTAGTGTCACTTCTTCGACACAATTTCGAAGTGAGCGACAGACGAGGAATGTCTAGGTTACGTATGTCCGGGGGCGGGGTAATCAAATACTGTCTGCCGACTTCTCAATGGCCTACTTTCATGGATCAGAGGCATATTCGGTGCTCAAGAGAGACCCGTAGTGTTGCTTCTTCGACACAACATCTCGTTCCCTCCTTCAGGGAACGGAGGTTACATCCGTAATCTAGACGTTAATTCCTCTGAATGTAGGTTTTCTCACGCCGATGGTAATTAGTAAGGAATTAAACATGTTACACAAAAGAGAGATATCTTCGGCTAACAATACAGAACAATAATATTTGATGTGGAGAAAGAACATTTTGCAAAGGGATCATCAGTATTGTGAGACAAATTGATATTTGCAGGGGACGGCAATGACACTCTTGGCACCTAAAAAGATAATAAAAATTATAGTCTTGATAAGAACAAAAGAGATTAACATTATGTTTAATTATTTTAAATAGTTGTTTTGTTTCTTTAGTGGCATTCATTTTTGGAAGCATTCAGGAGAGAAATGCAATGAATACAACTGTGACCTCTCCAATATTCCTCCTTCAAAGTGCAAATATTCAAGCCAGCTGGCCACAACCAAGCAAGTCTAGGGCACAATGACCTGTCTCACGAAGCTAGCTGAAAAAAAGCAGAGTTTCAGAGTTTATATTTAGGTTGACTAAACCAGACAGAGCCAAACTGGTTCAAATCGAGTTCAGTAATCTTAAAACTCTTGATGAACCTTCTTTGTCAACTCAGAGTTATAAAAAACTGAAGCGAGTGAATGAATGAGTGATGTTTGCTGAGAACAGACAATCGTGTGGAACAATGAGCATGTTTACATGCACACACCAATACACTGAATACTCCCAAAAATCAGCTTATTTAAAAAATCTGGCAAAGCAAGAAAACCGTGTTTAGATTTGAAATAATCACGTTATTCTCTGCTTTTGATGCCAAACCGTGAAGGGACATGCGCTCAACACGTGTGCACATTGGATAAGCCGGTGAGAACACTAGTAAAGTTGTTTACATGCCACGCAAAATCGACGTAATGGGCACAAATCTACCCCCTGTCGACTGGTTTATTCTTACATTGTTTATGACATTACACCGATAAAGGATTGCGTTTACATGACCACACGCGTTGTCGCCTTATTAAGCATAATTGGTGTAAGAATGTGCATGTCAACGCACTTAATGAGAGAGGCATGTTTTACTTCTCGTGCAACAGTCATTAACAGTCATTATGAAAAATAAGCATTTAAAGTATAGTTCAAACAAAAATTATAATTCTCTAATCATTTATTCACCTTTATGCTGTCTTAAATTCGTATGTCTTTCTTTCTTCTGCAGAACTCATATGAAGACATTCTGATGACGATATGAGGTGTTTTTGTTCATACAATACAAGCCAATGTGGTCCAACACTTGATTGTCAAAAAAGGCAATCAATTATAAAGGTAATCCAAACGACTCGAGTGGTTTAATTCATGTCTTCTGAAGTCATACGATCGGTTTTTGGCTTAGGATGAGTGCTGGAAAAATAACTGAAATAGGAATGTCATGATTATTTTGAAAATGGATTAATCTTCAATTATTTTTTCGAATTAATTGAATAACTTTTTATGAATTAAATATAAATTTTTGGAAAAACATTCATTAATTGTATGCTATACACTGTGTAGATAAAGGTTTAAATTGAAATATAAATATAAATTGCAAGTACAGTAGTTTTTCAAAAAAATTACTACATTTATAAAGGCTATATTATGTGACATTGTATATTTTATAATTACAAGTTTTAGCTTTAAAAACAAAACAAAATCCTAATTCAATTCCATTTCTTTAAATCCAAGCATAGACTCTATAGGAGCCTATTTGTTCATTTCTTCAGTATTTACAGAATTGACATATTTAAACATTTAATACACATTTCAATAATTGTTTGTTGATTCATACTCTCTACAAGTATTTATATTGAGTTATATATACATTGATATGTAGAATAAGTGATAAATCTGTACTGTCTCTTTAAGAATAGCGGCAGTTCAGCAAGCATCTCAAAAAGTGTTTCACTAGAGCGCATATTAACAAAAGAGTTGCCACATGGTTTCTTTACCTCATTCATCCTATTTGCGATGATAATTAGTAAGGTAGATAATTAGTAGATAATTCCTGTAGAGCAACAATTGACTGTAAATAACAGAAATTTTGTGAAAAGAAACATTTATTAATTGTTGATGGTTTTCATTATCGATTATTATCAGTTAAATCGATTAACAGGGTTGAGGAGTAACAGAATGCATGTAACATGATTACATATTTAAAAGAAAATATTAGTAATTTTCTTTATCTTGCATATTTAGGCTTTTTTTTCAGAGAATGTATTTTTAACACATGTATTTTGTGTTACTGTACTGGCATATGTTTTTATAGTCAAAACAAAGTGTTGAAAAAGTAATCCAAAGTGTTTGGACTTAGGACTGATATTAGTATCAGAATTATCTCTCTTTCAATAACCACCACTCTTTAGTTTATAGTGAAAGAAGGGATTCGAGATCTGTTGCTGTTGGTCGTGTCTGACCTCCTCTGCTAAGAGAAAAAGAGAGAGAGATGCTTTTGCACATTTCTGCTGCACTGTCGTTTTCACAGCAGGGTGTCTCTTGGGAAAATCAGGAGGACAGAGAGAGAGAGAGAGAGAGAAAGACATGGAGACTCAGAGAGAGAGAGAGAGGGAGAGAGAGAGAGAGATAGAGAGAGTGAGAGTCTGGCATTGACATCACCAGCAGTATGTCTCTAAACAGAGAAGAGAAACCCTCCATCTCAACAATGCCAGCCGCATGCGATTATCACACGCTAACTTACCACCAGCTGATGGCATTAAATGGCTCTGTGCGAGCTTGAATTGAGAATGCTTTTTAAATTTAAATGTAGTTGATTATGTAATAGTAAAAGTGTGTAGATGTGTTAAGTTAGTATTGTGTAAGGAACAGGTGGAAGATTTAGTGTTTATAAACTGATAATCTGCCGTTTTACTCGTGATTTGTGTAATAGTGAATAAAAGTAATTGATGTTGTAGCGCCTATAGTGTTCATTTCACCAGGAAACTGCCGCCAGTCGATCAATTAATGTCTTCTGAAGTTCACAGGAGAAGTCAAAAGCACGCGCTTCTTTTACAACAGAGGAACGAACGTCACATGAGAGTTAGGTCATTTCAAACAGCAACCCAGTGCTGGCCGGAAGCAACAATTTAAAGTTGAGAACGTTTTAATTATTGATTTGTTTCTTACACCAACCTATCAGTTTGCTTCAGAAGACATCTACTGGAGTCGTGTGGATTACTTTTATGTTGCCTAAATATGCCTATTGGACAAGCAAACAGCCAGCAGCCTGATGGCACCCATTTACTTGCATTGAATGGATAAACAGAGCTTAAATGTGCTTATAAAAATCTTCACTTCGGTTATGTTGAAGAAGGAAAGTCATAAACATCTGGGATGGCTTAAAAGTGTGTAAATCATGAGAAGATTTTCATTTTTGGGTGAACTAACCCTTTAACCATTTTCTGTTCATTTCAATCACATTTGGCATTTCATAGCATCTCAAGTATTCTATCAACAAATCAATGTCCATCAAAGTGACGTATTGATTTGCCAATGTAATTTGGTCAACAAACCCGTAACTACTTAATAGCCATCCATTCATGGAAAACGAAAACCCTTAAAACAAGTCAACCAAACTGAATTTTATTTTCAACAATACCGAAGATAATAATAATAAGAACTCATTATTTTAGCCGTACAGTAGTCTAAATCCTCCTTTTTGTGAAGAGACCACTTTTCTATGTGGATGAACTTCTGGTTGTACATTATCGATGTAATTCCTATGATTGTAAACAGTCCATTGTTGGTATCCTTGAGCCCTGTGTACTTCCATTGCAAGTGTCTTTTGACCACAATTGTTGCAAGATGAAAATATTTTCTGTGGAAATCGACATTATGCCACAAATGTGAGGAATGTGTGAAACATTTGTTTTCTACAAACACAGCTTCGTTCCCACAGTGGCATGTGTCTGGTCCGTGTTTAGCCAGGTTTCCTTTTATGACCATTAAAACACACTCACACACACTCTCTAAATATTATTACCTGCAGGAATTTGACCAGTTCAGAACATGAAAGCTTCTGTGATCAACAGTCTGGCTTGTGTTTAAGAACAGCACACTGACTCATGTGCGTAAGATGGATTTTACAAACGCTTCCGTGGTGGAGCATCAATATTCACTTCAAGATCATCAAGTGTAAATGAAAAGAGTTTAAAGTAAAATAATATGAAAAATATTTCAGTGAGCTCAAAACAGTTCTGAGATCAGCAAAATTACCTGTATGCTGTATTGTAAATATTACATTGAGCTTCTTTGTCAGACCCGAGCAAAAACACCATTATTTTGGCACTAAAATCTTACTGGTTGAATATTAAAAGCCATTGTGAAAGAGCGTATACACACATCAGCTGAATGCTATGTGAATGTGCCAAGCTGCTATCCTACTTGGCAACTGTAAACAGCACACAAATGAATGAACTACAGTATATCACTGTATGTGGGGGAAAAAGTTTTATTTTACTGTGACTATTATTCAGGGTTCACACATTTTTGACCAATCAATTCCCAAGTCCTTTTCAGTTGTCTGTATTTACTGTATAAGGGTTGTTAAAAATTCATTAATTAAAAAAACAAACAAACATTATATATATATATATATATATATATATATATATATATAGGGAGAGAGAGAGAGAGATTTTTTTTTTTTTCAACGAGTCAGATGAACCAGTTCACAAATTGATTAATAATATATATATATATATATATTAGCACAACTACAAATATGTGCATTCAATATAGATATTTCCATGACTTTTCCAGGCCTGTATAATAACATTTTCCATCTTGGAGTTGTTTTGTTTTTTTAAAAAATAAGCACAAATCTGGATTTCAGTAAAGCACTTACCATGAAAGTGAATGGGGCCAAAAAGTAAACGTTAAAATAGTCACCATTTCAAAAGTATAGCCAAATGATGTAAACAATATTTGTGTTAGTTTGATAATCCAATTTATTCGTTTCATCCAATTTTACAAATTAATTGCCATGACATACCTCTGTAAACCCTAAAATAACTGCAAAAATTATGATTTAAAGAAATTTACAGCTCAAATAATAGATAAGTTTCAACATAAGAATTAATACAAGTGCTTTTATAAAATCCTAAGCTTCACATTTCTTTAAACCCTCCTAAAATAGAGCCCAATGACTTCCATTGTAAGCGCCATTACTGTAACCTCGATTCTTGAAAAGAAAAGGAGGGGCGAGCCAAAATAATTTTTTGTGGTTATCAACATTACCCCACAAATGCAATGGATTGAGCATAACTTGTATTGAACCCGGAATATTCCATTAAGAATATTTTTGAAACGACTATATGCTGTACGGCTGCTGAAAAAGCTATTCATAGTTCGATCCATGATTCTTTAATTTACAAGGCCCCAATTCTGAAAGTGCACAAATCCCGACTTCCCCCACTGGTGAATATTGTAATAGCATTTGCGATCATCTCGTAAATGAGATAATTAGGGTTGCCACCTGTCTTGTAATATACAGGATCATCCCGTATATAAAGATTGTTTAAAGATTTAAAGACATCGTATTCAAAGATGATTTGTTCGGTATTTAAGCTGGTCAGATGACGTCACGGTGAAATCGTTCCAGATCCCCAATTTAACATTGATATAAGTTGGAAAATTTGCCTATGGTGGGTAAGGGACCATCTGAAAAGTCCACACATTGTGCTGTAACGTGCAAATACTGTGGAGGGTATAGTAAGGGACTGTCTGCAAAGTCCACAAATGGTGGTAAAACTGTGGATTTTTTTTCGATATAAATGTTCAATAAGATCAAACAATGTATGAATACAATCATAAAGACAGGTACAGGTGAAGGAAAAAAAAATAAACAAATAAAATTAAATTATAAAAAAATTGCAAATATGTATAAACCATCCAAAATGTATACATAGACAAGATAAAGAAGAAAAATAATCGAAAAAAGTAAATAAATATATGTTTAACATATAAATGATGTATTTATAAGTCATGAGTCAGGAAAGTTCTCATTTTAGCATATAAGAAAGAATACACAATTTTTATTGATAACGCACATTAACTCAATGCATTTATTGCTAAAACTGTGGAGGATGTGGTTATCCCCCATTTAAGTGTCCCTTGTTTTAAAACCTCAAAGTGGGATACCTAACGATAAATCCGAAGTGACTTGCATTATTGCTGTTTCAGAGCACCTACTGTTTAAACACAGTGAGTCAGGACAATATAACAATGGACGCTATTTTTTATATAGCAGTAGGTGTGAGTCTATGGTCACTATGGCTCAGCAACACCCTATAGCTGAGAGAGAGAGAGAGAGAGAGAGAGAGAGAGCGAGAGGTGACAGGAGATGGAGCGGTGCGGGGGAGGGAGAGCGGCTGGGATTAGATACCTGATTCCAATCTTGAGGAGCGATGTGTTCCAGCAGTGCTAAAGTGTTTCTGGAGAAATTCTCATGTTCTTCCGCGAGCTGATTACTTCCAGATTTTAGTTCTGCTTCAGTGAAGATGAGCTGCACTGTGTACATTTTGTCAGGTGTGGTTAAGATGCATTTTAAGCAATCGCCAAGATGAACTGTATAATCACAGTAACAGAAAGAGAGGGAAAAGCCACCAGCCAATCATCATGTGAAAATAGACATGCCATTATATCATACACTATTAATGTAGACATACAGCACAGCTGACATACAGCTTTGATTTAAAATTGTGTTAAAGGTGATTTGTGTAATTTTTTTGTGATGTTAAAATACGTAATTTTTTCCCGGTATAAGGTGCAAACACAACATTTATGTGAGCCATTTATAACGTGTGTAACACTGTGGTGATAAAAAAATGGTTCTGTTTTTAATGTCCCGAACCAGCCCAACTAAACAACACTGGCTCAACCAATGACGTGAGTCTAGTGTGGGGCTATCTGTTTTTCTGACCAATGACAGATGGGCAGAATGTTTAGGAAATATGTGCTGTGTAGGTTGGGCTCCAATGGAGACCAGGAAGTAATCGCTTTCCCCCCCGAGACACGAGTTCTGGTCCCGTAGAAGCCACATAAGTAATTGCGTTCACATAACAAAGGTAAGCGTAATTCGGAGGTGACATTTGTGCTTTAAAATTACATTTTTACTACGCTAACGGTTAGGTCTAGGGTTGGGGATTGGGTTAGGGGGTATAGTTAATAAAATATGCATTCCTGGTGACTGTATTACATCATTACAACTAAAACTAAAAATAGAACTTGCTTTTGGTGCCACCCTGTGGACATTTCACCACAACAAAACTTTAGTTTAGCCACTGGGGGCAGTAGTTTAAATTACAGTAAGCACAGACTGATTTCAGAAGTTGAACTTTCGACTCCCTGTCGCCGATTCGCATTTATTTGTCCACTGATAATATTAAACAGCAATTAAAGATTATCAGACATCTTTTTTTTTTCTTGACAATATCTAAAAAGCATAATCTTGCTCTATATGTTATTTAGACTTTTAAGACTGCGGCTAAAACTGTCATGCGGGAGTTGAATCAAACATGAGCAATGTCTATGTCCGATGTGACAGGAATAGTGAACACTTGTCTTCTCCAACATACTTTTCTCTTTTTTTTAACTATATCAGTTCCGCTCTTGTTACTTCTACTCATTAACCTTGCTTGTTCTTTCATCTACAAAGGCTTCTTATTGCACCCCCTCTGACTCTTGTAAGACTTTGTTTCTCTTGGGACTCAACGCAGAATGGATAGGTTGGTTAATCATATACCCTTAAGCTCTGTGAATTCATCTGCCAAGAGTTCTTTATTCTCACCCTCACTTGCTTGCTTAGTTTCTTTTTGACATTTTTGTTATTATTATTATTTAATTACAGTTTGTTTCTTTGACACACATTCAAAGATTAGAAAAGTCCTGTACGCCTAACTTGCCGTCAGATAACTGAGAGGATTTGTATTAAAAGTGCCCGCCTTCCTAATTTGTAGCATATTTTCATGTTCCCATCACACAAATTTAAATATACTGGATACAGTTTTTATATATTTAATAAATATAATATCTAGAGATGTAATAAACTCAAACTCAAAGTAAATAAATTGCAACAATGATTAAGTGTTTTCTACATTGAATAATTTAGTTAACTTGAAACTAAAATTATTATGTAAAATCTACATTTGTACTTAATTCAAGCATTTTAAAATGAATGCACTAGCTTTTAAGTAAATATTGGTAATGTTTGCTTTTTATCTTTAAATGTGTCATTGTGTATCGGTCCTAAAGTAGAAAACCTTTACAAATTTTAAAAAATGTATTTGCTAATTTTAGTAAATTTCACTGGGAAATAAATTAAGCAAATTTTACTTAAAAGAGTCAAGAAGTGCCATTTTTTTTTTATTCTTTTTGATTATCTTCCCTGAGGTCCATTGATGATGATATGAAAGTTTTTTTTGCACTAAAACAGTCACAATTTCAGTTATGATTAGCTAACATCATGCAGCCCCCAAATTCAGCAAAATCAATCGGAAGAACATTATAAAATAAAATTGCAGGGTTTCCACATAATAAAAATCCAACACATTGCATCTGAATTAGGGCTGTCAATCGATTACAATTTTTAATCGAATTAATTACATGGTGTCCCGATTAATTAATCGCGATTAATCGCATATACAAACATTTGCTGAGAAAGCCCCTCATATAACAATAATTCAATATATAAGGATGAAATAATTATACATAGTTATCTTTAAATATAAAAAATTATATATATATATATATATATATATATATATATATATATATATATATATATATATATATATATATATAAAATAAAAATATTCAGATAATTAAAATGCATTACATTCTTGTGGCAGAAGAGTTAATCACTGATTAGACAATACAAAAAGCAGCTTTAGAATATAATGTATTGTTTACTACCATATTATTGATCATAAGGCAATAATTGACACACAGTTCACAGCAATCCATTTCACAAGTGAATTTATCAATCAGTTGGAGATTTATTATGAGGGCTTGTTTAAGGACCCGTCAATGTACACCTGCATCAGACATTTCTATTTTTTTTTTAGAAACAAGCCAGGGGTTTACAAAGTACACAATACTACAGATATATTTTACAATAATGCCAAGACATTATATTCATTACATAGTGCAATGCTTTTCAATACTTTGGAGTTGTTGGAGGTACAAAGAGTATTTAAATAATATTTCAAGTCTTTACAAAAAGTGCAAATAGGGGCTTTATAGACATAAATTTACACTTATGTATAAAAAACCTGGCAAGAAAAATAAACAGATTAATCAGAAAATATTAACTTATTAAAACTGTGAAAACCAAATAAAACGTCTTTATATGTGCCTCGGGTGCGTTCCGTCATAAACATAAAATGTTTAGGTCACTGTGTCAAGTTAAATATAGTTTAATACTCAATCTTTAAACACATCTTGAGATCCCTTAGATCACATTTGCGCTCAAAGTGTTTTGAACGCAAGAACGTAACGCATGTTTGTGTTGTGCATTCGCTGAAGGATTGTAATGTTTTGTTCACTGTATAAACTGTGTGTTGCTCACACAGCTGAAGTTTCACTTACTGCCCTCTGGAGTAAACATGCGGTACTACAAGCTTGCATTTCTCAGGAATTTCTCAGGAAAGCAATGCGATTAAATGCGTTAATTATTATTATTTTTTTAATTAATCGCACGTTATTAACGCATTAAATCGACAGCCCTAATCTGAATATATTAAACTGTTCATCTCAAGCACAACTGTTAACTCTCAGCACCATAATCTATCGTCATGGCATTTCAAATCTTCATGAATGAAACGGTTTACTTACGTTTTTGAAGTGTTTTTAACTGTCCCATCCTTCAATAATTGTTTCTTTGCAAAGATGGAATAATATTTTGTCTGTTCACAAGCAATCCATGCTGACATGAGTTTAAAAACACACACATACATAGTCCAAAGAACGATGAAATTCTGCACACACATACTGATGACGCACTGAGGTGTACATCAGCAGAAATACAACGAAAAACCCGAAGATGTCCATCGTCCTCCATCAAAGACGTCCAAGACGTGTTTGTGCTCAAAGCAGCACATGCGGCAACTGTATGAGATAATTGCTTCTCCCTTTCAGAGTTGTAACTTGACAATGCGTCTTTTAAAAGTGGCACGAGATATGTATCAAACAGGCAAAGATGTCTGTCTAGTGCATGAATAGATTAAAAAATAATCCTAAATAGTCCAGATGGGTCCACTTAGGTGTCATGTTAGGAATAGTTTGCCACGGATGGCCTGCTCTCTTGACATGATTTGCACACCAGTGGGCGGGGCCAAAGGTTGAGTGAATACAAATGAGCAATGTGTCACGACATCACGAACGAGACATTTCAGCAGTGTGGCAACTACAAATGCTCTTTTTAGACTGTGATGGAAGTTTTGAGTTATGAAATTTTTTGTAGTACAGTTACATCTTATTTGTCGAAATATCAAGGAATAGTCGATTCTACATTTCATGACCCCTTACCTAACTTTTTGAAGCAGGTGTTTGAAGCAGGCTTGAATAATTAATGAGCTTGCAAGGTTTCACTCTTTGTAGGTTTACTAACATAGTTTTTATTGTTGATTTTGTTGTTACGTTTGGCAACTTCTTGTTTTGTGAATTTTCTTCTCAAAATTTTCTTCACAAAAAAATCCTCCCAATCCAAAAAAATTATCTGTTGATTGTTTCTGTCATCATGTTTTTTGTGTTGAGGTTTGTGTGTGCAAGGTGATGTTGTCTAATAGACTACAAAGCATGCAATAATCTTCCCTGTGGAAGACTTCCATATGTTGTGTGGTACATGATTAAACATATGTTTGCAAAAAAAACTTCAGAATGTGAAATGTTTATGTAAAATGTTTATTTAAATTTTACTACGTTTATGTACATACCATGGACATCAGATTTGTAAGTAAAAGTTACTATGTTAACTGAAATATTTAAGTTAAATTTACTCATTTTAATCAATATTATGTCATGAAGTTAAGTGTATTTTATTTAATTTCACACCATAAACATTAACATAGAAAAACTGTGTGTATATCCATCTGTCTGTCTTTCTAGCAATTAATTAATTGGTTTTAATTGCTTACTTATCCAAGCTTTTTGGCTGAATAAAAGCTAACCAAACTCCAGGAGAATGTTCTATCTGTCCTTCACTGACCACCTTGTTTGCCGAATTGTCTGAATGACCTTGCCTCCAAGCATGTCCCAAAATATGCCAATTTTAAGAAGACAAATCAATAATTACAACAAGCTAACATTCCTTTTATTTTCAGACAGGAATAATGATTTATTCATAATGAAAAAGGAGTAAGAAAATGAAAAATGTACCACCCCAAATAGATTTTCTCTAATAAATTTGCATCAATGTGGACAACGTCCTTCAAATTTCCCAAAGAGAGAGAGGATGCTAATGTGAATGTGCGCTCTGAAAGTGACAGTTCCAGCTTGAGTAGGAGGGGAATATTTACAGTGTCACAACTGTACTCAGTTGTTATATTGAAGCATTTAATGTTGCTTTGAACTAGATTGATTGTTTGATCACTCATCCATCCACCCATCCATCCATCTGTAACATCCTCTTTGTACATAGTTTGGTATAACATTGTCAAATGGTTTCAGCTTGACATTTCTTAATGTTTAACCACACTTTGATTACCACTTTAGTCCACAATAGTCTGAACAAAGCTACAAACCTGTCGAGCAGACAGTCAACTTTCACATCATGAGTTGGAGTTCTTGTTTGTTTGGCTGAAGAGGTGAATCGTTCACAGAATGACCAGAGTGGCGACTGTAATCAGTTCCAAATCCACCGCCACACTGCAGGTCCTCTTAAAGCAAACATAGACCCTACAGCCGCCGTTCAGCCACTGCGAGAGAACACGCTCTTTAACAACATCACGCCTCGTTGTTCCGCCATTTCCAATTTCCAGCAGGCAAATTGGGATTCCTGACTGCACTCACAAGAGTCTGAACCATTTTCTGACTCTATGGAGTGGAAAATATGATTCAATTCCTGTTCAACGCATTTTCATTAACCGAGTGCTGAATGTCATCTACAAAAAGTGTGTGCTTGTATCCAAGTAGAGCAATATATTATTACCCATCCCAATTATACTTTTGAGAATTTTGTTGTAGTTTCACGTTGAGCATTTTCGGGTTTTAAAGAATGCATTGAAAATGCGCTATTAAGCACTTGGAGTCAAAAGTGTTGTTCCCATTCATTTTTGAGCCAAGTGGATTGTTTCGATTGTCACTTTAGTGAATATTTCTCAGGATAGGCTAAAAACAACTATCAAAAATGTCCACCATTATTGCACACACTGTAAAAATGTAATTTTAATGGTAAAAGATGTTTCAACCATGTTGAGTGGTCCAAACATCATCTGCATTCCGAAACTGAACTTTTATTGGAAGTTTGGATTGAATGCACTTAGCTGCATAGAGAGATGCAGGATTTTCCTTGGTCCCTATTTAGTGAATGTCTTAACCTCCAGTGTGCTGTCTGTCTGCACTGGTCTCAGAACAGTTCAAAATGTACCTTATTTTCATCCATATAAACTCCATATTTAGCCTCAAAAAGCAAAATTTGTCAGCTTTTGGATGAACCCATTGATTCTCAATGTGATGATGCTTCACGGATATCAACACATGACTAGGTTGTGTCACATGACTAGGTGCGCCAGAAGTGTATCCCTTAAATGACAGTCTAGAGTGTTGTAAATATTATTCAGTTGGTTTAGATTCATTTAAACTAGAGGTTGCATATAGCGAAGCCAAAATACAACATCCACACATGTGAATGTGGGGTCGGACGAGGTTAAACACAAAACCAAATTTGAGATTTGACACAGTGGTGGGATTTGTCATGTACATACACTAATCAATATATATTCTTTTTTTTATTAAGATAAACTTTTTATTAAGCTATCAACATTCCATTTTAAATTCAGTTTCATTTTGAAATAGATTATATTTTTTCAAAAACATTTCAAACATGTTTGTCTTTCTTTATAAAACATATTGTGAACACGTACTTTGCAACACATTTTTACCAGCCTTCTGAACAGAATCCTCCACAGTCAAAATTAAAGTATTCTCAACAGCCCTATACAAAAAGAGCCAACAAAATAAGACATAGAATGAAATCAGCATGATGGACATGCTGATTTTCTGATCCCTGAACAGATAACCCTCAAATAACTAAACTGGAAACATGTTCATTAACAGCCAACTGAATAAGAGCTATTTTTGAGATTTTAGGCTACTTAAGCGAATTCAACTTTGAAAACATCAGCATCAAACAACATCAGCGAGATGGAGAGCGCTGTTTTGTCACAGTATCAAATGCGTAAAAATCTAAAAACTTATTTTTGCAAAAAAAAAAAAAAATCTGTAGGCCGAATCAAGTCAGAGCTTTCAAGATGTCATACTATCATTTGCTATTACCTCTTTGCAAATAACACACTTTAGCAGCGGCACATCATCGTGACCGGTCCACGAAAATCACAACTTTAAATGTTCGTGATCATACTTCCTCAGTTATTTTCTTGGCTATTTAAAATATTCTTGGCTTTTCTATTTCCTGTAGACTTTTGTATTTTTGAAACTACAAAGCGATCCATTTTGCAACACGCATATGCATATAACATGCACTTTAATGCGCAAGCTAACAGGACAGATGAGTACAGAAGTGAACCATTACAACCCCCCCCCCCCCCCCCCCCCCCCCCGCACTCTCTGGCGCCCCCCAAGGGAGGCGCGCCTCACCAATTGAAAACCTCTGCTCTAGAGAGGTATTTGAGCACTTGGGGTGTATAGCCACTTAACCAGACTCAGAGATATTAGCCTGCGCCCCTCACCACCAATCCATGTCCTGCTCGCTCTGTAGTCTATTAAAATTTTACAGGTCAGAAATCCAAACGCCGTCAAAAGAACTGTTCTTTTTCATACAAGTGACAAAAAGAATGTTCAGGTCAGACTCTGGTGTAATGGCATGGTAATTAGAACCCCTTGACTTGATAAAGTGTGACTGTAAATCAGTGCTGGACTAATTAATCAATATATTAATTATTAGACCTTTTAATGAACATTTTTGTCAAATTCCTTTAGAACCCCTGGCCGCAGTGGCCTTGAATGTCATCATTAGTTCCAACAGTGAGTTTTAAAGTGCTGGCTAAAAGCACTTTCACTAGAATACCTCTCTGCACATCAGTTTTATATATATATACACACACACATAGTACAGGGTTGCCACAGTGATGGAAAGCCTAGGTCATTCTACAAAACCAGTGCCAATATCAACAAATATACACATTTCCATGAAAACAAGATGTGTGGAAACAATCAGCTAAAATGTTGTCTTTAGTCTCTCCCTTATATTTTAAGATTTGAGTTGGCATAATGTATTATTCTAATGTATTATTCCCCTCCAAATATATAATAATAATACATTTTTCTGCTTGTTCAATTTACTTAATTGAAATGAACTAAAACAACACAATTCTAGAACATTTTTGTCACAACTTGATTTCATTTAAATTTGTAAAATAAAAGTTTACTTAATCCAGTTGGGACTACATTGAATGTAGCACTGGTGAAACTTGGCAGGGGATTTCCATTTCCCATTTGACTTTTATCATGGTACTCGACAAGGAGAGTAAATGTTAAAATTAAGTGTATTTTGATGTGTTTTTGTGAGCACTCACTGTTTGAAATAATGTGTACAATTCACAAGTAAAAACACTGAGTTTACATTCATTTGTGTAAGAAACACTAAAAACGTTACTGTCAATTACAAATTTCAACGAGCACCTCACAGTATTCCAGTTCAGCGAACATCAATAAGAATCTCTCGGTTTCTTTAGCGCATCCATGCTCTGTGAGATTAAATTTAATATTTCTTTTGACTTTTTTATCTAAGAACAGAAAGCATATTAAGACACATTATTCAATGAAAGTGGAGTTGCCTCATCTTTGATGGACACACATTACACGGAGGAAACGATTGTTATAATCTCAAGCACTTTTCATCAAAACAAGGCGATTTTCCATGTATTCCAGTTCTTACATTTCTAAAAGTTAAATTCAAGCGCTTCATGGGCCTTGTGCGAACCCTGTAAACAGAGTAGTAAAAAGCACAGAAGGGTTCAAATCAAGCAATAGAGAGATTATCATGTTTTACAGGTTATTTCGTTTATGATCACATTGCCAGAAAACAATGTTTCACATTTCGAAATATCGAGTTTTGCCATGATATGGTTTGTCATTTTTTTTGGTTTGCATTCTATCGAAATTCGATATGTCGTCCCATGCCAAGTAAAATGGTATAATTTCAGAAATATCAGCCTAAAATTATCTTAGAAGATCCTTGTAGTTTTATGACAATGAGTTCAAGTTTAAAATGGTCAAAACTATTACCTTTCTGAAGGCTTAATTAAGCCCCAACATATCCAGTGCATTCAGAAAGTATTCAGACCCCTCCATTTTTTCACATTTTATGTTGCAGCCATTTGCTAAAATGCTTTAAATTATTTCTTTATTTTCACATCAGTCTACACTTCATATTCCATAATGACAAAGCAAAAACCTGATTTTGGATAACTCTGTGATATTTTCATTTGTTTTTCTTTAAAAAAGGAAATAAATTTGCAATGACATATGTTTTCAGACCCTTTGCTATGACAGTTGAAATGTAGCTCCGGTGCATACTATTTCTCTGGATCATCTTTGAAATGTTTCTACACTTTGATTGGAGTCCACCTGTGGCAAATTCAATTGACTGGACATGATTTGGAAAGGCCTGTCTATATAAGGTCTAACAGCTGAAAATGCATATCAGATCAAAAACCAAGCCATGAGGTCAAAAGAACCGCCTGCAGAGCTCAGAGACAGGATTGGGGAAGGCTACAAAAACATTTGGACTGTATTGAAGGTTCCCAAGAGCACAGTGGCTTATATATTTGTTAAATGTATGTAGTTTGGAACAAATCAAGACTCTTCCTAGAGCTGGCTGCCAAACTGAGCAATTGGGGGAAAAGGGTCTTGGTAAGAGAGGTGATAAAGAATCCAATGGTCACTCTGGTTGAGCTCCAGAGATCATGTGTGGAGATGGTTAAAACTAGCAGAAGGACAACCATCACTGCAACACTCCACCGATCTGGGGTTTATGGCAGAGTGGCCAGACGGAAGCCTCTCCTCAGTGCAAGACACATGAAAAAAGCAACTAAGGACTCTCAGACTGTGAGAAACAAGATTCTCTTGTCTGATGAAATGAATATTGAACAGTTTGGCCTCAATTTTAAGCATCATGTCTGGAGGAAACCAGGCACCACTCATCACCTGCACAATACCATCCCAACGGTGAAGCGTGGTGGTGGTAGCATCGTGATGTGGGGGTGTTTTTCATCAGCAGGGACTGGGGACTGGTCGGGGTTGAAGGAAAGCTGAACGCAGCAAAATACAGAAATATCCTTAATGAAAACCGGGTCCAGAGATCACAGCACCTTAGACAGGACTGAAGGTTCACTTCCAACAGGACAATGACCCTAAGCACACAGACAAGACAACACAAGAGTGTCTTAGGGACAACTCTGTGAATGTCCTTGAGTGGCCCAGCCAGAGCCCAGACTTGAACCCAATCGAACATCTCTGGAGAGACCTTTAAATGGCTGTCCACCGATCCTCCCCATCCAACCTGACAGAGCTTGAGAGGATCTGCATAGAAGAATGGCAGAAAATCCCCAACATGGCATTATCTAAAAAATTATTTCAAAATCCTTGACTAGTAATCACAAATGACTGGAAACCTGTATTGAATGTGTTATTTGACTTAATTCAATGGAATGTTATTTCATGGTATTTTCTATTAATGTCTAGTGAGTTTAATATTTAATTGCTTGTGCAACCAATGCAACAACAACAACAACAACAACAATGTTTATGTGCACAAACACTGTAGCAGTATTTTATTCAATAAAACACAGAAGTAGTTGATTGTCTCTAACCCACTGCAAATCTGCACTATTTACATACTAACAGAGTGTGTAATAAGATACTGTTTTGGTAATTACAGATTTATGTGATTATGCATATACATACTTATTAGCAGGCTGTGTAATTATCCTTCTTGAATGCTGCACATGCTGTGCACAATCTGTAAACATATGGAACTTCTTTACCAGTGTACTCATCTGTAAAACCTACACAAACAAATCTTTATAGGGTCCGCATTTAAAACCTGTCTGCTATAATGGCACCATCAAACAAGTCTGATTTTATTATATTTTTAACCAGGGCTTGGGGCAGAAATGGCACCAAAGTGAAAAACAGAATGCAAGGTTTTACAAAAAGATTAGATTAAATCCCATCAAACAAATTCAAACAAAATTATTATTAATATTATTTTTAAATAATCTGAAAAGGTGAAGAAAAACAAAAACAAAGGGGGAATCTTGTAAGACGGCTCTTAAGACTGAAGCAAATCCACATCACTGGAGATTGTGGGGTGATGTAGAGGGCACAGGTGGTGTTTGGAGAGTTACTAGCCAGCATACCTGTCGCCTTGCGTTTATCTGTGTGGACGAGCGACTGGCGCAGGTTGTTGGCAGCAGACAGGAGGACTCAGTTAAATGTGGCATAACTGAAAAGCAGACACACTGCCAGGAGACTCGCACCGTCGCAACATGTTTGAAGACTTGAAGGGAAAAGCCTGTCTGACCTGAACACAGCTTCACATGCAGTACATGAAGCCTTACAGCAAAAATAACGAGAGTGGAAATATTTCAAATTAAATATATATACACTGTGTGTGGGTGATTCTTCAGTTAGGGAAACTTTTCTTTCTCCTAGGATGATTTGAAAGAAGAAACAAATATTTTAAAGTATAGATTATAATAGCTTTAAACACAATAATCTCTTTTTTCAAACCAAGACATTTAAAATTAGCCATAAATGTTCTTATATGTAGAATTTTGTTTTTATTGAATAAAATAAATAAATATCTGCAATTCAACATTGCACTTTATTTTATTTTTTTTTTATATAATTTTTTCAATGGGATAGTTCATTATACATACATACGTATAGTGTGTAGTGTAAATACTTATCTGTAATGAGCAATATTAGAAATAGTATATATATATATATACACACACATACACACACACACACGTATATACACACACACACACATATATATATATATATACACACACATACACACACACACACACACGTATATACACACACACACACATATATATATATATACACACAAACGAACACACACACATACATATATATACACGCACACAGATGTATATGTATATACACGCACACACACACACACACACACACATATACACACAAACGAACACACACACACACACACACACATTTATATGTATATACACGCACACTCACACTCACACACACACACATATATATATATATATATATTTTTTTTTTTTTTTTTTTTTGTTTATTATTACCATCTTTAATATTACTCATTACAGGTAAGTATTTGAGAATATGAATTTAGAGAAAATCCATAGTTTGAATTTTTATCAATTCAAAGTAATTACAGCAAGCTAACTTGATGTATTAGCAAGTCCAAAGCTTATGCAAATTTTTCTCCAATTAGTAAAACAAAAGACATTAAACACAATATCAAAATCAACACCACTGATTACCAAAATTCAGTTAAACGTTGATCAATGCCATGATCAGATCTTCAATCTAGTACATGTGATAAATGTTTAAAGATTTTTCATTTTTCAAGATTTCAAGATCTCACAATTGCTCCTAAGTAAAGAAATACCCATATAAGTTGTGTGTGTGTGTTTTTTAAAATAAAAGAATACAGTATATATATTTTTTCACTAGAAAAAAAACCTTAGTAGTTTCTAAGATCCAAACTGAAACAGTTTATTTTCTCTGTTTAAGCAGCATCTGTTCTTCAATTAAAGTGTTTCTGTTGACAGTTAACACAAATACAGTGCAACAAACATTAGCTGTAAATGTAATTCAAAGAGCTGTTAATCATTTCACTCGCACAAGTAATTGAATAAATAGCAAAGAAAACGGTTCTCTGACGGCACATGTAATGACCACAATGAGATCTGTCTCCCTGCAGGGAACGAGAATATAGACTGTTTCTGATTAGAGCTCTAACTACAAGAGCAAGTATCAGAAACAGCGCTGTGTTCATTCTTTAGCATGACTTTATTGGAAATAATGTGCATGCCTTCACTAAAGTGTAACCTGACGTGAGTAATTGCACCATTTCAAATATAGTTTGAGTTCTGCCTTTGAAATGATTGGAAAAGAAAAATTACAAATCCCTAAAGAGATATTTTCTTTTCTTTTCTTTTCCGTGCTACCTTGAGAATTGCATATGCGTTACACAGACTAAGATATTAAAACAGAACAGACAGTGTTATAAAGGTTAATTGTAATGACTGCCCCCCACTGTTATATACTTTATTGTTACTTTAGTAACAGCTTGATGAGTTAATTGTCATTGCAGATGAGGATCTTGAATTGGAGGATTCTATTATCAATTGACAGATCTTTGGTGTAACAATCTGGAGTGATAACCCTGAATACAGGCAACAAGGGTTCTGAATTATACCCTAATAAATAAGAGTTCTAATTCAGAACTGGTTCCATATTTAAAAAATTATAATACAAAAAATCCCAGAACCAAATCATTCTCATGACCTTCGGTTTAGATTTTTTTACATTTTATTAACATAATGTTTGGGTAATGATTTGTGAGTTTGCAGTCTAGATTTGATGTGACGAGAGACAGTGGGTGTCATGAATTAAAACAAAGTATGGCAGATTTCCCAACTCAATTGGATTCTGATTCACAAGCTTGATTCGATTCCGATTAATTTGGGTATATTTCAGTTATAATGCCCATTTATAGATTAGACAGCACACTGGAGGTTAAGTCATTCACTACATAGGGAGCAAGGGAGCATCCTATAGCTCTCTTTGCAGCTAAGTGCGTTCAATCCAAACTTCCTATTTAAAAAAGTTCAGTTTCAGGCTGTAGATGATGTTTGGGACACTCAACATGTTTGGCAGACATGAGACAATCATAATCAGTACATAGATTCACAATTTATCATGTATAATTTTATTTTAACATGGTTGGGAGTGATTGGATGATGCTGGCCAATGCATTAAATTATACTTAATTTATGCTAATTTCTGATGTAATGTCTGTTCCGTCTCAAAAACATGAATAAATTCTGAATTTTTATATATATATATTTTTATATTTTTGTGTGTGTTTTCTTTAGGGGCTACTAGTTTCAAATCAAAGAGGGGAGTAGAAAATGCACACAGCTGTCACGGTTGGGTCTGAGGAGGTTTAATAAAGACATTGCAATGCACTGGAAAATGTATATTTGTATTCAGTCCTTATAAAATGACAATAAATAGACAACACATCTTTAGGCTGCATTGTCCTCACTGTTTTAGAATATTCAGTCAACAAATGGCTTGCATAGAAATCATCTCAGCATGTTAAGCTGGGATAGAAGAAAATATGTTTTAACACAGTTCACCTTAAAGAACACAGAATCATAATAGAAAAGTGTATTCCTTATTATTCCCATCCCTAAACACGAGTACATATGAGTTATATTGAGTATAAGCAGTGCTGTGGATGTAAGAAAAGAGCAGATCAGATCTGACGTGATGAAGGTGCAGAGATAGACTGGTTGTGCTGCTCAGCTTGTCTTCTGCTGTGTTTACACAGTGTAACAATTCCACTGCTGAATTATTAAGATTGTACATCTCCTGAGATGGACAACACAGATCACAGAAACCAGAACATACAACTCCTCATTTTAAAATAAGTGTTTCTGTGCTTGGAGATATAGTTTAGATGCATTCAAATTATATTGTGATCATTTTCAGCCTTTTGATGATTTTAAATATTGTAGATCTCCACATTTATAGTAGGTCTGAAATGGATTAAAAGGATGATTTTGTTTTTCCAATCAGAGGAACCATAATTTCAAAAACTGTTGCCAAGTAGATCCACAGTCAGACAGACAGACAGATAGACAGACAGACAGATAGAATGACAGAATGAATGATAGAGAGACAGACAGACAGACAGACAGACAGACAGATAGATAGATAGATAGATAGATAGATAGATAGATAGATAGATAGATAGATAGATAGATAGATAGATAGACAGAACAATTGAAGGATGGATGGAAGGATGGATGGATGGATGGATAGAAAGTGTTTGTGTAGACAGACAGACAGACAGACAGACAGATAGATGTGATGATTTTCTTTGAAACATTTCAGAATGGATATAAACATGGTAAAAATCTGTGAAGTTTTGTGTATGTGTTGTCCGATTTCTCCAAAAGTTCTACTGAAATGGATTACTAAAATACAGATTATATATATATATATATATATAATTATTATATAAATATAAAGACCATGACTTAAACTCCCGAGACCTAAGAGTGATTGCTGTGTGCCCTTTCCATTTCCCTTTTTGATTTTTAACTATTTTATAACTATTAGCACCTAATAAACAAGCAAAAAAAATTAAATAAAAAAGAGCAAAGAGTTTTCCTAAAATCTGATGTTCACATTTGTGGACAGCGGGACTATTTTGTGAAATTGTAAATAATACCAAGCTACAGAGAGTGAGGGTGAAATTACAGACTCTGATCTTTTGACTCAAACAGGTTGCAATTTAAAAACTAAACTAGGTTTAGATATAGTTTTGTTGGCGTTTCTCCCAAAGACAAACTCTGCTGTGAGCAGTGCCATGTTGTTTTGTCACATGACTCTATATGTTGAAAGTTTGACCATTTACTGATGGCCCATAGTCTCCTGAACTGAGATCAGTTGGTTTAAATACATTTTAATTATGTGTTGCATATAGTAAAGCCAAAATACAACATCAACGCATGTGCAAACAGGGTCGAACGAGGTTAAAGTAAATAGAGTGAATTTAGATTTTATGTTTTGTTCACTAACTTAAATTAAATCATACATTCCATATACTTCCTCCCACTTGTGTAAAGACGCAAAACTAAACAACTGCATTTTCAGTAATTAAAGTGCTGCTCTCTCATTAAATACCTCCACTTAAACCTGCCACCTGACTCTGAATCATACAGTATATGTAAACATGACTATGGTCACATAGAATTATGAATATAATATAAGGATATAATGGTCTTGAGTCTGCTTATTTGTCCAAACACATTTTATATCGATTTCTATAGATCTGACAGGGTAAAATATGTGGTAACAGCTGTGCAGCAGGTTCGTTCCTCCACATCAAACATCTATATGCAGAAAACAAATTTGCAACAAAATTAGAAACAAATTGTAATAAATAGTGTAATGAGAAACGGGGGTGTTCTTTTCTGTCCTAATGAAATGTGAGCAGTAACACAACTCTGTGATTTCACTGTATTTGCACCTCTGTCCATTCAAACGTTTGTTTGCACTCTTTATTTGCATTTCAAAGAGAGCCCGAGGGATCCTTCCTTGCATATTTACATGCGATTAGCAACTTTAAATGAATATGTCAAAATCTGTAAAGTCTTCACTTCTGACTTTGACAAGTGAACCTAGGCCACACACACACACACACACACACACACACACACACACTCAGATAAAACTGACAAATGCTTTTTAGTATGACAAAAACACTGTAAGGAAATTATTACGTCTTGGGCACACAGTATGTGCATCAACTACTGTCTTCTCTGAAAATAATTCCAGCATGAGCATGCAGGGGTGGCATTTTGCAGTGCAATCAATAAATTAAACTATGTGCATATGAATAAAGGCTTTTGGCCAGTAATATTTTGATTAATTAGATGAAGTTGTAAAAAGTGCTGGTTTGGGCATTTTGAGAAGCTTAATTGTAAGGAGCATAACTGATGGTTCAAGGTCGCGCAGAACATGCTCAGAATTGTGCGTTCAAGGAGGAAATAATGTTGTCTATTCCTGTACTACTGTACTCTATAGGTAATTTGCACTGATGTATTTTGTGATTACGAAGATTTTTCCACAATTTATATGGTAATCAGAGGAAATAATTCTCCTCCATAGGCAAATTGAATAGCCTTTACTTAACAGGGGTTTTTGGCCTGTATA
Organism: Moxostoma hubbsi; assembly: GCA_032164185.1. Classification (NCBI taxonomy): domain Eukaryota; kingdom Metazoa; phylum Chordata; class Actinopteri; order Cypriniformes; family Catostomidae; genus Moxostoma; species Moxostoma hubbsi. Next base: position 3,655,661 of record JAVLUX010000065.1, read on the forward strand.
ACGGACGGACGGACGGACGGACGGACGGACAGACAGATAGATAGATAGATAGAAAGTGTTTGTGTAGACAGACAGACAGACAGACAGATAGATAGATAGATAGATAGGAAAGTGTTTGTGTAGACAGACAGACAGACAGACAGACAGACAGACAGATAGATAGATAGATAGATAGATAGATAGATAGATAGTGTTTGTGTAGACAGACAGACAGACAGATAGATAGATAGATAGATAGATAGATAGATAGATAGATAGATAGATAGATAGATAGATAGATAGATAGATAGATAGATAGATAGATAGATAGATAGATAGTGTTTGTGTAGACAGACAGACAGACAGATAGATAGATAGATAGATAGATAGATAGATAGATAGATAGATAGATAGATAGATAGATAGATAGATAGATAGATAGATAGATAGATAGATAGATAGATAGATAGATAGATAGATAGATTAGGAAATGAGCACTGATGTTTTTAGTGAATATAAAAAATGTTCCACAATGTATTGTAATCAGAGTGAATGGCAATTCGTGGCCATCTCTTATATAGTGTCTTATGTTCTGTATTTTACACAATCATTTAATAAAGACAGATGGAGGCAAAGAGTGCCCAGGCAAGCACATCATTATGGCAGCTGCAACTCGGCCATGCAGAACCTACTGAAAAACACTGAGGAGAGTTCAAAATGTTAAGGTAAGAATGGGGCACTTGCCATGCAGAGAAAAAAAGGTGAATTCCAAATTTCTGCTCGCTCGAACTTTGTTCAGGCTCAAGATGTGTGGCGTATAAAATATGAACTAACTATGTGATTATTAATTGGGCCCCATTTTGATTTCGGTATTCCGGGCTGCATATTGTTCGGCGACTCTCCACGGGCTCCGTCTGAGCGTGCGCGTGTCGAGGGGCCCTGTGAGCCGTGCGCCTCAGCCATTTAGAGAGTGCCTCGCTGCACGCACAACGGAATACCAATGAGCGGGGTCAAAAAGGCACTGCTCCTCTCGGAGTTGAGTCTACCTCTTCCGCGCACCACCGCCAGGTCTCTACGGACTAATTTTCAAAACCACCTCTTAATGTGGGCTTATGTCAATCAACCGAACAGACAGCTTCATCCCCAGATATAGAATAGTCTCTACATTAGAGCTATGCACACTGGCTCCTACACACCGAGACCCCAGCTAGAGGATGAAAAGGCACTTTAATGCCAATTGGGTCTAGAATAATGTGTTATTCATGCATTCACGCACAAATTTACATTATAATGATAAAGGCTGATATCAAAATGTGTCTGTGAGTTGTGTCGATAAAGGAGTGCGATACTACATCAGGCCTTTTATTTCTGCATTTGGTTACATTTGCTCTGTTCCAAAACATAGAGGGCTGCCAACTGTGCAAGCATTTAAGGCATCATAGACACTACTGACACAAAGGCTATTCCAAAAGGTGGACAATCTAAACAGATAGTTAACACAAAAATAAAATTATGATTATGTTGACTGCCCTGCTGAAAAGACCAGCTTAACGTAATGCAATTCCCATGCTGGTCAAGGCTAATTATGCTTGTTAATGCTGGTTTGGTGCTGGTTTAGCTGGTGAACCAGCATATGCATGCTTTTCACCAGCAAAACTTTGCATGGTCTTTCTTATGAAGCTGGTTAAGCTAGTTTAAAAGCCTGGACACCAGCACCCAAAGCACAACATACAGTAATCTGGTGATCAGAAATGCTGGTCTTTTCAGCATGGTTGTGTGCTCTACAGGACTCATCCGACGGTCCTTTGCATAAGTTGAGCTACCACGCAATTTGATCACACTCACAAACTTGTAAATGTAGTTGATTATGTATTCCAAACATTAAAATGCATCACCTTACATGCGTAAAAGTGTTGTGATGTCATACGATAGCATTGTGTGATTAACAGGGTGAAAAGTGTTTATGAACTGATAATCTGCTGTTAAACTCATGATTTGAGTGAAGTGAATAAAACCATGTTTACTTGCACTTAAGAAAACAGTTTATTACAGTTTTTTTGCAGTAAACAGCGTTCAAAAACATCATGTAAACAAGAACGCAGATTTCCTTACAACTTTTTGAAGTGTGTGCATGTGCGTGAACAGACCAGACAATAAACGTCATAGGATGGAGACCAACAACAAGTCAACAAAGTGAAAATAATTCAACATTTCTGTAACTACAGTGGGAAAAGCACATACACTATAAATTACACCCATTTATGCACACTGATGTAAAATATAGACTGTCCCTCACATTTGCGTGTATGCACTCATACACTGGGGGAATCCCAGAGTTTTATGTAAGAGGGAAGCACCACTATTGCAGCGCAATTCCGCTGCAGGTTGCAATAAAAAGTAAATGAAACAAACACATCAACAACTCTGGGATATCTGGAAATAAATCGAAGTCTTCCACGGATGCCATGTTTGTTATTAACACAAATGCCAAGGCTAAATTACATAGCAGCAGACAAAACAGCAAGGCCTAGCATGCAACACATACTTGCGCTGCGTTCTGAATTACACTGACACATTTTGGAATGTAGCAATACATTTATTCAAGCTTGCGTAGCAAGAAGTGTCTGTGTTCATGTACTTTTATAAAGTGTTTCGGACTAGCCAGAGCTACAGAGCACACACACACAGACACTGAGAAGTATACATTTCTGAAAGCTAAGAACAAGTTCTTTATACTCCCCCCAACTGTGTCTTTCAGATGAGTGACCACTCTGTAAACTTTCATCTTTTTATGCACCACATCTATGTTCTGACTTCATCTCATGGCTGTGGCACTTCTGAATCAAACTTCAAAAGAATCGACCGCAGATAAAAAATAATGCTATGGGAACTCATTTGGCCCTGAAACTGATTGTTGTAGTCATTTCAGTCCGGACTTTATTACACACCCTTTCAAAGCCTGAGGAAATCTCCCATTCAAAAGACGCTTGAAGAGAACAATGTTTATCGCCGTATCTTGTTACTTCAAGGGACTGTATTTAAAAAGAGCAATTTAGCTTACATTTTAGAGACGTAACAATGCATAATGCTACTTGTGGAAGAAATAGCCATTTTGGTGGTCTATAACAGTGGTTCTCAATTTGTGGGTCACAACAGGACAGGGAAAAATCAATGCTAAATTTACATAATATAATCACATAACCATACAATTGTGCATAGTTAAAAACAAAAGAAAAAAGAGTTCCCATATATAAACATGTTCTATAATATTATATATATATATATATATATATATATATATATATATATATATATTGACATCAAAGGATGTGTGTCTAATTAAACTCTACATTATAGAAGCTTTCCAGCTCTGAAATATTATTCAAATCCACATTCAGATTCCAAAATTGCCACTTTCGATGTTTGTCAAAAAAAGAAAAAAGAAAAAAAGGCAGCTAGTTAGCTCTGAAATCGTATTTGTTTTCAGACAAAAAAAAAAAAAGGGGTGTTTTGGCCCCCAAAATTGCCAGATTTGACATTAATGGCAAGCAACATTGTTTTTCTGCAATATAAATAGGTTTTTCAACTTTTTAAAGGGAGGCGACTTCAAAATGTGGTATTGTCTCATCAAACTCAATGGTGTTTTGACGCATGTGTCACTTTCAGAATCTAAAAGATTGGGTGCGATGGAGCAAAGTGCCAGGTTTGATGTCATTAATGCCAAGCAACTTGTATCACATGACTTCAGACATGCAACTTTCTGAGCAAACTCAATAATATTTTGATGTAATCAATGTTACTTACTGTAGTAGAAGCGTGTCAAATTAGGCCGATACATTGGCACTCCTTCATCCTCAAAAACCATGAACAAAACTACTCAAGTTACAAGAAAATACAACCCAAGCTACTTTAAATATGGGTTCACATGTAGTGAGAATAAGTAACTTCAACCACAATGTGTTTTGTGCAGTGAATTGTTGGCTACAGAGAGGGTAGTAAGGTTATTCTATGTCAAATCGACCAAATTTAGAAACTTCCCGATGCAGCTGAAATGTTCACTTTGTAAATACTTTTTATTAAGAAAGATACAAATAAATGATGATGAGAACCCCATTTTTAAATGCCATGGATCAATATTTATTGAGTTATGAATTATCGTGTAGAGGAGTGTCAAAATGACAATTCTCACCTATTTTTGAGCAAAACTACAGGTCAAAAAATAACCTTAGAAAAGCATCATTATTTTTGCACAGAGATATGTAGGTCTATTACTAAAATCAGTTGATTTGACCCCTGGTTACATTATATGCCAATGGTGTGAATCCAAAAATAAAAAAACCCACTATTTTGTGTTATTTTTGCAAAGTTGGAGTGTCTATAACTCCAGAAGTAATCCTGTTGATTGGCCCTAAATCACAGCGCTTACCTGGGCATGACTTTTTTTATTGATATTGATGGTGTCCAGATTAGGCCTTCAGAAACTGTGCGGAATCTGGGAGTTTTGTTCGATCCCTCGTTATGTTTTCACTCACACACCAGTCAGGTTGTTAAATCATGCTTCTTTCACTTGCGGAATATTGTTCGCATACGCCCCTCGCTTAACTTTGGAGATGCGGAAACTTTTATACATGCTTTTATAACCTCCAGATTGGACTACTGTAACTCCCTATATAGCGGCCTACCCACCAATGCTATACATCGCCTTCAAATGGTACAAAACTCTGCTGCTCGAGCCCTTACATTTAACAATAAATCTGCACATATCACTCCTATCCTTTCCCAACTTCACTGGCTTCCTGTGGTCAATCGCATCCAGTTTAAACTGTTAGTCTTCGTTTATAAAGCCTGTCATGGCCCCGCACCTAAATACCTCGCTGAGTTAGTGCAACCATATGTTCCTGCTCGGACGCTCAGATCTAGCAATGATAATTTGCTTGTCGTACCCAGGTATAAACTCTCTACTGTGGGTGGTAGGGCATTTAGTGTCGTCGGCCCTAAGCTGTGGAATAAGCTGCCGTCTGATCTTCGTGCCACCCCTAACCTACAGACCTTCAAATCTCAACTTAAAACTCATTTATTCACCTTGCTCAGTAAATAATTATTTTCCATTCTATTTCTCTGTCATTATTTTATGTTACATGTTTTCTTTATAAAAAGGTCGTGGGTTCAAACCCCGGTTGCCCCGGCCTTTCTGTGTGGAGTTTGCATGTTCTCCCCGTGTCTGAGTGGGTTCTCTCCGGGTGCTCCGGCTTCCTCCCACCATCCAAAGACATGCAGGCTAGGTTAATTGATGTCTCCAAAAATTGCCCTAGGTGTGAATGTGAGTGTGAGTGTGTGTCTGTCTATGTGTGGCCCTGCGATGGACTGGCGACCTGTCCAGGGTGTACCCCGCCTTTCGCCCAATGTTAGCTGGGATAGGCTCCAGCCCCCCCCCCCCCCCCCCCCCCGCGACCCTGTACACAGGATAAGCGGTTGTCGATGGATGGGTGGATGGATGTTTTCTTTTTCCTCATGTTAATTATTCATAGTTATTGTTGTCTCCATCTGCTTTTCTGCTTGTTTAATTGTTATAACTAGCAGATTACTTGTCTCTTTGTCTGTCAACTGTTTGTATTATTTTGTAAAGCGACCTTGGGTTCTTGAAAGGCGCTATAAAAAATAAACATATTATTATTTATTATTATTTATTAGAAGTATAAAATATATCTTAATATCCCTTTAGATTCTGGTTTAGAATAAACTTTCCCTTTTGTATCATCACTTGTAAGGCCCTATATGGTTAAAGCCAAGAGATATGAGGCTCCCAATGTGGCTCCATCTGAAATGTTATACATTTTACCCATTTTCAATGGTCGAAATCCAAACATGAGTGACATGGTACAGTCTGAAGCTAGTTTTTCTTGTCCAACAAAACCGGGTGTGATCAAAAATTACACTTTAAACTGGGGACCTCTGGTTAATTTGACTGGAATGACTTAGTACTATTTTAATTATTTAATTGTGGTTATTATTTAATTTTAATATTATTGTTTGATTTTAAGGACACTTTAAATCTGGGTCCTAAAGCAAAACCACTTGAAAATCAGAATTTGAGAAAATATCCCCATCACTTCAGACACCAATCAACAGTGTCCTGCTCTCTCTAGCACCCCCCCACCCCCACCGAAAATAATACATATTCAGCTAAACTGTAGCTGTCAACCAAATTCCTCTCTTTGTTTTGGACAGCTCTCTTGTCTTCATGTTCTGTGACAAAATCCCTCAAGCCCATCAAAATTGTTTATAAATGTGTTGTCTGAGAAGCTTTAAAAGATTCGAGAGAGGCAGCCAGCTATGACAGGCCCTACTCATCAGCATGCGTGCATATAAACACATATGGGGGTACATGAAAGTGGCAGACACGCACACACACACACTTATAGATAACTTATGAAAAGAGAGCTTCAAGGACAAGTATATTTTATTACAGAAATAACAGATTTTATTTCAGTATTTTGATTCACCTTAGTGTTAATGAAAATAGCATTTACTGTATGAGTCTTACCACACAAGAGCATGCACACATACTCCCGTGGAGCGAGTGTGTTTCAGATAAAATTGATTGTCCTTGTATGTCATGCACTGCATAGAGAAATGTAAATTTAATTAAAATGCAATTCAATAGCAATATTTGCACCGAAATCAAAATCGCCTTTCCTTTAGTTTTTTAATTAATACAACATTCAACCAGACAGATTTTTCAGAAACCCAAGGTCTGTTTCTCCACATGTACCAATGGGTATTATTGAAGAAATGATCTTGTCAATGACTGAAATATAGAATGTTATTAAAATGCATTAAGAGGAATGTGTGTGAGAATGTACTTACCAAATACTGAAGCAATGTTAAATCCTCTAAACAGTCAGTGGGGAAGATATTAAATAAAACTTAAATAAAACTGAAGAGGAAGAATGTGTTAACGCAGGACGATAGCCAGCTAATGCGGAAAAAGATTATGAATGACATTCAATGCATCACAAATTACTAAAGCTGCTTTCAAGTGCACCTGGTAAGCTCCTTCTTCTGAGATAGACTGTCACGCTTTCAAGTCGGAAACAAAAAATAGAAGTATTTATACTGTGCCAGTGGATAAGCACAACTAAATATACTTCACAGAGTCTAGACTTCCAGTCAAAATTGAGAACACACCAACACATTCTACATTATTACTATTTTCCACATTTATGCTTGACACTTGTTGACTGCTTTTCCTACTCTACATGGTAAAATCTAGGCCGGAATGTGTCTGGGGACCTTACACCTACATACATACAATACAAACACACACAAAAGTGATTCTGTGTCAATGATTAAGGGAAGGACAAAGGACTATTAATGCTATATTTTTGTACAAAGCAAACTTAAATGGAACTGGTGACTAAATAAAGTACTTTTCCTAACTACCACAGAAGCACGTCAACTCATAGCTATCACCTATAAGCCAAACACATGATACATGCCACTAAGGCTGGCTAGCTTGTTGGCATTCTCCCATCGAAGGTCCGTTGACTTTCACACATGCAGCGAACCAAAGCCCCATTCACCTGACAAGCTGGAGTGAAGCATAAGAATTTCCCAGTGCAATCTGACAATTCGGATGAAGTCTCATTACGTAGTCAGTGCTAGGGCTAAAAGCAAAACAAGACTTTTCATGTGGAGGCGGCTTCACAATTGCTGTAGCAATGTGAATACTCCTTGTGAAGGATGAGCGATTTAATGTGCATTGACACGAATACGCAACCCGCGAGGACAAGTTCTTTCAATCAGTCAACCTCCCACTTACACTTTGGGAAACATTTATTGTTACTTGAAATGGTGCTATTGATGTGCATTTCTATCTTTATACTATGGAAGTCTGTCCATAAATGCATTTTCACAGGAAACGTGTGTGTGTATATATATATATATATAATAGAAATTGTTTCACTTTTAATTAACTATATCACAATTCCAGTTGGTCAGTTAACTGTGCCTTTAACCAGCTTGGAAAATTACAGAAAATGATGTCAAGCCTTTAGACAATTAGCCAGTTAGCTTCTGACAGGAGGTGTACTAAATTGGAGGTGTACCTCTGGATGTATTTTAAGGACTACCTTCAAACTCAGTGCCTCTTTGCTTGACATCATGTGAAAATTAAAATAAATCAGCCAAGACCACAGAAAAACAATTGTGGACTTCCACAATTCTGGTTCATCCTTGGGAGCAATTGAAGATACCACGTTCATCTGTACAAATAATAGTATGCCAGTATAAACACCATGGGACCACACAGCCATCATACCGCTCAGGAAGGAGACGCATTCTGTCTCCTTGAGATGAACGTAGTTTGGTGCGAAAAGTTCAAATCAATCCAAGAACAACAGCAAAGGACCATGTGAAGAAACTGGAGGAAATTGGTAGACAAGTATCTATATCCACAGTAAAACTAGCCCTGTATCAGGATCTGAAAGGCTGCTCAGCCTACAGCTTGCCAGAGTACATGAGGACAAAGATCTTACTTTTTAGTGAAATATCCTCTGGTCAAATGAAACAAAAATTGAACTGTTTGGCCATAATGACCATCGCTATGTTTAGAGGAAAAAGGCTGGGGCTTGAAGAACACCATCCCAACCGTGAAGAATCAGGGTGTCAGCATCATGTTGTGGGGGTGCTTTGCTGCAGGAGGGACTGGTGCACTTCTCAAAATAGATGGCATCATGAGGAAGGAAAATTATGTGGATATACTGAAGCAACATCTCAAGACAACAGCCAGGAAGTTAAAGCTTGGTCACAAATGGGTATTTCAAATGGACAATGACCCTAAACACACCTCCAAACTTGTGGTGAAATGACTTAGGACAACAAAGTCAAGTCACTCCAATGGGAGTGGCCATCACAAAGCCCTGAGCTCAATTTGATAGAAAATTTGTGGGCAGAACGGAAAAAGCTTGTGTGAGCCAGGAGGCCTACAAAACTTACCCAGTTATACCATTTCTGTCTAGATAAATGGGCCAAAATTCAAGCAAATTCTTGTGAGAAGCTTGTGGAAGGCAACCTGAAATGTTTGACCCAAGTTAAACAATTTAAAGGCAATGCTACCAAATACTAACAAATGTAAACTTCTAAAGAAATAAAAGCTGAAATAAATAATTCTCTCTACTTTTATTCTGACATTTCACACCCTTAAAATAAAGTAGTGATCAAACTGACCTAAGACAGGGAATTTTTACTACGATTAAATGTCAGTAATTGTGAAAAACTAAGTTTAAATGTATTTGGCTAAGGCAGGGGTGTCCAAAGTACAGCCCGTGAGCCAACTGCTGCCCTCCAACTGCTCTGATGTGGTCTGTGAGATATTTCAGAAATAGAAAAGAATTAGGAAATTCATATTATGGACACTGAATGTTGCTATCATGTACAGCAACTACTCACAGCGCATCATCTCCACTAGTGGGCTCTCACTGGCAGAGTTCAACAGGAGTTTGGAATACTTCTTATTTTCAGTGATGAAGTGCCACACAGGAAGAAGGATGCTTTTATTAATAGATTGTCATAAGATTAGAGACTTTACTCATGTTAATAAATTGTATCTATAATTTCAAGCATTTAAGCATTAGCCTTTTGAAAATAATAAATTAATCATGAGAAAATAATTCAGTCTACTGTGTCCTATCATTTGTCTGGGAGTGTATACGGTTTATTTATGCATGGTTTCTAACAAATAACCGATTACTCTGCCACTAGTCAAATCAAAATTTTGAGTCATTAGCTTTACATTTGTTGACGAAAAGCTCTGCCGTACAAAAATATCAATCAAATTTTACAATTTAGTTTCTCACTGGTAAATGAGCCTGGTCATTCATGTGCATGTAACCCGAAATGACAACTTTACTTGAAGGCCACATACTGCAATAGTGTGAGCAATTCTCTGGACACCCCCTGCTGTCCTTCTACCTTAAAGGGTTAACAGAAGGGAGTGACTGTTAAAGTACAGGATTCTTCAGAGTGTCAGCACAAAACCGAATCATTGATTCAAATACAATACTGCTGAGGTGGTTTGAGTCCTCACATACCTTGATGTGCCCATCAGCAGAATCGCCACCAAGCTCCAAAACAAAACAAATATATACACTGACAAATGAGACGTACAGGAAAGCTTCCCACCATAACCGATTCTACACCCAATTAAAGGGTTTCAGCTCATCCACCCAAAGTACAAATGTTAAAAAGTAGGCAGCATAATTATCCTGCACTTTAAGGGTGTTTTCACATCTGGCTCATTTGGAGCATTTGTTTTGCAACCTGATGCATATTTTTGCTTAAGGTCGGTTAGTTTAGGCATATATGAACACGGCAATCACACTCGAATCCGAACCAAAACAATTGGTCCGAGATCACCTCGACAAACTCTGGAGTAGTTCAGTTGTGGTGTGCAATCCTACCCAACGGACCACCCATTAACCATGTTGTACTTTATATATCGATGTATGAGCTAAATCCCCAAACATTGTTCAAACATTTTGAGCAATGAGGGAAAGTTTGCTCATATGTGAATTTTATTGACATCATTTTGGTTGAAACAAATCAAACGAGATACAACAAATTTTCTATCAGATCTAGTTGTTAATTTAGATAGAGCTTTAATTGTTGGTGACTTCAACATTCACATATATAATGAAAATGACACATTTGGGATTAGAATTTATCGATATTCTCAACTCTCATGGAGTCAGACAAAATGTGACAGGACCAACTCATCGCCATAATCATACGCTAGATTTAATTCTGTGATATGAAGTTGATGTTGATCTCAGATTATTACCTCATCTATTGTTTGCTGCGATCAGCTAATGACACTCAATCTACACCACGCAATCTTTCACGTAGAACTATTCTTTTGACCACTAAAGTCTAAAAGAATTTGATGTTATAACAGAAAATATTAAATACAGTCTTCTCTAGCACTCTTGATAGTGCCGCCCCCTTTCGATTAAAGAAAATTCAATAACAAAACCTTGCACCATTGTACAATGATTATACTCATGCTCTCAAGAGAGCAGCTCAGAAAGTGGAGCGCATGTGGACGAATACAAAATTAGAGGCATTTTGCGGTGCATGTAAGGATAGCATCTGTAGCTACAGACAGGCACTAAAAGCTGCCAGGTCAGCATACTTTAGGAAACTCATAGAAAATTACCACAACTATCTTAGGTCTTTATTCATTACTGTAGCTAAATTGGTTAGGACTAAAGCATATTCCATCGCAGCACAATAGTAATTACTTCATTAATTTCTTTACTGATAAAATTTTAATAATCATAAATTAAATTTGAACTATGCAATAAACTGTCACAGCACCTCAGAAAACAGTCTCATATTTTATCTCATGAGCAACTTCAATCCTTTGGTGTCATTGGTCATGAAGAGCTAACAAAACTTATCAAAAATTAAAGCCACAACATATATATTAGATCCAATACCAAATAAGCTCCTAAAAGAGGTATTTCCTGTAATCTCAGAACCTCTTCTTAATATTATTAACTCCTCGCTATCCTTAGGGCATGTCCCAAGAAACTTTCAAATGGCAGTTATCAAACCGCTTATTAAGAAGTCATAGCTTGATCCTAGATAATTGGCTAACTGTAGACCAAATTCAAATCTACCATTTATGTTGAAAATACTGGAAAATTTAGTATCCTCCCTACTATGTTCATTTCTACAGAGAAATTGTATATATGAACAATTTCAGTCAGGATTTAGGACTCATCACAGTACAACGTCTGCACTTATCAGAGTTACAAATGACTCTTATCACCTGATCGTGGCTGCATTTCCCTACTAGCGCTTTTAGATCTTAATGCTACCTTTGACACGATTGATCACATCATTATGTTGAATAGGCTGGAGAATAATATTGGCATTAACAGACTTGCATTTGCATGGTTTAGGTCCTATTTATCTGCCTGCTACCACTATGTATATGTTAACAAGGAATTGCTAAATCAAACGAAAGTTAACAATGGAGTGCCACAGGGATCAGATTTAGGGCTACTGCTTTTCTCCTTATACATGCTTCACCAGGGAGATATTATCAGGAATCATAGAATTAGTTTCCACTGTGATGCCGACAAAACACAACTTTATATTTCTTCAAAACACAATGAAAATTCACAATTCTCCAAATTAGCTGAGTGTTTCATGGTTTGCTAGAAATTTCCTACTACTCAATTCCGACAAAAAAGAGGTACTAATTATTTGACCACAAACCAATAAAAATAAGCTAAAATATAATTTGACTCACAATGGATGTACTGTTACGTCCTCTTCTACAGCAAAGAACTTAGGTGTAATATTTGATACCAATCTGTCCTTTGAAAATCAAAGGTTCCTTTGTATGGCTAAGTTATGACACAAGCTCTCTGTTGCTGATGCCGAAAATCGAATTCATGCGTTCATGACCTCAAGACTAGATTATTGTAATGCATTACTGTGAGGATATCGAGCAAGTTCAATAAATGAACTTCAATTGGTTCAAAATGTAGCTGCCAGAGTGCTGACTAGAACCAAGAAATATGATAATATTAGCCCCATTTTATCATCATTACATTGGCTACCTGTTAAATTTCGTATTCATTTTAAAATTCAGTTAACTACATAGACCCATAGACATACAGACCCTGGTCAGGGAGGACGAGGAGCAGCTCATCATAGTATCACCCTACTGGCCCACTCAGACTTGGTTCTCGGACCTCACTCTCCTGGTACAACACTGAACTACCCGCTGAAATCGCCAGGACACTGTCTCGGCTCCTCAGCACAAAACCTGAATGAGTGGTTGCGAGCCAGCTCCTTTTATACCCGTATGTCCGGGGGAGTGGCATGCAAAATCCACTCGCCAATTCCCATTGGCCTTTTCTCAAAGATCAGAGGTGTTTGGAGCTCTAAAGGGCGACCCCTAGTGTCACTACATCAACACAACATCTCATTCCCTCCATCGGGGAACAGAGTTTACGAAAGTAACCAGGACGTTCTCCTTAAAATTGACATCATGGGTGAACAGCTCTATTGCAAAAAAAGAAACAGTTAGAAAAGCTCAAACAGATGAAATACAAATCCAATAAATACATGATTACTAGTCTATATGGTTTGTCCATTTTTTTATGCGGTTTGGGAATTTTTACAAGAAAAAAGGATGTTTATATGAGAAATGCTAACCAATGTATCCTGTTATATAATATAGAAAGCTACAAATGAAAGATTTTGTGTCTCCACAGAATCCATAAATTATCTGAAGATATCGTGTACACTCTATGGGGTTTTGAAATTAGTTTGGCATATCAGAAATAATTCCTAGTTTAAATTGCCATATGTACATTTAGCATTGTCAATGTAAAATGGTATTTCAAGCCATTAGATGCACCAATTACCAGATATGATTATATTTTGTCATGAATTCTATCAAGAAAATCCACGTTAGATCTTTTTTTATCCCCTCTAGTAATGTCATTGATATTAGTGCAAAGATGTACTGCAAAAATATGACTCTTAATAAGATTTTTTTCCATGTAAAAAAATTCTAATACATCCTTAAAACACATATAGTATGAAATAATTTGCTTTATCAGGTCATGCATTTTGTTTTACTGTATTTGCAGTTTTTCCTCGTATTTCACGTGTTATCTGCCAGTGCTGAAGAAGTAATCCAAAGTATTTCGATTTAGAATTAGGTATTTAGACAACTTAACAGCTCAAATAATACACAAGTTTTAACAGAAAAATGTATGAAAGTGCCTTATTAAAGTTATAAGATTCACATGTTTACCTTTAAACACACCAAAAATGGGCCCATTCACTTTCATTGTAAGTGCCTTGCTGCAACTTCAATTTTTGCATTTTTTTTTTTTAAGAAAAGAAGAGGTGAGCCAAAATATTATTATTATTTTTGAGGTAATCAGCATTATGCCACAAATGCTTTTGATTGAGCTTAACGTGTATTGAACCCGGAATATTCCTTTAATAGAACTGTATTATTATTAATAATATTTAGTATGAATAGATTTCTTCTAAAATACCATAGTTCAGTGTTTTACTATGCTTAATCCACGGTAAATGTATGTAAAGATGAAACGGTTTCTAATGGCTGTCTGTTCATGGCACAGTGTTTTCTCCTGTTTTCCTTGCTGTTTAGAATGTCTGGCCATTTTATATGGTTTTATCAATGAGTCACAGTCTGCAGTCCTGTCTGTACTAGCATACTCCTAAAAATTGTCAAAATCTGCTTTTTTTTTAATCCCCCTTTTCTCCCAATTTGGAATGCCCAATTCCCACTACTTAGTAGGTCCTCGCAGTGGCGAGGTTACTCACATCAATCCGGGTGGCGAAGGACAAGTCTCAGTTGCCTCCGCATCTGAGATAGTCAATCTGCGCATCTTATCACGTGACTCGTTGTGCAAGACACCACGGAGACTCACAGCATGCTGAGGCTCATGCTACTCTCCACGCACAAATTACCACGCACCCCATTGAGAGCGAGAACCACTAATCGCGATCACAAGGAGGTTACCCCATGTGACTCTACCCTCCCTGGCAACTGGGCCAATTTGGTTCCTTTGGTTGCTGAGTCACTCAGCATGCCCTGGATTTGAACTCAAACTCACTACTCCAGGGGTGGTAGTCAGCATCAATACCCATTGAGCTACCCAGGCACCCTGACAAAATGTAGTCTAAACATATGTAAGCCATTTAAAATTGACAGTCTTTCTCCTGTGAAAATGGATAAAAAAATATTGATGACTAATCTTGCACTCATGGGCATATTACATTTTTTGTCCAATAAAATTTTGTCTAGAATGACAAAGTCTCCCCCCCCAATACCATCGTTAATCCTATTTGGTCCACGGCAGAAACATAAGCTGAAGGCTATTTAAAAAACTGTGACGAGTCCTTTGATATGTCCAACTACTTCTTTCAATAGGAAACACCTCAACACCAGAAATAAAATTGAATATGTCAAGGGGTCCTGAACGTTGTAAAGCATAAACAGGCACAATATCCACTGCTTTTAACAGTTCTCTTGAAGCTTTGGAAATACACACAAGTTCATGTACTCATACCTGCTGTGAATATGAACACAATATTGAAGATTGAACACAACTTATCTCACTCACTCATTCAATCAAAATTGCTCTTTTTCCTAGAACTCTATTTTCTCAGTCCAAACCAGAGAAAAAAAAATATAAAAAATAAACATCATGCCACATACCGAGTTTGTGCTTTTTCCTCGTTACAAACAGAGATGACACGTGACACAAGAAGTGATGAGAAAACTGTAGGGAGGCTTCCAGCAGATTGATTCTTCCATCGCCTCATTCTTTTCTAGTTAGTTTTTTATTGACTACAAAGGTGTGGGGAGAGGACGGGCTGGCCTATTTAATCCTGAGGGCATAGCAGGAAGGTGATCACTTATATGGGCCTACAAGGAAATGCGTAGAGGGGCACTTAAGCTGCTTTAAAACACAGGATGGGAAGAGTTTAACATTGGTTCTCAATAGGGAACAAGAGGAAAAGACAAAAACAATGAAGAACTCAGAAAGAGACAAAGAGACACATGTGGTGGTAGAAATGGGAATTTCAAGGAATTTAACAATTGTGGCTCCAGTTAACGATTCATTATTTTAGTACTTTTGAGGAAGTGTTCCTAACAGTGTACTATAGCAAAATATTAAACAAAAATGTGTCTATTTTTGACTGAATTTTTTTTATTTACTGCAAAAAAAAAACTTTGTTATAAGTAAAAAAAAAAAAAAAAAAAAAAAAAATATGTTTTGCTTGTTTTGCAATAATAATAATAATAATAATAATAATAAAAACTAAACATCCTTAAAACAAGGTAAATCTACTTGAAAAGCAAAACTGTACACTATTAAGACTTTTTTTTAGGAATATGTTTGAATTAAGTCGATTTTTATTACTCCATTACAAAAAAATAAAATTTCAGTAACACTTTACAATAAGTTTGTATTCATAAATATTCATAAATAGCATTATTAAACATTAACTAACAATGTAAAACACTTTTACAACATTTATTAATCTTGGGTAATGTTAATTTCAACATTTACTAATGCATTTTTTAAATAAAAGTATATGTTAACATTAATTAATGCATTATGAACTATCATGAACTAGCAATGGGTAATTATATTTTCATAAATAAGATTAATCAAGATTAATAAATGCTGTAAAAGAATAGTTTGTTAGTATATGATACCTAATGCATTTACATATGTGTTACCCTACTTTACAAAAGAGCTGTATTTAAACTAATGACAAACATCATTTTTAACGGCATCTTGCTTAATCTTAATGTTATTTCATAGTGCATTAACTAATGTTAACATGTACAACTTTTCATTTAAAAAATGTACTACGTTAAAATTGGCATTAACCAGGATTAATAAGTTCTGTAAAGTATGGTTCATTGTTGGTTAATGTTAACTAATGTGGTTTAAGTTGACGAATACAGCCTTATTGTAAAGATTTTGTGTTTTTCTTGTTTAAAGCGTAAATCTCACAACATTTGTTCGATCTATGTTTAAAACAAGCAGAAAAATCTCTCACAGTTTTTCTATAAAAGTGCAAAATTGATTGTGTCAGACAAATAGCACTGATTTTTGTGAATAAGGTGCATTCTCTATTCACTTTAATTTACATTATATTTGCAATGAAAAGAGAGACAATTACTTAAATACGCATTGCAGAGCTCCATACCAGCACATAGCACTATGTTAAACTACATCGTGTGTTGTTAGAGAGTAAAATGCAGGTTTTTGCACTGAAATATTGCTCGCAGAAGTGGTGCCACTGTTTGAGAATTTTATGCTGATCCATCTGCATTGGCCAAATACGGCAGAAGTTAAAAAAATAAAAAAAACTATTAACAGTGAGGAAAATATATATTTTTTTTTTTTTTGTTATTTCAAAGAAAATGTAACCAGATCTCGATTACCAACCCTTCAGATTAAGGAAAGAGAGTTTTGAAGGTAGGTGGTATTGCTTGATCACACGAGGAGTTTTCGGTCTTGTTGATGGCTTGAACTGCTGGATAAAAGGACAAAAAGAGAAAACACACACAGACCTTGAGATGACAACTAACTATTTCAGCATTTTCACCGTGTTATTTTATCTATCGCAGGCTCTGTGGATTTCGTGGATTTAGATATACAGATTAAACAAGCATCACACCCGGCGTCATATACAGCTGCCTCAACTTTTAGTATTTTTCTCCTGCTCTCCGTAGCTCTACCCCCGGCCATGTCATACAGACAGCGGTGCCGATTACCCGTTGTCCTCTGGGAGAGAGGAGAGGACATGCGGTAAGCTCTCTCCATACAGCTTAAACTCTATTGCACTTCAAGGCAGATCAGTGCTGTTTATTCAGGGATAAGCCAAATGCATTACAAATGTAATTCTTTCATCTCTCTCCAACTTACACAATATAAAGCAACAGATATTGCAACCGAAGAAGTTATCCTGCACCATGTTACATTATCAAAGGAATAGTTGATTCAGAAATGAAAATTACGTCATTATTTACTCACCCTCAAGTCGTTCCAAACGTGTACATATACTCATACTAGACCGTCTGGCACCAACAATCATGCCATGGTCCAAATCACTGAGATCACATTTTTTCCCTATTCTGATGGTTGATGTGAACATTAACTGAAGCTCCTGACCCGTATCTGCATGATTTTATGCATTGCACTGCTGCCAAACAGCTGGCTGATTAGAAAATCACATGGATGATTGTTGGTGCCAGACGAGCTTGTTTGAGTATTTCTATAACTGTTGATCTCCTGGGATTTTCACACACAACAGTCTCTACAATTTACTCAGAATTTTGCCAAAAACAAAAAAACATCCAGTGAGCGTCAGTTCTGTGGACGGAAATGTCTTGTTGATGAGAGAGATCAACAGAGAATGGCCAGACTGGTTTTAACTGACAAAGTCTACGGTAACTCAGATAACTGCTCTGAACAGTTGTGATGAGAAGAATATCATCTCAGAATGCTGTTCTAAGATGCGTGTTGGTACTGTTTTGGCGGCACATGGGGGACCTGCACAATATTAGGCAGGTGGTTTTAATGTTGTGGCTGATCGGTGTGTATATATATATATATATATATATATATACATACATACATTTCATGTATACATATGGTGGATGTCAATTTGACACGTGCCACCTACCTAAACATCGTTGCAGACCAGGTACACCCCTTCATGGCAATGGTATTCCCTAATTGCAGTGGCCTCTTTCTGCAGGATGATGCGCCCTGCCACACTGCACACATTGTTCTGGAATGGTTTGAGGAACATGATGAAGAGTTCAAGGTGTTGCCCTGGGCTGCAAATACCCCAGATCTTAATCCGATTGAGCATCTGTGGGATGTGCTGGACCAGCAAATCTGATCCATGGCAGCTCCAACTCGCAACTTACAGGACTTGAAGGATCTGCTGCTAATGAATTGGTGCCAGATACCACAGGACACCTCCAGGGGTCTTGTAGAGTCCAGCATATTAAGCAGGTGGTTGGTTCATCAATGTATAATGTTCTAAAATAACACTTAAGAACTTTTCAACTTCTGAGACCAGGTTGGAATATTAGAGACAACCTGAGTCCCCATACATTTTCATTGAATGTGAATGTGATGCATTGACATTCTTCAAAATATCTCTTTTGTGTTCCACAGGAGAAATAAAAAAAAGTCACATGGATTTGGAACGACACAAGGGTAGGGCAAATAATAACAGAATTTTGGGTGAACCATCTCTTTTAACATTGCAGAAATGACACATTTCAACTTTAATCGATTTGTTTGTCTCATCATACGCTTACATGTATTTCCAGCTCCGCACCAAGTTACCTTTGCTCTGCTCGTTCAGCATTCACTCATATGTTTGTTTACACAGAACTTCTCCTTTCATGCGGGGGCTTGAAGGAAGTCTCGTTACCGGATGAGTTAATTGAATCAAGAGTTCACTCCGTCCGCACAGATGCTCCAAGGAGGAAAACACAAAGAGTTGTTGCAGGTGTGTCCGTGTTAACTCTTACAGCATTTCCATTAAAGATCTCCACAGTGGCCAGCCTCACCGCAGGCGGGCATATTTGTCTTTTTAAACATGCTCTGAACATTATTCTGATGTTGGCACCATTTAAAAAGATTATACTCTGACCTTGGTACATATCAGCCTATTGATACATCTGAGGAAAGTCAGGGTTGCTTGTGCATTCCATGCGGAAGAAGACATTTCAGATAGAGAAGGAGATGTGTTTATTTCATCTTGATATGCACACAGTTAGAACGGCCCTGACCCTCTGTTGCCCAGACCTTTTAGGCATCACAGCGAGTGATTGCGATTCACAATAGTGTAAATGGACATTACAATAGTTGGTTGCTCCGAGCACACTAATGCATTCATGTGTGGAAAGACTGTGAACCTTCACATCTGTTTTCTTATAGCCAGTGTAATTTTGAAAGATTAGCTTTGAAAGAGCCTCTTTATTAAGACCGAAGAGGAAGTTTAAACTAATGGAAGCGTGGAATAGTTTTTATTAATAACGCTTTATGTGCCTATTTGTTTAGGCAACACTAAAAACCTGTTTTGTTTTGATCAGCAGCTTTTGATTGGTTGTATTAATTAATAGTTGTTGTGTGAAATCGTGTGGAAGTGTAAAGTGTAAAATTAATTGTAAATCATTTTATTAATGTTTTATTTTATTTCTTTTTTTAATCAGATACAGCATAAAAATCCCTACTGTGTTTTACAATACACAGAACAGAAAACCTGAAACTTTCATGAAAATGAATACAATTTGATGTCATATGCATGATAAATTTTTCTAGATTTGCTCTGGTCTAAAATATTCATATGGCTTGATATTGGATCAAGTAATCAGCCTGTCTTTAAGCGCAAAATAAAATAAAAAATTGTGAATTCCACCTTCCAAAGTACATTTTCACTCTCATCATATGTTTGTAATAGCTGTTGACAAGTGAACACAATAAAACCACACAGACATACATTAAGGTAAGGGTCAGCTCTGTTATGAAAGCAGATTTTTACTGAAAGTAGCTCAGCGAGTAAAGACTCTGACTACCATCCCTGGAGTCACGAGTTTGAATCCAGGGCACACTGAGTGACTCCAGCCAGACCTCCTTAGCAACCAAATTGGCCTGGTTGCTAGGGAGGGTAGAGTCACATGAGGTAAGCTCCTCGTGGTCGCTATAATGTGGTTCTCGCTCTCGGTGGGGCACGTGGTGAGTTGGTGTGGATGCTGCGGAGAATAGCGTTAAGCCTCCACACGCAATAACGCGCTCAGCAAGCCACGTGATAAGATGCGTGGATTGACGGTCTCAGATGTGGAGGCAACTGAGATTCGTCCTCCACCACCCGGATTGTGGCGAGTCACTACGCCACAACAAGGACTTAGAGCGCATTGGGAAAGACATATAATTGGCTGTTTAATGCTTAGATTTAAATAGAGGCGCAAAATTTGTTTTGGTGGGAATACATTCCCCTGTCTACGGAAGCCCTGAACCACATTGTGATTTATTTTTTTTAACTAGGTGAAATTAAAAAACTATTTTTTTTTTTTTCTCTCAAAACAAAACAAAAATGCTTGATGACATTCACCACCGAGAATATGGATGCTGCTCTTGATGATGTGTTTTTTTTAATTGTTGGCCCATGTAAACGTGTGTTAGATAAATGTCTTCGCCCACTGACCGAGGGACAACCAGACAGCTCCTGAAGCAGTTCTGCATCTTCCTTGAACTCAACACAGCGAGGAAACGCTATGTGTTCATTGATTTGGGCAACACTAAAAATTAGTCTAAACACACTATTTAAAACTGAAAACACAGCGAGAGGTGTCAAAACGGGCAAAGACATCTATCTAGTGCATGTTTACAAAACTATACAAAACTATTGTAAAAAAAAAAAAAAAAACTATAATGTGTTGCCTCTTCTGGAAAAAAAAAAAAATATTTAAAAAAAATTTGAGAGGAAAAGTAAAAAATATTTACAGAAGAAAATTGTATTTAATAGTTTTTTTTGAGAGAGAAACACATTTTGATAATTAAAATTTTTTTTTTTTTTTTTTTTTTTTTATAGGACATTGGCTCAGGAAGGCACTAAGACACCTATAAAAAAATAAAAAAAATTCACCTAGTAAAATTTTTTTCCCACAGTGCAGTTCAGGGCTTCTGTACCTGTCGGCTTCCATACCTGTCACCCTCCAATGTGTGCATGAATCCTACAACACTAGTTCAAGTTCCATTATTACAACTTGCCCCATTATATGGTGTGACAACATGCCCTGCCTTGCTTAAGTGAACCTTAGTTTAATGAATTGTATCTTTTTTCCTGGGCAGAGCAATGGGAAAAAAACAATAAAGAATGTGGCTATGCAGAAACTGACTTTCAAAAATAAGAACTACTCTGAGAAATATTCACTGGAGTAAGAAATTGTGACAACTAGCCCCAGTGGAAATATATATGACTAAAGAAAACAGAAAGTGAATGGGAGTCTGTCATTATGCCTAACATCTCCTTTTGAATTCCATTGAAGAAAGTAAGTCATACAGGGTTGGAATAAAATGAGGGTGAGTAAATGACAACAGAATGATCATTTTGTGGTGAACTAAACCTTTAAATCTATTAATTTACCTCTATAAAATGATTCCCCAAAGAACATTTTCTAGTAATCATGAATGTCTGGAAAGGTCATGGAAATCCAGCTCTGCATACAGTTTGTAAACAGTACAGCAGCCTACAGTTTAACCTCAATCCCATTCCCTACCAGAAAGATTAGTTATTTTCCATGTTTCAGTGCCTAAATCAGTGCTCCAATCAAATTGTATTGTCATTTTTGGTTCTGGATGAAATGCACACACTGTTCCTTGCTCAAAATGCTTTCACAGCCCTGCAGTGCTGAGTGATCCATGGTATTGCATGCAAGGGGTCGCATGGCATTTACATTTAACGTGCAACACTCTATAAGGATTTGTTAAATCGTCAAATATTGAGCCCGACGAATTCAAAGCACACTGCCATCAATATCAACTTCCAGCAGTTCTTTCAACGGACTAATAACCTTTGACCTCGTGAGCGCTCACTCAATTGTGAAGTGATTCGTCAGCTGACTGTGAGAGGATGTATAGGAATCTCATTGGCATGTAAAGAGCTTGTTTTTATCTGCATGCCACATTGATGAAACAACAAATGAACAAATATTATGATCATATAATTGCATGTCATTCTAAACCGGCATGCTTCGCATTATTCGGTAACACTTTACAATAAGGTTTCATTCGTTAACATTATTTAATTCATGAGGTGTCATAAACTAACAATGAACAATATATTTTTTACTGCATTTATGAATCTTTGTAAATGTTAGTTAATAAAAATACAATTGCACATTGTTAGTTCATGTTAGTTCATATCGCATTAACTAAAGTTAACATTTACAACTTTTGATTTTAAAAATGTATTAGTAAATGCTGTAAAAGCATTGTTTTAGCATTGTAAGTTCATATTCACTGATGTTGGTAACTAATGTTAAGAAATGGAACCTTAACCTTAAGTTTGACCAATTATTCTTTGCCGTTTATAAAGATTTACCATGTTCCCAGACTTTGCTGTCGCTGGTTTTTGAATTAATGAACATAATCTCAAAGCAGCTGTATTCGGAAAGATCAATTCCTTGGGATACTCTCAGCCACACAAGCAGCAGGACATTGACACGCCTATTATAAATTCAATTCCTGCTCTATTTTCCGGCTCTTTATTTCTTACAGATTTTGTAAATTAGACCCATGAAGCGGACATTGATTTACATGGATCTCACAAACTTGACAACAAGGTCTATTATCAATAACAGGTAATACACAATGGCAAGCTCGCAAAATCCCCCAAAGAGAATCTAAAAAGCTTTTGGGATTTAAATGAGCTTACTCTTACGAACAAATATGATGTTTCTTAATTAGCACGAAAGCAAATGCTCTTTTGGCCTCTGAACAAACGCTAAGATGATTTTTATTGACCGAACTTTGATCCGTGGGATTAAAGACGAAGCGGGGTTGCTGGTTGCGCAGTGATTCCTCAGGGTCACAGAGATCGCGACGACTTTGAGAGTTGTTGCCCGATGCACAAGAACAAAACATTTAGAGATTCTCAGCAGCGTTGTGCATGCTAGTTGGAATCTTTATTAGCATGTTCTCTTTGTGGCCTTTTCAGCCAATGAAAAAGAGGATTGGAGACTTTGTGGTGCTTTTAAACTAGGACTGTTTAAATTCAGAGTTCATTTGACTGGTTTTAAAGTCGTTTTCTGAACTTAGGTTGCTTGAAAAGGTGGTGATGTTCCACATAATTGATATGCGTGTATGATAATTTGCATGTTTGTATTTGTCATTGCTGCCTGTCTTCAGAGAGCAGCTTGCATTTGAACTCAAGTGCTGTTCTGTGCATGCAAAGTTTTGGTGGTAAATCTGGAGTCCGAGAACTTGGTCACTTCATGTGTTATTACTAATCGGATTGCTATCCGATTGAATAAGAACATTGCATTTAAACTTGGCCACATCAATGGGTCTCTGCCTAATGGATATAAATCTGATCTTCAATTCCCATGCTATATGTATCAAATAGTCTTCATTTACATAAGGTAATTTCGTGATCAGATTGCAATCCGATAAATACCCCCCAATGTGTTTTGTATGCATGTTCACTTGTAAGATAATATGTCATTGCTTGGTTCATTTCTGTTTTTTTTTTGCTTTTGTTTACATAGCAACACCATCTGTATGTGATTGTGCAGTCTTATGCATTCATTGGCATTTGATGCAGCTGTTTTGTAAAAGGAAAGTCATCGTGTCTCAAACGACTACATATGGTCTTTGTTTTCTTGTTAAAGTCAATGTAAAACACTGTTTGTAGCACATTTTACTTCAGTTACCTGATGTATTTCTGCCGCATGATTACACGAGAAATGTACATGTTGCTTCCGAAAGTTCATATACCCCATGCAGCTGAATTACAGACAAGTGGCATCTCCCACTAGACATTTTTGCATTAATTCAGGTATGAACACCCTCTCACACTACTGTTGCGCAAACAACCTCAGAGATGCAAATTCTTGTCCCGTGTGAACCAAGAATTAAAAACATTCACATAAGTAATGATAAGCATGATTCAGAGTTTGCATGTTCAATCTTAAATGACATTTTTACTCCAATTATGGTTAGGTTTAGGGTTGGGTTTTGGGTTTGAATTATACAACTATACAACTTGCTTTTGGCGCCACCTTGTGACAATTTCACTTAACATCCCTCTAAAGCTTTGATTTTGTGTACAATGGATGAGAAAAAACATAATATGTGTTTGAAACAACTTGAGGGTGAGTAAATGGTCCCGTGAATTACATTTTTTTTTGGTTGAACCACCCAATAACAGGACTATGTGTGCTTTTGTTTTAAGATATACATCAGTAATCAAGTTTTTAGATTACACTAAATTATTCCCTAGCAGTGACTGCTCATAAGTACTTCAGAATGTGGATTCACCTAAAAACTAATACATACATAAACTAAAATTAAATTTTCAAACTTACCTCTCAGTTAATACCACTCAAGCACCATGACAAAAATATTCATCCTCAACCCAACTGATGATGTCTCACTGATAGCGTTGCTGCTCTTGGCGCGTTCCCACACTTGAAACTCTTTCTGGGTATAAGCTCTGTTTTCCTCATATCTGAAGAGAGATGTTATTAGGGGGTTCACAGAATGGAGCAGTCCTCTGTGAAGTGGAGCGATATTTGAGACAACGATAGCATTTCACAGTTATTGACAGAGAGCCGTTTTCACCCCTAGAGCTCGGGGCCACTTCAGTCGCAGCCATCGGCCCAGTAAACGCCAACGAGAATCAATTCATTATAGCTGTGGAGCTGTTCCGTTATTATGGTGGATTTGTTGGAAGATTCCTCATTTATATGAGTGTTATAATAAATGTGACTGTGTCAGTGTATGAGAAATGGGGCGAATCGTACAAACATTTTCAGTAATGTGCTGATCCAGACAGATGGTATCAGGGGTTTATATTTGTGATCTGCTATCATATAGTCCTGATAGTGGACTTCAGGAGAATCACTCTGGACTCCACAGACCCTGCCCACTTCCTCTTTGAACTGTTGCCCTCTGGCCTGCACTACAGAGCACTGAGCACAAGGACATCCAGGCACATGAACAGTTTCTACCCTCAGTCCATTTTCCACATGAACAATTAAACTGCCTCAGGACTCCCCCACAGTGCAATAATGTAAATAAAGATCTAATTTACATATGCAAATTTACTCAGATTTAATTCAATAACTGTACACACCCCTACCTTGCACACGCATTACCACTTGCACATGTATATATGCCATTCTGTTATTTGTCCTTTTATTTGTATGTCTATTTATACTCGGGACAATGTGAAACTCAGGCTTGGTGGCCATGACGTGGATCTCAGGCTTGTCGGCCATGACGTGGAACTCGGGCTTGGCAGCCATGATGTGGAACTCGAGCTTGGTGGCCATGACGTGGATCTCGGGCTTGGTGGCCATGACGTGGAACTCGGGCTTGATGGCCATGACGTGGATCTTGGGCTTGTTGGCCATGACGTGGAACTCAGGCTTGATGGCCATGACGTGGATCTCGGGCTTGTTGGCCTTGATGTGGATCTCGGGCTTGGCAGCCATGATGTGGAACTCGGGCTTGGCAGCCATGATGTGGATCTCGTGATTGGTGGCCATGATGTGGATCTCGGGCTTGTTGGCCATGACGTTGATCTCGGGCTTGTTGGCCATGACGTGGATCTCGGGCTTGGGGGCCATGACGTGGATCTCGAGCTTGGCGGCCATGACGTGGATCTCGGGCTTGGCGGCCATGACGTGGATCTCGGGCTTGGCGGCCATGACGTGGATCTCGGGCTTGGCGGTCATGACGTGGATCTCAGGCTTGTTGGCCATGACGTGGATCTCGGGCTTGGCGGTCATGACGTGGATCTCGGGCTTGGCGGTCATGACGTGGATCTCAGGCTTGGTGGCCATGACATGGATCTCGGGCTTGGCGGCCATGACGTGGATCTCGGGCTTGGTGGCCATGACGTGGAACTTGGGCTTGGCGACCGTAACGTGGAACTTGGGCTTGGCGGCCATGACGTGGATCTCGGGCTTGGCAGCCATGACGTGGATCTCGGGCTTGGCGGCCATGACGTGGATCTCGGGCTTGGCAGCCATGACGTGGAACTCGGGCTTGGTGGCCATGATGTGGGGCCATGTTGTGGAAAGCGGAGCTGTGGTTGGCTCGAAACTCATTGTCCTAGATGAAGAACCCAAGTGCAGTTTATTTACATACCTGAAATCCAAAACGCTAACTATAGACATTAACTAAACTAAACATAAACATGAACAATTAACATGAACATAAACATGACATAAATGAGACTTAGCAAACAAGGTTACATTTAACATTACAGATAAAAATGTATTTAGATGGAGTACCGTATGTCCCGCTATACTTTTTTTCCAAAAGTATTTCATTTTAACTACTCGCATGCATGTGTAAATTTATTATTTGGTAGATGTTGCCTCTTATAAACTGTGTTGCCTTGAACTTATAATGTATGTATTCAAAATATCCATGCTTATCCACATCACCAAAACTTGTCATAAAATATATATGCTTAGAGACCTCAGGAAAAAAGTTTCATCTTTCTTTGTCTCACACTGATTCAGCACATAAAAATTCAAAGCGCAGAATGCAAACTGATAGAAATTCAGTACCACGCAGACAACGGAATAATAACATTAATGAAAATTTTACATTAACTAAAAGTCAGAGTTCCCCCTTCATTAATTTTAAAGTCGCTATCAGACTTGGAAATGTGTTCGGACAGCCGGCTCTTTACTCAGTCTCGCCGTGGCCTTGCGAAAGACTCACCGAGCCCACCGACGCTCTTCACTCAACATTTTCAAACACGATGGCTGCTGCTGAACTTTTGGGCTCTGAAAAGAGTTTACTTTTTGGTCTCCTACTCCACTGAAGTCATATATTTCACACTTTAATTTAAGACCTTATCCACTTAAATGTATTGTGGGCGTTTTATCATCATCGTCGTTCTGCGGTATGTTGACACATGTCTCACATGGGGGTATTTAGGGGGGTTTAGTCCTAAATAGCACTCATTTCCCCTGTAATAGATGATACAAAGTTGGCATTTTCTTGAGGAGACATCATTATCAGAGAGATTTGTTGTGTGGGAAGGATCATCCACATGCACTGGTGCTGCACAAGTATGAAGGTGAACAGGTTAATGCGACAGATGCTTTGTGCATTGTGTACACTCATTTGATAGTGTGCAAGAAAGGCTTAAAGGAACATATTTGTGATCTGTGATCATGTAGTCCTTGAAGACAGCGTTGTTTACAATACTGCAGAAACTGGCATTATTGAACTAATCTTTTTGTTGGTTGCAGTGATTGTTCCCAAAAAACAACATCAAAAACCAATAAAAAACATTACTGACCAGTACTTCTTTTAAACGGCAGTTACATTGATGCAAAACGTGGTCTGCGTAGACACAAGCTCCAGGAGAGCAAAAGATTATGAGTGAATAAGAACTTAATCAGAAGATAACTTTTGTGAACATTGGGGTTTGGAACGAGACGAGGTAATTCTATCACATGTTATTGACATACTTCAATCAAATCAAATTTGTTCACAGACATTTCCTTTCTTAAAATAACGTGTCGGATTGGAGGATAGCTACAATTTGATGCCTGTACTTTACAGATTTGAAATTATGTTTGTTGGAATAAAAGTCTTACCTTTTCATATGAGCCAAAATGTACGATATCTTATGATTTCGCCATCTCATTCGAAATATGACAAAGTGTCATGAGACAATGTTGAACCTTCTGCCTATCATCTTTTTGCGTTTTCCTGTTTAGAAAAAAAAAAAAAATCAGAGTTATATTAGGGCTGTCAATTGATAACATTTTTTACTCAAATCAATTACATGGAATGTTGATAAATTAATTTAATTAATCACAATTAATTGCATATAATAAATATTTGCTGAGAAAGCCCCAAAAATAACAATAATTACATATGTATATATATGTCAGTGTTCTGCCATGGCCAGCAAAGGCTGATTAGGACAATTCGGCACCGGCCATGCGTCTTCACGGCTTGGGCCACCCCCTCCTCCTCATCACACCCACATTTGTGCTTTTTTAAGAAATGGAAGGGATGAGTCAAAATAATTGTTTTTTTGTGGCAAATCAATATTATACCACAAATGCTGTCGATTGAGCTTAAATTGTAATGAACCCGGAATTTTCCTTTAAACCCAAACCAGTGCTGTACTGGTAATCTGGCATACCGGGCATTTTCCCGGTGGGCTGATGAACTTTGGGGACGATCAGGGGCGGACTGGCCACTGGGAGTACAGAGCGGCCATGTTATGCAGAACGGACCACAAAACGGTGCCGCAATATGCAGAAAAGGACAGCAACCCCCCCCCCCCCCCCCCCCAACCCCCCTTGAGCCAGTTGATATGTTCAATCCTGGGACGATTTCTCTTCCCAGTCCAGTCCAGACCTTACCCAAACCTAAACGATACTGTCAGAAAAAGCAAATGTGAGATGAATATTGTAGTGCTTTTATGACACCTTCTGCTTACGTGCCGACTCGCATTCAGGACTTTTACACCCGTCCTTTGCATCGCAAGTGCAATTCTCAATCAGTTGAGCTACCGTGCAATTTGATCACACTCGAACAAGCTTGTAAATGTTGTTGGTTAAGTAATTCAAACATTAAAATGAGTCATGCACTATAGTTAACGTGTTTAGGTTTCATTAGATAGCATTGTGTGAGGAACAGGGCAAAATTAAGTGTTTATGAACTGATAATCTGCCGTTTTACATAGTAATGTGTTTCTATTTTTTGCAACAAAAAAATATCAAGGGTTCAAAATCATGATACACATCATTGTAATTAAAACATAATTTTTGATATGAATTTCTGTGATTTTACTTGATGCTGGAAAACTTATCACGATCATGTGTCTGATTAGCACACGGTGTAAAAATAAAACACTGTTTTTGACAATGGTCCCCTATTGCTGTCTGCCAAACCAGAGCGGCAGACCATAAATCAACCGGTGAAGGACACAACGCATGACACCACACAGTCTGACAGAGATAAAACGTGAAAACGACAAGCCTGTAGCTCTCTGTAACAGTACCAGTGTGTTTTACACATGTATTTCAGCGGTCATCTCACACTTTTCTCGCTTTGCTTTTGTAGAGACGCTCAAAAAACAAACCATTTAATGGAGAGGAGGATTATGGGGGTCCACAGTTTGGCTGGCTCTGTTGAGGCACAGTTGGGGGAGGGCTTTTTATCTGCGCCAAGCTGAACGACACCGTGTCACATCCTGTCTAGAATCTTTCATGTTTCACTTCACTGCACACTTCACAATCCCTCGCCTTCCCTCGACTGCCACCGAATACATTAGTCTTGTTGTTCTGCCAGTTGTCATGTTTTGGAGACATTCAAGTAAAATGCAGAATAACAACAATAGCTGTGATAAAAGCTAATGCAGGTGGCACAGAGAGGATAAACTTCAGCTGCATCTGTACAATCCAAATAAATCTTCATACATATACGCAATGATTTTGAAGTTAAAAGTTACATTTGGAACAGCCAGAGTTAAAAAGATGAAATTTTAGGGTTGCTTTGGATTTTGTACACAACAGAGGTTTTGCAGAGTGAGATAAGCCTGATGTTTGATTGAGGGGGAAAAAAAAGGGAGTAAATGAATGATAATATTATAAAAAGAGGTAAATTAATCATTTTATATCTCGAGAGATGGTGTCAAAAGAATGACAAAAAAATCACACACACACACACACACACACACACACACACACACACACACACATACATACACACACTTCATATGTACATCTAGGAGATTTCTATGTGTGTGTGTGTGTGTGTGTGTGTGTGCGTGGGTGCGTGCATGCGTGTGTGTGTGTGTGTGTGTGTGTGTGGGCAGGTTTAAGTGGTTTACTCAGACTTTTTTTAGGTTATAAACTGGTAATTACAAGGGTATTATGCTATAAATGTGGTTTACGAGGACATTTCTAGTGTCCCCATCATTGAAATCGCTTAAAAATCATACTAAACTTATTGAAAATGTATAAATGCAGAAAGTTTTTTGTGAGGGTTATGTTTAGGGTTAGGGGATAGAATCTATAGTTCGTTCAGTACAAAAATCATTATGTCTATGGAGAGTCCTCATAATGATAGCTGCACCAACGTGTGTGTGTGTGTACGTGTACGTGTGCGTGTGCGTGCGAGTATGTGTGTGTGCGTGCATGTGTGTGTGTTTGTGTGTGTGTGTGAGAAAGATTTCTCCATGAGAACAGAGTAAGTGTGTCTCTGATCCAAACATCTGTTACTCCCGTACAGTCTTCAAACCTCACAAACACACACACACACACATACACACACACACACACGCACACACAGACACTCATAGGCACACACACATGCATGCAAACACACACACACACACACACGCACACACACTGACACGCACACACAGACACTCATAGGCACACACACACACACACACACACACACACTGACACGCACGCGCACACACATGTACTTATCTAAATAAGGATGACTTTAACACCTTACACCTTATGTTCTATACAATAACATGAGTAAATGCATCAGGCATAACAATTATTTTTTATATTATTAACAATATAGCTTTTATTCAATTAACAATAAATCATTGTTTACAGGTTTATTCTCGGTTAAGGTACAAATATACTATAGTTCACTGTTAGTTCATGTAAGTTGATAATGCATTAATATTTACTAAAAACAGTAAATGTTAAAATACTGTTTATTAGTAGAATTAATGCTAACCAAGATCGAACCAATACCAAAGACTTATTGTAAAGTGACAGACTTCAATTGTTTTACATAAAGCTAATTTTAATGAGTACAGACTAACCCAAACATAAACTGTAAAACTTCAAAAATAAATACATATGATTTACATATGAATCCTATTGAGGTCATCTTTCCAATTGAGGATGTCCTCGGATGTCCCAAGAGGAAGATTTTGTCTGATTTACATCTCTTTTGGGGGACAATTTTGTAATAAAATAAATAATAATAAATAAATAAATAGAATGATTTGATATTTTTGTACCTATTTACTAAACACTTAACCTTAAATGTATTGTGTGAAGATATTGAACACTGAGCACATGAACTTTATTGTGATTGTGTTTGGAGTGTAAATCTGTCAATACAGTGAGTTTCTAGTGAGATCTGAAGTGCAGGCCGCTCTACTGACTGGATCTGTCCTGCCCTCTAGTGCTGATCTGTGTTCAAACAACATCAGCTGAGTTCATTACAACTTCACAAGATCATAGTGTAGAAATGATATCCTATTCAAAAGAATACAACCAAATAGCAAGATTATGAATGCTAAAATGAAAGTGCAATAGTGCAGTAAATTATGTTGGTATCATCTACTGTGTCATCATTGATAACAAATTAAAAACTGAAATAATTATTTATGAAACAATAATAGTAATAATAATAATAATAATAAAAATAATGATATAGCTGGACCATATGCAATTCTGTTCCTTGTTTTGAGCAGTCGTGCAATTTAATGTTAAACTGAAAGCTTGTAAAATGAATAGTGGTGAACTGATGTGGTTTTCAATGGCCAGTGTTGATGCTGATATCTAGAGATAAATGTGTCCAATGGCAACATTTACAGACATACAAATAAATAAATAAATGTAACATAATTTTTTGCATAATATTAACTCGTTTTTAATTTAAAAATTCACAATAAATATATAAATAAATACAATTAAATAAAAAAAAGTGGAAAATGTGCCACATTCTTAAATATCAGCTTATTAATCAGCCTAGCCATCCGTAAAAAAATATATAGAAATTGGCAGTTTAAGGAGATTAAATCTTTTTTAATATATATTTTTTTCTTTTAACAAAACTTAAAATTTTAAAATAAGATCAAAATTGTATGTGTATGTTAAACTGTCTGTATTTGGTATTGTTATGTAGAAATGTTATCCACATGTTCAAGCTGTGCAATGCCATTAAAATGAAAAAAAACTGTATTTATTTATCTGAAATATATCCTTTACATAATTAATACCAGTCTGCTACACTGTAAAACAGCTTTCAAGGTGCCAAACAGTATTTTTATTTATTTGTTTATTTTTAGGTCACAAAAGAAGCTATTCTCAATTTTTCGTTTTCAAACTTTTTTCAATAAATGCTAAAACTAATGTAGATTCAAAATTGCATCTATTGTGTGCAGATATTTAACACAGAGATCTTGAACTTTAGTGTGATTTTTTTTAAAACGTTTTAATAAGTTTACAGTTTTGACCTAACATATCTTGTTTTCAGCAGTCATGCAAATTAATGACAAATATTAAAAATAAAATAAAAGCAATTTTAGAAAAAAATAAAAATAAATAGATACTATAGGAGAAACATGGCATAGTTAAGTTCATCACAGAGTTGCATATGTTTATATTTCCAAGGCAAACACACATACATACACAAAATGAAGATGTAGACTGACAACTGATGTTTCACGCATTAAATAGATCCTTTTTGTTGATCTTGCACAATAATTAACAAAAGAATACAATTTATTTGATAACAACTTTTAATCTAGTTTATAAACCAGTCTGTTAAACTGCTTGAGATCGAAAGAGAGAGTGAAATACAGAGAAACAGAGAGAGTGAGAGGTCAGCTCGATATTGAATTTTTTTCAGATTTCTCGCTGAATACCTCCTGGCACTGTAAATATTTTTGACTCCAGCCTGATACTTTGGGGAAGCAAGATCTCCCTGCACAGCTTTTGCTGCACTTCTAGCCTACCCAGAAAGAGAGAAAGAGATAGAGAAACATTGCTTGAGGATATTCATAGATGGACTCTTCAAATCCCAACATATGCTCCTCTGTTTCCATTCCCAAGCACCGGGAGAAATGGACCATTTCCTCTCTCGCACCCTGTCTGCTGCTCGTGATGTAAATCAGAGAGAGATATCGAGATGGACGAATCAACACATGAGGGGTGTGTGTGGGCTGCCTGACTGAAGCTAAAGACCTCATCCAAGAATCTGTCAGTCCACAGTGTGTGTGTGTGTGTGTTGTGAGTAATAATCTTTTAAGGACCATTTCAACAAGATTTGCATTTTCAGAAGGAAATAGCAGTCCTTGCAAGGCAGCAAAGAATAGTGTTAAAGTTTTAGGTAAGTTAAGTTTTGGTTTTGTGTAAATGAAACCTCACATAAGAGACGATTTGCCGTCCTCATAAAACTCAGAACACGTCTTTTGTCAAGAATCAACACAACCAAAGTCTATGTTAAGAGAGATGTAGCATACTATCATACCACTCTGACTATCCCTGCAGTATGTACTGTATGCTTAGTATGTATACTGTACAAAGTAAGCATGATATATCTGGATGACTCACTGCAGTACATTTGTCAAAATCTGCAGTATACTTACTGTTTAAGCTCACTGCACAGAACATGGCATTATTTTTTTTGTACTTATTTTGTATTTTTTTTTGCAATAGTGTTGCTATATATGTCAGAAAAAGACTGAGATGGAATGCTGTGTCCTCCCAGACATGTCAGAACATTGTTATGGACCACGACTGGACTGGGAAGAGAAATCGGCCTTGGATTTTACATAGCTATTTGTCCCAAAAAAATATTTTGGGTGTGGGGGGACATCCGCTGTACTTTTCTGCATTACGCAGTTTTGTGGTCCGTTCTGCATAACGCGGTGGCTCGTTGTAGCTTATCGCGGCCCATTCAGTCCGCTTTGCGGCCGACCCACCGGCACAATCGATTATATGCCAGATATGATATGCCAGATTACCAGTCCAGCCCTGTTATGGACCATGCACGACACGGCTGGGTTAAGCAGTTGCGCATTGTCTCCAGGACGCGAGAGGTGTCCGAGTTGGGGTGACAAAACTCAGCCACACTTCTGGCACTGCCCCGGTTCTTCCTCTCTCTCCTCAACAGATCCCTGTAACTTTTAACTATCTTGTCTAACTATAAAAAGGCAAATATCATACCTCTATCATGTACCGTCTGCAAATATGCAGATGTCTCGTTTAACCAGATGTAATTCACAAACCTCACAAAAATCCAGCCTTTTCTTCCCATTGAGCGCTCATCTAATAATATCTTCCTCTGAAGCACGTATTCCATCAGCCAGAATCAAAACTTGAGGATCAGGATCAAAAGTTCCTCTGATTCACAAATCATGACTGTCAGTCCGTGGCAATTCAAGCAGGTGATACAGGCCGTTTAAACTGTCAGGAGATTGCTGCTGCTCAAGCTGGATCCGCACGAGCGCGTGAGTGCAACTTCAAAGTAAAAGTGCTTTATGTGCGTTATGAATAAATGTCATATTCACTTTGCACTCTATTGGTTTTATTCGGTCTATTGTGAGAAAATGCGATTACTAATGCGCACATGCCATCCATGGTTGCTGGACTACTGTGTGTACCGTTATTCCCTTCTTCCTAATATATTAACAATTTCTTCATGTGCAAAAAAATACTAAAATATTATGACCAACAACCTCTGTTTTATCGGTATTTAACTGCAGGAAATTGCAAGCCATCCAATTTTTTTTATATCTACTCTACACGCTTGAAGAACATTTAATCAGATCATTGGGATTCAATGATAAATACAACTGTAGGTCATCTGCATAGCAATGAACTGTATTTTCAAATCACAGAACCAGGAGGTAACACATAAAGAGAAAACTAGATTGGCTCTAACAGGGATCCTTGCGGAACACCACAATGTATTGTTGAAGAGGAGGATATCTCATCTCCAATAGACACTACAAATGTCCTATTCGACTTATAGAAAACAGTAACAAACCAGTTTAAAGCTACCCCAGATATTCCGTCCACACGTACTGTGCTGATGAAGCGCATTGTGTGCAAGACCAAAGTATACTTGGGCCTTTAGTGTAATACAAAGGTTAGGGATTTAAAACAAACAGACGTTTTGACCAATATCAATACAGTGCTTCCATGCAATTCTACGTCTCATCTTAATATCCTGTTTTTTAAAGACTGTTACTTTTCCTTTTTTTTTCATTTGTCGTTCTTTCATATGGTTCTGAAGCTAACATAGCATGCGTCAAGTATTTCTTCTGTTTGTTTGCTGATGTGTCACAAGCAGAGATTACTTTAATAATTGCCTCTGAAGTAATGATTAAACACTATTGCTGGATTTTAGACAGATCTTTTCCAAGCTTTGTCAAACTATCAAATCTAAAGGCAGTAAAGAAATGGCATGTTTATATTTTTGTGTTTTGAAGCCTTTTGCACAGTATGCCGCTGTCACAAATCTTTTAGTTTGTTCTATTTATTTTTGTTCTTAAGATACAGTTTTTTTTTATCTTTTATCCTGTAAAAAAGTTCTCTCTTTCGATACCTTCCTGATCCAGTGGTGCAATTTCTTTTTAGTTTGTTCTGCGTTTGATCACTTGTACTAGTCATCCATCAATCTGTGATTCACTCCTGCATGTTCAGTCTGCTGTATAGTTCAACTATAAACACTTTTGAAACTCTATACACCCTTAAAGGACAGTCTTCAGTCTTTCCCCGAGTAAAAAGGCATGTTCTTCACCTTAGACAAAGCCTCAGACGTCACGTCCTTGGAATATGCACAGTACGTTCACCGACTGTCTGATGCATACAGCACTCAAAATTGCCAAGAGCTGCTGAAGTCAACTGTTCCAATCTTGGTTGGAGTTACACAATTTCCAGGAGTCGAAAGCATCTGCACCAGTCTGCTTGGAAACAAAGTTGAGCTTAAAAGGTCCTGGGTTGATGCAATGAGGACATTTGAGGAAGAATGAGTCAAAGAGTTCCCAAAGTTTGTTGGTTAGTGGCATTCAATCTTTGAGTTTTGTTTGACGCATTTAATAGCAAGTAAACAAAATATCCAGTGTTTGTTGTAATCTGATTACAAAGTACTTTAGTTACTTTTTAAGTTACTGTAATATAGTTACTTTTTGGTCCAAAACGTGTGCACCAATTTATATTTTAAATTCTTGTAATCAGATTATAGTTACTTACTCTCAGTTAAGTAAATTACTTTACTTGGTTTACACATATTTCTAAAATCATTATTAATTATTTATGTATAATACATTTAAAACATGAACAATAAACAAGGACGAAATATACTGTAGGCATTATTTGAAATGAGCTGACAGAGCGGAGGGGGGGCCTGGGTAGCTCAACAAGCAAAGACACTGACTACCCTACCTGGAGCCGCAAGTTTGAATCCAGCGCGTGCTGAGTGACTCCAGTCAGGCTTCCTAAGCAACCAATTGGTACTGTTGCTAGGGTGGGTAGAGTCAGGTTGGGTTAATCTCCTTGTGGTCGCTATCTTGTGGTTCTCGCTCTCGATGGGACGAGTGGTCAGTTGTGTGTGGATGTCACGGGGAATAGCATGAGCCTCCATATGTGCTAGTTCTTCATGGTAATGCGCTCAACAGGCCACATGTTAAGATGCACAGACCAACGGTCTCAGACGCGGAGGCAACTCAGATTCGTCCTCCGCCACCCAGATTGAGGCGTCACTACGCCACAACGAGGACCTACAGTCGATTGGGAATTGGGCATGCCAAATTGGGAATTCACAGAGCAGAAAAATATTTATGAAGTAGCCTATAAGTAATTTGTAATGTGGTTACCTTTTTAATTAAGTAATCAGAAAAGTAATATGATTACAATTTTAGAGAAGCTATTAGTAATTTGTTGAGGATTACTTTTTAAAGTCACTTACCCAATAGCGATATCCACTCGCCAAACTTGCCTGTATCTTTCCCATTTTTTGTATTAAAATGCTCGTTTGTTATACATTTTTTTAGATACTTCCATTAAATAATATATGCAAATTACGTTTGGAAAGAAATTCTGATTGCAAAGTCTCCGCTTATTTCTTTTCGTTTTTTTGTAAACACGTTTGCGAAGCCTAGCACGTCATGTTTTCTTTGAGTTTTTTTCCCCTGCACCTGTCTATTATTGTAGGTATCATCTTTTTCAGAACCTGTCCCTAAAAAAACAGGTAAAAACAAACAAAACGTGATTGGTCGCTTTCCACGCCATTTAGGCATTTCCTTTCTATGTGGGCAGTTCTTGTCCAGAACAAGCTGCAACGTGGACCAGACTTTATGTTGATAGTCAAAGTTCTGCTCACACAAGACAATCATTCCCTAGAATCAGCCACTCGGCAGTGTTTCATTGGATGAAGAGTTTATAGGAACTATCTTACCACCCACTCTCATTGTTATTACTAGATTAGTCTTCTAGATTAGTCTTGATCCAAGACCTGATTTGTGAGCTGTAAATGTAATGTTCATGTGTTGAATTAATGTGTAGAGTTGAGAAGCAAATTAACTATATTACTTTATTTGATCAGGTTTGTCCCTTGTAACTAAAAAATAGCTTTTTCAAGAGAGACCTGATCCAAAGTGGCAGCATAAAATATTACAACAATAAACAAGCTAAAATGACACAAGGGACCATATGAAAATAACAAATTTGACTAACTGTACCTTAAAACAAAGACAGTAGC
Source organism: Moxostoma hubbsi (assembly GCA_032164185.1). Classification (NCBI taxonomy): domain Eukaryota; kingdom Metazoa; phylum Chordata; class Actinopteri; order Cypriniformes; family Catostomidae; genus Moxostoma; species Moxostoma hubbsi. The sequence goes on from JAVLUX010000065.1 coordinate 3,693,484, forward strand.
CAATATTTCTGTTCTGTTAAAAAGTATTTAAGAGTCTTAAAACCTATTAAATGTAAAACAGTTTACAAATTCAGTCTGTTTTTGAAGCACAATACAGTATATGATCTGTAGCTTTAATTTACATTTGATTAAATATTATTAGCATATCCTAAGATAGAAATATCCTGGCAAATATTTTATAGTCTACAGGCTTCAAACCTCTGCTCTACACTTCACCTCAATATACACAACCTCTTTTCAAAAGAATTAAATGCCACTAGCTTTCCTTTCTGCCATTTGCCATCGGAATTACATTGGGAAATGCATAGCAACTGCTTTGAACCAATTCCCCACAGGCGTTTTCAAAAATAGAGCTTTTTTCCTTTGCCTTTTGAGACGCAATGACTCTTTTGCAACTCCACGGAGAATTGCTCTCAGTAATTGATTATTAAAACTTGAAATTGCAAAGCACATCCATTATTTGATGAGTGAATGTGTTATCCTCGTAATTAACAAAGCAGGGTACTCGACGGCCTTACATACCGAGACCTCCGAATGAAAAAAAGGTGAAGAAAGAAAAAAAGGACTCAAATCGTGGGGTTAAACAGACGCAAGAGAGTCCACTCTGAAACACTGCTTCAACTACAATCTATCAGAGTGAGAGTCTGTTTATTCCCTTGCTCTAAGAGAGAGAGAGAGAGAGAGAGAGAGAGAGAGAGAGAGAGAGAGAGAGAGAGGGGTGCATTTAAAGGAAGAAAGTTTGAAGTGGAAATATGTTGTAAGCACATTTGTTTAAAATGTTGGCGTAAAGTCATCAGACTAGTGAGTTAATGGGATGTGCTCTGTAAATAACAATTTCTTTAAGGAATAGTCGGCAACTTCCTTTGTACATTATTATGAGAAAAAATAGGTGTTGCGTGGTGGAGCAAGAAAATGCATAAATTATACGTGATCGGTACTACAGAAACAAAAAATAGATATATATTTGGTATATAGCAACGAAAGCCCAGTGCTCTCTACAGCCCTGAGTGCTTGCGGTGTACAGCTGCGTTCATTATAATAGGAGTGCTGTCAATTCCAGCATAGAAATGATGAGAAGGGGCTCTCCGTTGGCATGTCTAATGATGCGGATGAAACCAATCCATGGTCCGGTTCACCAGGGTGGGCCAACTCGTGACTGAGTGGGCCAGGCCCACCATGGCCCCGCTGTGGAGCCAGACCTGCACTAAAGTTTAAACCTCTATTCTCTAGTATGCAGCTCCTAGAAGTTGTTTATGAAATATTCATTTGTAAATAAGTACTTTTTGTAACAATTTATATGTTAAACGTTTAAGGCTAAATAGAGCACAGAAACACATGCCTAAATGTGCATATACTTTCTGGTTTATAGATGTCTTCTCTCTATGCAAAAAATATAACTGATGATTGAATTCAAAGTCTGGGACAATGATGTTGCTACTTCACAGTTCTGCTCTTATCAAGAGACTGAACCCTGCCTTAATGTCTCCTTCTGTTGTCATGTGTGTGTGTGTGTATAAGTATGTATTTAAGGGTGCAAGGCAGCATTGTTTACAGTAGAATAAAGTCACTTGCTCCTGTAATCCTTGCTTACCGTTCTGGCAGTTCACTACCTTTGGGGCTTCAGCGACATTAGCACTGGCATTATCGAGAACTAGAGTCGTTCCTGCCTCGAGGCCAAGCTTGACCCCTTTTGAGGGAACAATTCCTGGACATGCACTGGTTATGTAGCCTCACCTGCCTTAGTGTGCACCACATCACCCCACGAGCAGGTGCATCCATTGGGCAACAGACTGGTTGGGTTACTTGCTGAAAAAACATCTAAAACCAACCTGAAGGCTAGGGTATATTTAGTTTTTCCGCATGCCATTCCATCTCATGTTCAGTCGAGCACTCAGCCTTTCAATTTGACGCATGCGCCCTACAAAATGCAGAGAGAAAGAAGAGAGATTCTTTAAGGCCTTGATATGCTTCAGTCGAAATCAAAGAATGAACGAGTGTGACATAATTTCGAACTAAATCTGGACAAAAATACGTTTTTGAGTTCGAGTTTGAGGCTGATAACTAATTACGGTTACTTTTTTTAGTAAGTTAAGATCTGTCAACATGAACACACTGGTGTGTAGAGCTACCAAGCTAGCGCAAACTTTTGCATAAAGGCATTTTCCAAGACCATTGTACAGGGGATAATGCAAAGGAGGAGGTGAGAACCGGCTTGAGAATATAAATAATATTTTAGAAGGAACTATCACTCAAAATGTTAATTTTTCATGCATTAAAATGTTACAGTAAAAATATACTGTAGGCCTGTGTTGGTAAATATCCCTTGTTATGACTAGTGTACGACGAGGCTAAAGACCCTGCAGAGTAAAAGGCATTTATGTTTAAATTTGTTCAAAAAAATCTAAACAGCAACAAAAAATAGCACAATACTTTCCTTAACACCTGTTTGTTAATATACACAGCAAAAAATGTTCTTGATCATTGAGGTTATTGCATGCAATTACTAAAGATTATCCAATAAGACTTATTCTATAAGTCAAAGGCTAGTATTTGAGGTAAAAAGCCAACGCTGATGCAGGAGCTAATAAAAAGGCCCCATACAACACATTATTTTTCTTAAGTGGGGCAAATAGATATGTTATGTAAAATGTTCAAAGTTGACTCACATTGACATCCAATCATTTTATTTTTATTTTTATAGAATACTAATGTGACTGAAATTAACAAGAAATATTTAACCTTTTTCTGGAGTAGTTATTTTGAATAACAATTATCCGGATTTGATACTCAAAAAAACTTACTCTCTCATAAATATGTAAGATTTTATGTAAATTGCCTCCTATAACTATTGTTCTTATATCTACTCAATATCACCATAAACTTCACAAGAGTTGGGGGCCTTTAAAAAATATTTCCAATAATAACACAAAAAAACTTCAGTTATTATTTATTTTCAAGCTAATTGTGTTGCTCCATCATTAATTAATCATTTGTATTTTTTTTATTCAATGTGATTCAATGTGCAAACTGTGGAAACATGCCTTGTTTATTATATTATTATATATACATATAAATATAATACTATATTATTAACTAGATGTTCACTGTATTTAAGTTCTTGCACTAAACAATTAGCATCTACTTGGCAACTATGCCTTAAAGTTGAAATAATGGTTCCTCCAATTAATAATTATTTTTATCAACCCCTTTCATATACATAGGCTAAATATCAAGATATATGTCAAATATATATGTCAAATATTATCAAAAGATATCATTTTATATGGCGTGGCCTAATTTTGGCAAGTGGCTTTTAATCTTGAAACGTATTCCATGTGTTTATGTGGGCCAAACTCTCGAAATGTTGCCAAATTCGGCTCAAAGCTATTTTGCTATCTGGGTATGTTTTAGCTGTAATGCAAGATGGACCCCAGACATCAAGGCCTTAGCTAAGCAGATCACAGTTATCCACAGGCAGTTTGGACTGTATTTAGTGGATGAATTCATTAAGGATTGGTTTCTCTCAAGTGCTCTCACTCAGACAGCTGCTCTCACTGTGCTACCCTGCAGCCAAACACCGATCAATGGGAGAAATACATCCATAGGAGCATTTAACTGCAGACCTTGGAAGACGGGAGTGTGTTTAAGACATCAGTGCCTCTATATCCTCCAGATCTGTGAGTGTGTGTTTAGTAGAGTGCGAGAGAGGGAGGGAGAGAGAGAGAGAGAGAGAGAGAGAGAGAGAGAGAGAGAGAGAGAGAGAGAGAGAGATGGAGCATGTGCGATCACTTGTTGTTGATGATGCTACTGTAGTCTGCTATTCAGCTTTCTGAAGATAATGTCATTTTAGTGAAATTCATCCTATTTTCTCAGTGGAAAAATAGCCATCCAATCGGGGGTATACCTCTCTATTTCAGAGTAGCAAGTGCACAAGGCTCATTCACTACAGAAACCACAATCTCCAATTTCAAACATTATGTCCTCTCCAATGTGGAAACTCCGGGAGGTAAGCACCTTGACTTTGTGTAATAAATCAGTCTGTTGTGTTTCTCAGCTGTGATGAGCTGTAATGCTGAAGTTTTTAGTTTAAAGCCGTTTAAAGCTATTTCCTAGCTTTAGCAGTGTAGTCGTAATCTGAGCGATCACGTAGTGCTGATGAATGAAAACACTGACTGACGCTAGGGCTGGGTTGATAAAACGATATCGATATTTATCATGATAAAGAAAATCCACGATATCGACGATAAACTTTTGAGGAATTTTCAATATTTACTGCGTGTAGCTAAAACACAAGCAGTTCGGCTTTCTTAGGCTGCGTTTCCACTGGGGCGGCCGAAATCCGCTCAAAGGCGCTCACAGCGCTAGGAGGGATCTGGCTCCACACCGCTGCCAATCCTATGATCCACCTTGCGAGCATGACGCTCGGCTTTCGTAGGAATGAATTGAAAACGCTCTCAGCTTCGCTCACAATGCACCAGTGCTAATGTAGGGTCAGACTGGATGAACTTGCTATTGCTAGCTGTCTTGCTAACAATTAGGTTACGTCGGACACCGGATTGATTCCATCCGCACCGCAAGACTTCATGACAACATTTGCGACCTCTCATCATCTCTAGTGAAGAGCGCGACTTAACAACAGTGATGTGGACAACAGCTCTGATCTTTCTGTGCTGTAATCTTGAATATTGTTCTCTAGCACCAAACATGCATCGTTTCTGCCCTGTCCCGCTCCGCAGGCATTGCATCTTTTCCCTGCATGTGTGTAGCCATGAAGCGCTGCATGAGTTAATGTGGTTTCAAAGCACCTTTTAGACCAAAACGTTTTTCCCTTCTAAATGTATCTTTATTAATCAGCATGTTACGAGCCTTTAATAATAAACAAATCAAATAAACAAATCGATTTCTGTTATAAATTTTCAAAAATGTATTAGATATCTGGAATGTATAAGGAAATACTAAAATTACTAGTTGGTAGACTAATCTCTCACTTTAATGAAAATATACAAATGTTTTTTAAATTTGAAAAAGAAAAAAACGTTTTCTAAATGTTCTCTCGGGACACCCCTGAACCCACATTCAGCATCATTCCACAGTCACAAGGGCTTCTATGCCCCATACTTGGGTATCTGAATCTAGAGAAATATAAAAAATATTTCATTTTAATGTAAAAATATTCCAACAAATACTGGACTGCTGTCACTATGCTTCAGAACAAACAGTTGATCTTTAAACATTCATTTTCAATTGATAAACAGTAAAAGATCCCGCAGGCCTCACTGCTTTGGCCGTGTCTGGACCTCCTGTGCCGTTTTGTAGAGGCTATTTAGACTGTTTAGAATCAAATTTTTCTTCTTTTCTTCCATCAACTTTGAAATAAAAAAGAAAGTGCAATGTGTAAATGTATAGCGTGATAAATATCGATATCGAACAATATGAAAAAGATTATCATGATAACAATTTTAGCCATATCGCCTAGCCCTAGCTGACGCTGACTCATTTCATGTCACATAACTGGCTCATATTACACACAAACATTTTTTTTTTTTTTTTTTTTTTTTTTTTGCCACCACCTGCTGGCTAAAATCTGTAATAGTCACAAAAATAAATGTGAAGAGACACATATAGCTCTTAACAAATATGCACTGCTCTTACAATTTAGTTAAGAACGGCACGAACACAAGCGGCATGATACAAACAGTGAAGCGTCCGAGTGATAATGTACTGAGACACCAGTACTCATGGAACGTCTTTCGTCCAATCAGATTCGAGGAACGGAAGTAGCTGTTGAATATTATTAAATATCAGATTTATTTATTATTATTTAAAAATTGCATAAATTCATTGTTTCCACCACTTCAATTAAAAATTTAGACCACTTTTTAACAAACACAACAGACCAGAACAGTCACAACAAATGTATCAACTACAACATCACCAAATCTGAATGGAGTTTAAAAGATTGATTAAAATAGAATTGCAACTTCTAAATGCAGAAAAACTCCCCTTTAAGGAGAAGATATTTCAGAGGAGAAACAATAATTAGTCTAGTCACATTCTTGCTCAACTTCCATGCTAAATTGAAGATCAGCTTCACCTTGGTCCGTAAAACAGGTTTAACAATCATGTACTGCCATCTGGTGGCCAAATGTGTGTGTCGCAGGTGGCCTATACAAAACTATATAAGGTCATTTTGGATGGAACAAGGTGTTTCAAGTTTATTTGCTGTCAGTGTCATAAAAACATACAGGAAATGAAAGGGGAGAGTGAGATTCCATGTACACAGAATAATAACATAAGTACAAAAAACATTTTATATTTAGTATGGAAAAATGAAGATGAATATAGTGAGGGATTTACTCTCATATTCAGTACAGAGTAAGTCAATTGATCTGATGCTGTATGGTCTTTTGATTTTACTCTATGATGTAGATATGCATGAAACTGAACTGTGGATGGCTCACAAAATGTTATGGTTTTCAATTATACAATTAGAGTATCTATCAGAAACACATCTGATGTGTTAAATCAACGGACAATTAATTCATGTCTATGGGTGAATTTCATGAAACCTGTCTTAAACATGTCTGGGTCATATTTCAACATAAACAAAACAATAATGAATTATACTTTGCGTACGGAAAATGAAGCCTTTGTTTATTTAAGATTGTCAGTATGGGTAATATAGAAAAAAATACTGTAAAACATTTTTATTGTATTAAAACTAAGGCAGAACAAAAATGCTACCATCCACTTTTCTTAAACATTTATTTAATATTTTTTTATTACAGTTATGAGATTGTTTCGCATTACGGCAATGAGAATAACAGCTTAACTTTCAGGAAAATAATGTCACAGTTCAAAAATGCAATTGTAAGCTTAATTGGCTTAATTTAAAATAGAATTTCTAATATAATTTAGAAATGATTTTGGGGTAAAATATGACCCGGACATGTTATTGACATGTTTTGTGAGATTGACCCGTATAGTGGATAGTATAGTGGAAATGATGAAGAAATAAGCGGAAAGGGTGTGTTTTATAACAAAAATGACATAATCATGGTTATATGCATGGTTCACATGCACTTCAACATTCAGACAGCTGTAGAAAAATATGGGTTATGTCTGACTAGAAGGGGTATGAGAGCAATAACAGAAGTAAATATCATTAAAAAAATTAAATAAAACTAACAGTCAGAGAAACAGAAATCTTATCACACTATATTATCAAAGCATAAACAATTGAAATAAAAAGTTACCAGTGTTCCAACTACAGTGCAATTATGACCTTGGCCATGTGAACGTTTTAATAATGCTTTACGCTTCTCCTTTTTGTTTCAATACACAGCTGTAAAACAATATGATTATATTGTGTTCATTTTACAAGTCACTCTATGAGAAACATACACAGAAAAATGAAAGAGGCCTCGGAAAACACAGCAACATTTCTTTCTTGATTAAAAAAAACATTGCAGCCCGTGACAGTCATTTGGACACTGATAAATGTGCAGTTCTGGTATGGCATTTTCCACAAATAGGGTACAAAATAAGAGCTTGAAATGCTTTCAAATGTAGCTATTTGTTGTTTTTCAGCAAAGGATCAGAGAATGGAAATGCTTAACTTTCAAAAACTGTTATCAGCCAACCCTCAGGAGATAAAATGAAATAATATTTAAAAAAAGCTTGCAATTTTGCCACCCTGTTACCTAAACACTTTGGTAAATACTTACTTTTATTAACTACTTAATTTTGGTGCCAAAATGTTATTAATCTAAACTAATATTTCTCAAAAATTAAAGAAAGAAAATATTTTTGTTTGATATGTTTTCTAACTATAGCTTATATTTGAGCCTGGAGTTAAAATGACAGTTTGTGTAAAATTGAAAGTGGGGTGGGATGGAGGTTGTACAGATAAATGTTAATATTATGTTAGATCAAATATGCCCAAACTAGTGCCCGTGGGCCAAAGTTGGCTTGTGATGTACTTTGATTTGGCCCGCCTTGCCACATATGAAAAAAAAAAAAACATAAAAAAAAAAATGCCATTGACGCAGCTCTTCGTTGCACTATTTAAGCTGATTGCAGAGTAATATTTTTTCTTTTATATTTTAAAATCATAAAGGAGGGAAACCAGGGCCGTGGCGGAGCCAGGGGGTGGCCAGGGGTGGCCGTGGCCACCATGAACTGAAGCTTGGCTACCCCATTGGCCACCCCACTCGCAATTGCCGTTTTTGAGCACAAGACTTAACATGTACTGCCTGAAAACTTCTGTGCCACCACAGACTGATCGCTGGCCCCTGCCCGGCCACCCCTGTGAAAAACTCCTGACTCCGCCCCTGAACCAGGGCAACCGTTATATTTTAAAATAATACAGTTTGATATAATGCAACATTTACTTTTGGCCCATGGCCCTCAAAATCAAGTTTGATTATTGGCACTTTGTAGGAAACAGTTTGGGCAATTCTGGTGTTAGATAATAGTTTCTACTGAGAAGTTCTCACTAAAAAAAACAAAAACATGGGATTTATATTCTATAATGGTGTAAAAAGAGAAATGGGACACCAAATTGTACCTTCTAATGGACATTTATTCTGACTTTTTAGTAATTTGTTGTATAAATGCTTTATTCTTTATCTTTCTTATTATACCATTACATTGGCTATAAAAAACAAAAAACGCTGGTTATTAGTTTTCATATTAACTATGCATGTGTGTATCCTGAAAAAGGATTCGTCTCCTGTAAAAACTGCATATGCAGCACATTTCTGCGACCGTTTTGATCGTTGTACTACTAGAAACACACCATTTTATGTGTGCAACACTGTTTACCTGAATTCTGCATTGCGTCTATGAAAAATCAGTTTCAATGTACAACAATTGTGAGATCTATAATCATTAATAAGTGACATGATTTTTGCTGTTCAATGTAAACCGCATGAATTGCAGGAACATGCATGTCGCTGTCATTGGGAGGAAATAATACATTCCAAGGTGTGGTAGAGCAGAGGCTAATGTCAAGTATTCAAACTGGTGTTGTTAAATCACGTTACTATACCTACATTTTTGCAAAATGATTTTTAACGTGGCTCGTTGTAAGTACTGCAGCAGTTTCCTGGTTTAATAGATGCTTAGGTGTAACAACAACAACAACGACTTTTATTTCGTTTCACACATCATGAGTAAAACGGCAGATTATCTGTTCATAAACACATTTTACATTTCAACATTTGCTTTACATAACCAACTGCATTTGCAAGCTTGTTCGAGTGCGATCAATTTACGCGGTAGCTCAACTGCGATGCAAAGGACCGGGGTACGAGTCCTGAAGAGCACGTGTTGACACGTGAGCCGAAAGTGTCATAGAAGCACTACAAATGGTGTGGTTGTGTTTTTCATCTCGCGTCTACATTTTGTGACACTATTGGTTAGGTTTAGGTTTAAGATTTAGGGTTGGAAGGTCGGTTTTGTTGATTTAAAGCGCGTTAAACCCCATCTGTATCGAAGAACATTAACTCGCTTTTAGCGCCACATAGTGGACATTTCACCTGGAACTACGGCGATAGGTGTAAAGAACCATGTTGAAATCATTTCGCAAAAATGTCTCCACAGTCACGTAATTTTCATGATATCAGGCTGCAAGTGACGGGTTGCCCACGACAATCGACATCTACAGCATGCACGTATATATATTCTCATCAGCGAACATTTCTTGTAACAAACTCTCGTGTTGTTCATAAAGTACCTGAATTGTCTTGGACACATGATTAAAAGAATACAAAGGATACAAGAAACATTTTCACCCTGTACACACAAAAACGGAGGGTTGCCAGGTCCTCCAGAAATATAACCCCTGGAAAAACAGCAACAGTTTCAGCTTATATTGTGTTTTGATTATGGCTAGACCATGTTTTTCCGATTGTTCACACTGTAGAGACCTGCACGATCAGCCATGAAAAAAATTAGCTACTATTGATGGCTTAATATTGTGGATCTGATTTATCCAGTTTGTATCAGGATATAGTAGCTGCATAATGTACATTTTACATTCCAATCTACATTAAACCCCAAAACGTTTAGGCCTCCATGAATAACAGGGTCTTAAAACGTCCATGTCTCCTTAGAAACGCTAATATCGAACCACATCCAACGAACATCACCAGTCTTTCATGAATCCTCCGTAAATTAGCAAACATCCACATCTGAAGTCTATAAGTTCTGTCTTTAATGTGGACAGAGAAACTATAATGTTCAAAGTCGCTGGGTTTCCTGTCCAAGGCACAAGCTGATGTCCAAATTGTCCCCTTCGTGTTTAAGGCGCATGAGTGCGCGGTGCATTGCAGAGGCCTGTAGCAGCCACTAGGGCGCGCTGTGGTTCAGAGGGTGATACGGGCACAGTGATGTCTCAGCTTGCAGGGCAGGACGCCTCTGTTTACCTGGTAAAATTCAACTAGTTGAAGCAGGTCAGTAAACCGCGTGTTTCCATCGTCCAGACTGTAGAAGAGCTCGCAGTTATCTTCAACCTGACACAGTAAACATACAGGTCAGATAGATGTTCTAATAAATAACATTACTAATCAAGAACAGTTCATTTGAGTTGGTTCAGACTTACTGGTACGATTTGAAAGTGTTTGATTTTCTGCATATGGCACAGTGACAGAACAAACGTCCTCGGGTTACTTTGACTGTCCCTGACAAGAAAAACCCTGGTACGATAGAAACACATTCACTGCAACGTTTTCCATTGCAACATTTTTGTTGTGTTTTACAGAGAATATATCTTGAATTATGTTTATTATTCTTACCTCTATATATATATATACTGTATATACAGTGCCTTGCAAAAGTATTCAAACCCCTGAACAATTCTCTCTTATTACCGAATTACAAATGGTACACTGAAATTTCATTCTGACTGATATTTTCTTTTAAAACACTGAAACTCAAAATCAGTTATTAGAAGGTGACAGTTTTTTTGTTGGGAAATATTTTTATGAAAAATAAAAGACTGAAATATCTTGCTTGCATAAGTATTCAACCACCACACATTAATATTTGGTCGAGCCACTTTTGCTGCAATAACTGCTAGAAGTCATTTGGGGTACATATGTACCAGCTTTGCACACAGTGACCAAGTGATTTTTGGCCTATTCTTCTTGACAGATTTGCTCCAGGTGGACTGCAATTTTCAAATAGTGCCACAGATTCTCAATAGGACTGAGATCAGGACTTTGACTGGGCCACTGTAGTACATTGATCTTTTTGTTCTTGAGCAACTCCAGTGTTGCTTTGACCTTGTGCTTGGGATCACTGTCATGCTGAAAGGTGAATTTCCTCCCAAGCTTCAGTTTTTTAGCGGACTGAAGCAGGTTCTCTTGCCGTATTTCCCTATATATTTCTCCATCCATTCTTTCTTCAATTCTAACATAATGCCCAATCCCTTCTGATGAGAAGCATCCCCACAGCATGATGCTGCCGCCACCATACTTCACTGTACGGATGGTGTGTCTTGAGGCATAGGAAGATTTAGGTTTGTGCCACACATAGCGCTTTGAGTTTTGGCCAAAAAGCTCTATCTTGGTCTCATCTGACAAACTAAACCTTCTCCCACATATCAACTGGGTCACTCACATGCTTTCTGGCAAACTCCAGATGTGTTTTCAGATGATACTTTTTGAGTAACGTCTTCTTTCTTGCCAACCTCCCATACAGGCCAGCATTATGCAGTGCTCTTCACTCCCAGCCTCTGAACTCTGTAGCTCCTTCAAAGTGATTATTGGCCTCTCTGTGGCTTCTCTCACAAGTTTCCTTTTTGTTAGAGCGCTGAGTTTTGAGGTATGGCCTTTTCTTGGCAGTGCCTGGGTGGTGTGGTGCAGCTTCCACTTCCTGATTATTGAACCAACTGTGCTCACTGGGATATCCAAACATTTGGATATTATTTTCTACCCTTTCCCTAATCTATGCATTTTCATGAACTTCTGTGGAATGCTCTTTGGTCTTCATTTCCATCCAGATTCACAGCCTGACCAATGATCCTTCAACAAGGGGTTTTTATCCAGAAAATGTGATTGCAGCTTTAATGATTCACAGGTGGATGCCAATGGTAATGTAACTGTGTGCTCGTTTCTTTCATCTGTGTAACCTGGCAGCTTCCACAGCACAGGGGTTGAATACATATGCAAGCAAGATATTTCAGTATTTGTATTTATTTTTAATGCATTTTATTATATTTCCAATGTCACCTAACAATAATTGATTTTGAGTTCCAGTGTTTTAAAATAAATTATCAAACCGAATGAAATTTCATTGCACATCCAGTAATACGAGATTATTATTTTTACAGTGATCTTTAAGATTAAATAAAATGAATCATCATAAACTGCATTTTTACAGTTTTAAATTAACGTACCCATCGATGAGGCCTTGCTGACCGATTAATTTCTGAGCTTCTTCTCGAGAGAGTTTGCTGTGAAACCATGGCTGAGCCACATGGATCGCTGGAGAAGACAATTAAATATTCAATGATAAACATTTCTTATTTAATTTTATTGACTTTGGATATATATTTATCTCTCTCTCTCTGTGTGTGTTCACCTATGTTACACATAGAGCTCTGAGATGTGGATGGACTGCCATGCGAACTCAGTCTGTGATAGCTTTTCCTCTGGAGAACAAGAGCACAAATGTAAAAATTTGCACATATTTGTCAATGTACAATCCTGAATCTAGTGTGTGTTGTGTAAGAGGACATTACCCTCCAGGACAGGCCTTCTTCCACAGCCACTGATAATGCCTCTGACGGGTTCTCAATCACCCGAGTCTCATGCCCTGAGAAATCCATCGCCACCAAAGAGTTCTCAGAGACCCTTCTCTGCAAACACACACACACACACACACACACACACACACACACACACACACACACACAGACACAGACACAGACACAGACACACACACAGACATTGGACTTTCTATTTGCTTTGAGGTTGTCAATCAGGCTTCGTATTAGGGACCCCCTGGGGTAAATTAAAAAAAAAATTAATACATTTACTAAAAAAGTACATTTAATTACTAATTAATATATTAATAATATCATGGTTACTATTTAGCTGCCTTTATATTTTAGGAAGGGGGTCGCTTGCAAGAGGATCATCAAATATGGGAATCCTTGGCATTAAAAGTTTGAGAACCCCTGGTCTATATGATCATAAAAATAGGATATTAAAAGGGTGTAGGAGACATGTGAAAGATAATTGTGTCTCTTTAAATGTTAAGTGTCATTTGACTAGAAGTGGCAAAGTGTGTCAATCACTATTTGGGTTTTAAAACACCTGTGCTGGTATATGCTCATATAGAGGGAGGGGGTGAGTTTGGAGCATGTATTTTTTGTTGACCATCTAATGTCGTTTATCATATGATATTGTTCACATTACACAAACGCATCCTCGTGTCTTGGAACCCATCAACTGCTTTCTGGATTTTGTAATCTTCAATAAATCTCTAGACGAAAGTATTTTTGACGACTCATCAAACGATATCTCTTTGCTTATCCCCTCGGCGGTTTATGGTTTAATTACCTGAAGCCTCTGGAACAAACGGTCTTGAAATAAGGAATGCATTTTTTCTTGATCGTTTGACATATAAGAGGTTATTGTACTATAAAAAACATACTTTAAGTTTCAGAACTCAAAACTTCCTCCTTACTTCAAAAAGAGCATTTATTGAAACCAAGCTGCCAACATGTCTCATTCTCTACTTCCTCCATATTGTGATGTCACACTGTGATAGACATTTGCATCTGACCGCCTCCACAACAACACATCAACGGCTACTTTACCTTATCACTTCTGTAGCCCGCCCAGTAGCGGTGAGCAGTGAGATGGTGAGGAGAGGGCAGGTCAGTCAAGAGCAAAGAGCCAATCATAACAGTGGGCGTTAACTGTTAAGTCTTAAAGGAGAAGCAGCACCAAAACCAAGCGTTTCTGACAGAGGGTCAGAATGAGGACTAATGACTAATTTTATGTAAAGTAAATGCTCATAATGTACATTCATTATGTGTGTGTATGTGTGTGCATGTGTGTTTGTGGCTAGTTGGGTGGGTGTGGGTGGTTCAGGTTTTGCTTGAATCACACACACACACACACACAGTGTGCGTGTGTGTGTGTGTGTGTGTGTGTGTGTGTGTTTTAAAGCTTCTTAAAACAACACAATACTTTCTAATGAAAGAGGAAAACTTGTCAAGGATGTGCTGAGCAAAAACTTTAGTATTTCAACGTTGGTTTCCACTGTATGTCTGTAACATGTGTTTATGGTTTTCATTGAGTCTATTAGTGGTTAAAGCATTCTGCTGTGCTAAACATACAGTGTATGACAGATTATGGACTACACTCGCTGGCTGTAGTGTTTCAGACAAATGTGATGAAAGAGTGTGTGTGTAGCTTACCATTGGAGAACTTTTCTGATAGGGCTGACTGAAGTTCTGGTAAAGCTGCACGCCATACTAGGAACAAACAAAGAAAAGATTATGGCTCTGTGTTCAAATATAAAGTGAGCTGACTTGCTGTTTTCTATCTACATAGGCAGCTGCCTTCTAAGGCAGCATCTTAACTGAGATGGAACCTCATAAGTAACCCATCTGAAATGCTCTTCATAGGCAGCAACTCTGCGGTCATACAAATAGTGCTCCTTACATGAAGTGCACCAGACAACGGATAGATTTGCAAAAAAATGTACCTCATTGGAATTTTTTTATGAAATAAAAAATGTAAGTTTATCTAGGATGTCTAAAGTCATTGTTGTTGTAGTTTTTCCCAGAACTCCATGTATGTGGAATATTCCTCACATTAAGCAATGGAAAAATAAATTAATTATTAAAAAATTCACAATGCTTTCATGTTTTTGTTACAGCTGCAGTTTTACTGAGAGATGAACAAATTACACAAAATAGAGCACAAGAGTGCCCACACACTTTTTTCAGCCTTTTTGGTTCCGTAAGTATTATTCCCATTCATTTTTTCTTCAAAATACTTCATAAAAGAATTCAACATTACAAACTTTGATTTTGAAGCAAAACAGTATTTGAAAATCTGCATTTTTTTTCTTTCTCTATCCAATTGAAATCAGGGTCAATATGTTTGATTGCTCATATCTTAACAAATGTATAAAGGCGTTGTAAAGGAGGAGGCGAGAACCAGCTTGGCAATATAAATAATATTTTAATGATAAACTGAACCAAAAACACACAAACGTAAACACACAAAGCAGCTGCCTGTGATTCTCTCTCTCTCTCTCTCTCGAACCGTCGTCACGGCTGCCTTTATCCCTCGCACGCCCCCATCAGGCTTGCATTGTTCCAGCCAGGCCCCACCCTCCTCCGCTCTACAAGCGTATACACGATTTTTGGTGTACTTCAACAACTTTTTGTCCCGAACACATACGTGAACTTAATTTGTATCAATTGCACAAAGCAAAGTGGTGCCATCTGGTGATACACATGGGCTGTAATAATAGACACATTACTTTCATGCAGAAATAATCCCAAACTTCTAAAATTCAGACAATTTACTATTTTAACTAAATGTAAACAACAAAATGAAGTCATTAACACACACTTAACACGTACATTTTCTCAGAGGGGGTGCTTACTGTCCAAGACTTTGAAAACCCCTGGTTTAGGGTAAGAATGTCTGGGGGATTTCTGCCTCTCATTTGCTTGAAGGACACAATTGGATAGGTATTTAGGTTAAAGTTTAAGGTTAGGGAGATTTGGTTTACTCATTAAAACATCCATCTAACATTCACCCTAAAAACCTTATCTGGGTCGAGTGACACCATTTCACTCGCTTTTTGCCCCCCCTGCTGGACATTTCACTGGTAAACTGCAGCCAAACTGCAGAAATTTTCCACGGCCACATATTTTTCATGAGATCAGGCTGTTTAAAATACTTTCAAAGCAGGCAACTCAGTAGGCAGGGAATATAATGGAGACAAACTTTACAGAGAGAGAGAGAGAGAGAGAGAGAGAGAGAGAGAGAGAGAGAGAGACCGTTGTTACCTTAAAGAGGCGCATGGCTGTAACCCAACACGTCCTCGTTTGCTCGTCATCTGCACACAACAGTTTCAGGTCACGTGCAGCATTCGACTTACTTGCCTGAATATAAAAAGAGACATCAACAAATGAAGGGATAGTTCACCCAAACATTTAAATTCTGTCGTAATTTACTCACCCTCATGTTGTTTGAAACCTGTCTGACTTTCTTTCTTCAAAGGAGCATGAATTTCAGCCTCCGTCACCATTCACTTTCATTGTATGAAAAATAAAATGGCTAAAAGTTAATGGTGACCGAGACTAACATCCTGCTTAAGATCTCCTTTTCTGTTTCACAGTTTTGTAACAGCATGAGGGTGAGTATAAGATGACATGATTTTTCTTTTTGGGGGTGAGCTATTCAAGAGGTTTTCTTGGAGCAAGCTTTATAGAAGCTTTCATAGATATTTTCACCAAAGTTCCCATGCATCTGATCATAGATTGACATTTGTATTGCCGAAGAAAGATTACAAAGTTCATGACAGATAAGGAGCCAGACAGATTGTTTGAATGCGGTTATATATAACACACAAATCTGAATAAATACATCTCAAACTTAATCAGGCATATTATGTTATAAAACCAACTACTTCCCTCTGGTAACACTGACCTGGAGTGCATGTGAAGACAAAAAGTCTGAAGTGATTTAATGTATTGCATAGAATTACCTTCACACTGAAGCCATAATCTGTCGGGGCGCCATAAACTTTTCTTGCAGATAATAATGTGTAGACATCACTGTCGCTAAACTCTGCAATGAACTGCAGGTGCCTGGGTTCCTTAATAAAATCAAATAAAATAATGATCCATCATTAAAACATGACTCAAAACCCAAATTCATTGCTATCCAGGATGTTTAATTTTAAAAGTGTTAAAATAATTTCTCCTATCCCTGTTAAATATACAGAAACAACTAAAAGTAAGCTATTTGCAGGTTGATTTCCCAGAAATGTTGCTCTGTGGCGCTATCAAAACATTGCTCTGATTGTTTGAGCATTCCGACCAGCCTGAGTCTGACACAGCAACAGTGGCTAAACCAAAGGTGTGCGTTTGGGGGCGAGACTATGTTTAGCAACGATAGTTTTTGAGACTCTTTGTGTTGCCGCTAGTTGAGCAGAAATTACATACTTCAGCTTTTACTGTGAGGAAACTTGAAATTCAGTTCACTTAGGCTGTGATATTGCAGCTCATTTAAACACTTTCATCACTAGATCATAACTAGTTATCAAATCTACTACAGAATTTAAAGTGTTTGCATTTGTTTAAGAACCTCATATACTGTCAGGCATTTTTACATCTTTTCCAGAACTTTCTAGTCCCTCACACAGGGACTAGTGCTGGTCTTTTCTCTTCTAAACAGATCTGCCCGCTCAGTTACATTGATGATGTAATACGCATATCCATGACAGGAGATAGCACACTAACGTGTTGCAATGACGGGAGCTTTATCTCGTTCTCAAGAATACCGTTAGTGAGGCAAGGCAAAATAAAGAGAGAAAGAGAGGGAAGTAAAAACGCCACACAAAAACAGGCTTTGTCTCACCTTTATACACCTCACCTCTCTCATTTCAAATTGACAGAGAAACAGAAACGTAAGCTAGACTAGTATGGTGTGGGCTCACAAACTGGCAGCACTGTTATACTTCTGACACACACACACACACACACACACAATGGGGTGTTTCTTCAACTACGGTCACTTTTGGTTTTGTGGATTTCCGTAAAATACTTTTTTTACACTGACTATTTTTTATTTTTTTTTGTTTAATAGTTTACTGTCTACAAACATTGTCAAAATTGTATATTTGTATATAATATAATTTCATAGCTAATGTTTCCGAGCTAAAATTGTATGTATCCTAAATGCACACAATTAAATCATATTTTTTCAAACATCACTTGTCTCATGTTTCATCTAATGTGTGCTCTTCACTGACACATAATAACTTAAAACAAATTAAATAAATAAATAATAATAAAAAAAAAAACCTTATTAGCGGCAATTTCTTTTGGTGTGTAAATATGGGACTGTCGTAATATTTGAAAAATAAATACACTTTTTTCACCAGAAATATTTATATGGTTTAATATTGCAAGGCTAAAAAAGTAAAATCTACATATAAAAAAATCATTTGAAAAGTAGCAAATAAAAATGAAGGCTTGTTAAGCATGAAATTGCCCTACAAAAAAATGATTTAGCTAATAAAGTTTAAAAATCACTTGTAAGCAGAATATTTTTATTGGGCACCATTTATAATTAAGTTGTAATTTTGTCAAATCATGTAAAATGTGTGAAAATATAATTTACTTGTTTGTATTAGGGATGGATAAATGCTATGAAATTAGCCTCAGCAATTCAAAATAGCAATTCCAAAACTTATTAAAATGTAATTTCCACCCCAGAATGCTATTAAACAATATTTACACTGCCTGGTCAAAAGATGTCACATACTCTAATATTTCGTAGGACCACCTTTAGCTTTGATTACAGCGCACATTCATTGTGGCATTATTTCGACAACCTTATGCAACATCACATCATTTATTTCCGACCAGAGCTGCATTCATTTTTGGCTGAGATCTTGTATTGATGACGGGAGAGTCAAACCACACCATAAAGTCTTCTCCAGCACATCCCAAAGACTGTCAATGGGTTTAAGGTTAGGACTATTTAGTGGCCAGTTCATGTATGAAAATGATTCCTCATGCTCCCTGAACCTCTATTTCACAATTTGAGCCTGATAAATCTTGGCATTGTCTTCCTGGAATATGCTTGTGCCATCAGGGAAGAAAAACGGTAATCCTGCAATAACATTGAGTTGAGTGCTTTTGGAGCTAGCATTGGATAAAAATGTCTTGTTTTGAAGGCACTGTATCTCTGGTATAGGTGTGTGTGTGTGTGTGTGTGTGTGTGTGTGTGTGTGTGTGTGTGTGCGTGTGTGTGTGCGCGTGCGCGGGCATGTGTGTGTTCACAAGGTGGCCAGTGTCATGAGAATCTTTGACAGTGACAAAAGAACAGATCATCATCTTTCTATATATGACAAAATAATTGACATTTCTCAAAATGTTCATTTTAACTGTATATTTTTTAGAGTGGTGTATTCTGCTACACCAGGATAGTAGGATAAGAGTGGATCTTTTTAAAAAACTAACAAAAAAACATAATGGCCTGCATATGATGATTATAATGGTAGTACTGTATATCATAGTATTTCATTGTTTTAAGAACCACACTTTTACGAGAATTTTGCTATATATCTATATGTAAAGTTTTATTTTACTTCTGTTAATTCAACCCGGTATCACGCCAAGGCGTGAAATAGACACGCTGGTCCACTAGCGGATGCGTGTCGGTGTCACGCTTTGCCTCCTCTAGGCGTGTGCATGACACGCGCGCGTCTAGGTAGAATACCGGCAGGGGGGCAATCATTTCCTCAACGCCAACAACTCTCCGCGCACCAAAGAGTAAGCGATATATCGCGTTCTCCAGTTCCGGTTAGCAGGATATATATTTTTTTATATATATATATATATATATTTATTTACATCAGCATAAGATACTCGACAGCCCACAGCAACGTTAGGATTTCTTCATGAAAGCAGCACTATAATGAACAAACATGTCCTGAACAAGTATGTGTAGTAACCCTTTATTGTCACATAGTCACAAGTGAAAGTAAGCAGCGAAATTGGCCATCATCCTGCCCGTGCGAACGTACAATACGACAACGGTATCGCTTACTCTTTGGTGCGCGGAGAGTTGTTGGCGTTGAGGAAATGATTGCCCCCTGCCGGTATTGCAACAACACGCGCGCGTGTCATGTACACGCCTAGAGGAGGCAAAGCGTGACACCGACACGCATCCGCTAGTGGACCAGCGTGTCTATTTCACGCCTTGGCGTGATATCGGGTTGGTTAATTACATGTGTCCATTATGTAGTGAATAGCATATACCATAGTCTGCTCACCATATTCAATTTAAAAAAGTAATTAAAATATTTTTTAATAAAAGAGTGTGACCCTCAAGGCTGAAAGGATCCTGGCTTCCGGCCCCCCGGCTTTCCAAAGTTGAGTACCCCCGGTATAGCGTGTCATTTGAAATGAGTTATAATTTTGTAAAATTATGCAAAAAGTATATATATATATATATATATATATATATATATATATATATATATATATATATATATATATATATATATATAGGCTACACTAAATAGCTAATTATGAAATTATATTTAGCAAGACATTTTATTCCAAATATTTGTAAAATGCCATGTCCACCACCATATATTGCTCCACAGAATGTTATAGGAGTTCTTAATTTAATGTTAAGGATAATTCATATTTTGAGATGTGATGGAAATTGTGATTGTTGGTTCAGAAAATGCATGTATAACCTCTGTAAGACATGAACCTAGTTTCCATCCACTTTTCGCAACTGTTTTGTTATTGACAAAGTGAAAATGAGTAAAAAAATATTTGCGAAATTTGGCGTCTTCTCACTGTTTCCATTCAAATGGCCTTTTTGTTATCACTGTTCGCGACGAGCATATATCACTGCTAGCCCACCGGGAAAAGTCCCGGTGTCGCTGTCCTTTTCTACATTTCGCGGCCCCCTTCGGCATACAAAGGCACCATTTTGCATCCCTCTTCAACCTATTGCGGCCCGTTCTGCCCCGTTTCGCGGCTGGCCCACCGGGAAAAGTCTCAGTAATTCTGTTTGACTCAAACAGATTTTAAATCACATCTGGAAGCTATAATCCTTCAATGTGATTTCTTATAAGCTCAATGACTCTTATGCTTTAGTATGGAGGTAGTATGATGAGCATACTGTAATATCATAATGTTATTGCTTTTAGACCACTTCACAAATAAGATATTCTAACACTAAACCTAACCCTACAGAATGTAATACAACCGACTTTTTAGTCTACAAAACAGGGTAAGGCTAATTTAAGTTTGTGTAAAGAAAAGGCAATTACGTTGTGTATATAGGCCTGACAATATTATATATATATAGATTTTTTTTTTTTTGTTTGGTAATTTTTTTTTCTTTTATTAATTATTCTAATTTAATACAGGGAATTTTGCATTTTTTTCGGCATTTTTTCAAAAGTAAGCTAAACAATCATTTTATAGATTTGGGCTATATGTTAGTGTTCCAAAAAAGCACACTGAATCTTTTCTCCTAGTATTGTGTATTTGTTTTTAATTTAAAACATCTTTGTGCATAGAATAAATGGAGGACTATAGGTCCTATGTGGCCATTCATTTGTTCTCCATGCACTTGTTGATGACAGGTGCATGATACGAGATATTTGTGTTGGCACTCTTGGAAGTGTCATGACGCAGATGTGTTAGCAGCATCGGATCTGTGCAGATATGCCGTGAAGGCCAATCCATAACAGTGAGTAATGCTTCACCATATACAATAAATTGGCTTTCAAGAAAGTATTCCTTGTTGTCATGATTAAAACAGGCTAACGACTGGGGTAGATTCTGTCACATGACACTATATTTTTGCGTTAATGACAATTTTCTCGACACAATGTACATCCAAACCAGTTTTTAGTAACATTTCAAGTATCAACATTGAGTTTATGCACTAGAGTTAAATGGAAAAATATGATCTCAACCCGTTTGACAATAATTTGCGTTTCTATCAGCTATAGTCAACTTTTTGATGCACTACACCTTTTGTAGCAAAACCACCCTTGGATGGGAAACAGCTAATGTTAGTAGACAACTTAAGCTATCGAGAGTGTAAAAAGTCTGTTTAAAGGGAGTCTGTTTTCTATGAATCTGGGCCAGAAGTGCCCATAGTTAAAGAAACTCCCTCATATCATGTACTGTAGAGCAAAGTCCTCTTACATCATGAACAAAAAGCGCCATTGTTTTATACACAACAAAAAAGGGAAAAAGAAACATGGCCGAAATGGCTGGAACAGTGCAGTGCAGGTACACAGCTCACCTGTTGTTTGACTGTGAAGGGTTCGGCACTTGGCATGAGTGTTAGACAAATCTGGCTCTACCAGTTTGACTGAGCTAAGCTCCATAATTATGCACTGTAAGATCTAACTATCACATCGAGTAACAAGGTTTAGACATGCAGTTCACCTTTAAGGGATTCTAATAAGTAAGAGCAAGTGGTACTGTGAATGATTAAAGCTAATCCCTGCAGACTTTGTAGTACTGAGATCAGAAGGTGGAGAGTTTTCACAGACTAACTGGAACTTTCTTTGTATAGGTTACAAAAAAAGGCCTAAAACTCATGTATTTATTTATTTTTAGCAAATGAACAGTGAAAGGGGTTGCTTAAACCTCAGAAAATGTTGTTCAGCAATTTCAGCATTTCAATTAATAAACTAAATATAACACTAATTATAGAATTGACTTTTTATGTACAGTTTGCAATTTTTGCAACCCTGTAACCAACATTTGAGTACTGTTAAAATACCCTGATTTGTGTGATTTAGTTATTTTCTACAAAATAAGCAGTACATAAATATCAAAATAAAAGAACAAATTTTATCAAAAGAAAAAACAACAATATAGTGTATGCCAGAATTGGTAGCAGGGTTGCATATTTAGCCTTAATTACAATATCACTCAATAGGTGCTTGCTAGTTTGGGACCAAATGTTGGTTTATAATTATAGAAAAAAAAAGAAAAAAAAAAATATTTTATATATTTATCTAGTCAGTGTAGAGTTAAAACAGTATAGCTAAGATATGTGCTGTTTTGTTTATTTCATTTATTTACAGTATTGCTACTCGTGTATTACTACTTTCTTCAGTGTGTCTCCGTATTAACTTGGTAATTGTAAATATTGTATGTGTACATATATATATATATATATATATAGACACACACACTGTATAGCCTACTGTATATTCATTCACTTTTCATTTTGATTTCACATTCTATATAATAAACCTCTTTGCAATGCATTTTTCCATGTTTATTGGCTTTTTGTTCCAGCATACAAAATTTTTTAATTTTAATGTTACATCCTGACACCATCTTGGGGTTGTAGCACTTACATTTCACATAAATGAAATAAACAAATATTGATAATTTTTCTTACAAGTACTTTGGGACCAGGGTTGAAAGGTTGAGCTGGATGAAACTATTCAACACTACAATTAATGTAAACATTTAGAACATAGAATGAGATACACTAATTTAATGTGTTTTAAATGGATATTCAACCAAAAAAAACAAAACAAAAAAAATGCCATCCCAGATGTGTATGAATTTTTGTTTCTTCTGCTGAATATCTCAGCTCTGTAGGTCCATAAAATGCAAGCGAATGGTGACTTGACTTTCAAAGCTCCAAAAATCCCATAAATGCAGCATAAAAGTAATCCACTAGACTCCAGTAGTTTAACATATGTCTTCTGAAGTGATCCAATTGCTTTTGGTGAGAAACAGATCAATATTTACATCCTGTTTTACTATAAATCTCCATTTTCACTTTTAGAATGTAAAAGCGAAAGTGGAGATTTATAGTAAAAAAGGACTTAAATATAATCTGTTTCTGAACAACAACTATCACATTGCTTCAGGAGATATGAAATTAACCACTGGAGTTGTATGGATTACTTGTATGCTGCCGTTTTTGTCGGGAGTCTCCCGTATTTCACACCGATCTCCCGCCGTTTTCTCGGATCTCCCGTTTTGTTATTTCTCCCGGGAAAGTCTTTGTATGGCCTAAACCTCATTTTAAGAATAATCACATCAATATATTATTCCAAGATTGTCCAGTTGCCAGATCTTGAATGAAATGCATCCTAATCACACAATCGACACATCATACAAATTTCAACCCATTTGAGATCTCAACCTGGCAACCCACAACCCAGTTGCACTTTTGACATCTGCGCAGGTAGTAGACATGGGAAGTTGAATCAAGCATCACTGGTAGATTGGAGGAGAATACTCAGGTGGTGCTCCGGTGAAAAAAAGAAATATCATGTAAATTTAACAAAAGCTGGACGGAAGAATTACATTTCATATCTCGAAGCCATATCGACAATGCCCAATGCCAATGCCCCTTTGCAAAGTGAGTCGCACTGATTTTAATATCGGACAAGGTGGGGAAAATGACGTTACTCAGCACATTAAATCACAGTGACACAATTTGTATGTATTTAGCCCCCCCACCACCCACCCACCCCGCTCAGAGGTCTCCTGAATTTTAGTACCCAAATGTTGACAGGTATGATGATGCCTTAATGGGACATTTGGAGCTTCAAAGGTCTAGTTACCAATTACTTGACCTACAGCGATGAGATATTCTTCAAAATATCTTTGTGTGCTGCAGAAGAAAGAAAGTCATGCACATCTGAGATGACATGAGGGTGGGTAAATGGTAAGAGAATTTTCATTTTTGGCTGAACTATCGCTTTAAACTAGCTACTTTTCATGTTACTGTGTGTTAATATTATGTTCGTTTCGCGGACATTTTTAATAGGTCTCTCAACAAAAGCATGAGAATTTAGCTTCTAATGCTTTTAAAAATAAAAAAAATGTACCACGGTGCAAATTGCTTAATATATATATATATATATGACAGATTTGTACAAACCTTGGACATGCCCTTGTTAGAGAAGTATAATCCTGATCTTCTTAACACAAAGTAGAACTTCTTCCATGATTTCCTGCCATGCTCTTTGGCGTGAAGGAACCCGTGAATCTCAGGACAAGAGCTGGAACTGAGAAAGGTCTGCAGAAGAAACATTAGACAACTCAAGATGAAACAAGTGTTTTTTCCACTGAAAGCTGAAGTGAGTAAATTCTGTCTCAGTAGTGGCAACAAAAGAAATAGGCACCTGTATAAGTTGAGATTGGTTCATGATTCCGTTGGTTTCACTCGATATAGACACCATGTGCTCTGGGAAAAAATCCTGCAATGACCAAAAGGACCATGACAAAACAAAACCACATTACAATTCAGCTCAACCAGATGAGATAAACTAAAACTGGGCTCCCCAGTGAATTAATGACACTTTAACAGGACAGAACACATACACAAATGCACACTCACAAGAGGCTTTTTGAAGAACTCGTATTTGGCGTGATTCTTCCTGAAGAACAGGCAGCCGCTTGAGTCCATGCCCCAGCTCGACTGCACCTCAATAACTAACTCATGGTCTTCTATAGTTCTCTCTGGAAATCACATACAAACATCAGATTACTAGATTCTCATAGATTATCTTCCAAGTTAATGATACCATGATGCTTTAATGACCTCATATTAATTTAGTGACTACATGAAACATTTATATAAATGGTGATAATTCACAGGACCTACGATATTTATTTTATTTCTTTTTAGATGTATTTAGACCACATAAACATAATGATGACATGATGCAAGACATGTGAGACTGCCTGTGCATTAAAGTGTAAAATATTCTTCGTCGCAGAAAAATAACGTTGTGATGAGGAGGAGTGCCGGGCCAGCCCGGGCCGTGACAACATACACCCGGCCACCAATTGGGCTAATCAGCCGAGGAGAGGGATAAATGCAGCCGGAAGTGGCAGTTCGGGAGAGAGAGACCCACACGCAGCTGCCGTGTGTATGTATTTATGTTTATGTTTGTGTCTTTTTGTTTAAGTTCTTATTAAAATATTACTTTGACTGTTCAGCTAGTTCCTGCCTCCTCCTTTCCCATTTTTCCCAACCTTGCTAAATTGGTGCCAAAACCCGGGAAGGAGGAGGGATGCACTGTAGTGGAGTCCTCGCCACTGCCGTCCGCCCAAAGGAGCAGCCACGGCCTTCTGTCGTGGATCGGAGGAGTCACTGCTGGGCGGCGTCCGCGAGGGGAGGAGGGACTTGCTGCTACAGCACCCCTCAGTTTTTCTAATGGAAATCTGTGGTCAAATATGGGACTGCAACAAACCCTCATTGAGACCAATTGGGGCAGAAATGAATCTGTCCAAAGTGCCAAACCAAAGGTAACTTTATGATTAGTGCTTGCCAGCAGTGTGACAGATTGCAAACATGGCGAGCACCAGGGCTGGACTGGTAATCTGGCATACCGGGCATTTTCCCAGTGGGCCGACGCACTTTTGTGCCGATCAGAGGCGTAATGGCCGTCAGGAGAACCGTGCGGGCCAGTGGGTCGGCCATGAAATGGTCCGAATGGACCACGATAAGCTAAAACGAGCCGCCACATTATGCAGAACAGACCACAAAATGGCGACGCGATATGCAGAAAAGGACAGCGAACACCCCTCCCCCATCCCCCGCTCAAATGTTGGGCCAGTTGCTATGTCAAATCCCAATCCGATTTCTCTTCCCAGTCCAGCCCTGGATAAAAGTGATTCTGTTGTGTTAGAAATTGGGAAAATTATGACTCTATTTAAAAGGGTCTCTAAAAACATTTCATAAAACGTGGAAGCCTTTTTTAGATTACATTGATACCATTGACCTGTCACCTGAGAATGCAGATGAGGAATTATTATTATTATTATTTTTTTTTATTGTATTTGTTGTATGTCTTATGTACTGCTGTGTGTAATTGTCTTTGGGTATTGGTGAGAAGTGGGTAGGTCAGGTGGGGGGGAGAGGGGATTTCAAATTGGAAAAAAGCAGTACTGTGGTGTTATTTTTTAAATACATTGTTAATATGTCTACACACAATTTTAATAAAGACATTGAGAAAATAAAGAAATTCTATCATTTTATTTTTATTTTTAATTGACGACTGTCCCACAGTCATTAACCAAAATGAAAGGCTTTGGACAGTAACTCGTAAAAAAAAACAAAAAACAAAAAAACATCATTAAAAGATTTGAAATGTTTTCTTAACAATGATAAAAGAGTACGATACATTATGAGACTCTTGACTCTCTAGACCCGCTGAGCCACAGCCGCCCCGTTGAGCTGATACGAGAAAGCAATCAAAAGTTATAACACTACACATAACATAATAACTGTACATACAAACCAATTACACATCCAAACTCATAAATGAATATAGATTTTCATAGCATGGAGACATGATTTTAGTCATTCGATCTCCCAAAATGTGTGCCTTTTGAATCAATGAGTCTCTATCAGTGAGTCTGTGTCACATACTTGGCGCCATCTCCTGGCGGCCATGTGTAACATTGTGCTTCATGTGGATTATCTGATGATCTTTGCATCTGATTACCTTGTGTGAGGGCTCGTTTGAAAGGAAATCACACCTTCTACGTAATGCTATATAATACTTTATGTTTATGTGTCGAGATGTTATAAGCGAAAGTGCGGCATATAAGAAACACCTGTTCACATGAAACAAAAATGTCAAAGACAAATTCTTAGCTATTACTCGCTGTATTTTTGTCTGTGAGTAAATGAAAATTAGCTGGTTGTATTCTACTCTTTGTGAGCTTTCCAACAACATATGACACATATATATTTGATCAGTTTAATGTTTTTTCTGATTTCAATAATATGTACATTGCACATTTTTTTAAAATGATCAAAATGGAGCACTTCTGTTTGGTCTGCAAATTTAAAAGCACATGTTTTGGTCATAATACCCACATGCATTGTTAAGTAGAGCTTCTAAGCTTTCAAACGATACCTATTTTGTGTTGGTCAAGACTGAAGTTATTAATATTTTGTCCATTTTTTTTTTCTTCCGAGCTTAAAGGGTTGCCTATGAATAATAAATGCTGTAAAAACAATATTGTTCATTGTTTGTTGATGACACCTAATGCATTAACTAATGTTACCAAATTGAACCTTATTGTAAAGTGTTACTATGTACTTCTTAACAAAGTGGACAAATGTTTCAGTGAAGAGCATCCTTGAGAGGAATTATGAGTGATAATTGAAAGTGATGTTTGAAGAAAACAAAGAAAAATCTTTTTCAGGCATTTGCCAGTATGCACTTTACCGTTATAAACAATATACTGTTTGCACTTCTAATTACAGATTAACTTTCATTGACTCTGAACAGGTACTGTGCACAATGGAAATAAAACGTAATCTATTCTAATCTAATCTAATTTTATCTAATCTTAGGAAAATCCCATATCACAGAATATAAGTATTCTTCTCTCTTCATGAGTTTGAAGCATTATGAAGCAGTGATTAAACACATTAACCAATGGCGCAAAAGTGCCCAGGCATTTAAGAACATCTGTCTGCCAGCATTCAAGCAGGGTTTTATACCAGATGTTAAAGACGCCACATGCATTATTTACAGTATCTTCTAGGTTACCACTGCAGGAGTTTCACACAGGTATCTGTACGAGTGGCAACATTTCTGTGTGCTGTCTTCGTATATACAGTATATTAAATGCGCCATACAGTCTAATTTTGCTCTGGAAAGAGATAATCTTCAAAACATGATCTTGGAACAGTGCGGCCCTTGTCATTCTCTGATAAACTACATAGCCTGAAGTATGTGGACATCCAAAACAAGATCACTTAGCTTATCTGATCATAGCCAAAACAAACAATGTTAACACAGTTTCCAACTGAATATATCTGTCCGTTCGTTGCAATTACGCTATGGAAATTAATAAGTACAAAAGATACCATTTTCCTGCATGGCTGCATCTAAACAGATGCGTTCCATGCAGACATTAAACTTGCATTTAGGGTTGCTGGAGCTCAGTAATATTTAATGATAAAGTGAAATAATGAGCTTCTCACACGTCTCTCTCATTGTTATTGAAGGTCGCCCGTTATCAAGTCATCATTCTGAAAAATATGTTAATAATTATTCCGTCAAACCCACGGCGCACTGGGACGGTGAAAGTCAAGACTTGGAAACAAATGAGGCCAGTAAAATCTCATACTATTAAACATATAGTTCAAACTCTACATTCTGACTGGATAAGACACGTTCGAAGCCATTGTAAAATGCTGAAAAATGCACTCCAGTATGACCACACATTTTATATTAGACTAACTTTTTTATCCCTTAGGATGACTTAAAAAAAATGCAAATAATTATAATAATTATAATCACCAAAACAACAAGAATAATTAAAAAAATGACTTTGTATGACTTTCTTTTTTGGAACACAAAAGGAGATGTCTTAGTCACTGTTTAATTTCATTGCATCTTTTTTCAATGGCAGTGAATGGTGACTGAAGTCACCACAAGTCAATGGTTTATAGCCATGGCAAAAAGTATTGGCAGTGACATCAATTTTGTGTTTTGCAAAGATTTCTGCTTCAGTTGTTGTGGTGTTGATTCACATTGTTTCTAGATTATTGTGCAGAGTGATCAGATGCATTTTAAATAATTGCAAAAAGCTTAATTGGCCAAAAAAATGAACTTCATCACAAAAACCCAAATTTCACTGTTTTTTGGTCCATGCACAAAATGACCAGCTAACATCATTTCACTAATCATATCAGCAGCACCTGGGAAAGTGTGAACAAGTACTAGTCTGGTGAAATCACTTTATCATTCTGATTAGATTATAAGAGCAGACTGATTGCTATAAATGAGGGAAGAAGTGCTTCCAATCATTGTGTTCTTGTTAGCAATGGTTATCTCTTAAGAAAGACGTGCAGACATCATCGCTTTGCATCAAAATGGCCTCACATGAAATTAAACTGCTGCAAAGAATATTGCACCTGAAATAACCATTTACAGGATCATCAAGAACTTCAAGGAGAGAGGTTTAAGCACACTGAAGAAGGCTTCAGGACGTCCCAGAGTGTCCAGCAAGCACCAGGACCGACTCCTCCTGCGGAGTCAGCTACAGAATCGTGTCACCACCAGTGCAGAGCTCAATATTGGCAGCCGGTTGGTGTGAGTGCATCTGCACGCACAGTGAGGTCGAAGACTTTTGGCAATGGCCTGGTTTCAAGAAGGGCAGCAAAGAAGCCACTTCTCTCCAAGAAAAACATCAAGGACAGACTGAAATTCTGCAGGAAGTACAAGGATTGGACAGCAGAAGTCTGGTGCAAAGATATTTTCTCTGAAGGCCCCTTCCGACTGTTTGGGACATCTGGAAAATCGATAGTCAGGAGAAGAAAATGTGAACGCTACCATGAGTCCTGTGTCGTGCCAACAGTGAAGCATCCTGAGACCATCCATGTGTGGGGTTGCCTTTCATCACAGGGAGTGGGCTCTCTCACAATTCTGCCCAAAAACACTGCCATGAATAAAGAATGCTATCAAAACGTCCTGCAAAAGCAACTTCTCCCAACAATCCAGCATGATGGGGCACCATGTCACAAGGTAAGAGTGATAATGAAGTGGCTCGGAGATCATTACATTTACATTTTGGATCCATGGCCAGACAATTCCCCAGATCTTAATCCCATGGAGAACCTGTGGTCAATCCTCAAAAGGCAAGTGGACAAACAGAAGCCCGCAAATTGTGATCAAGTCCAAGCACTAATAAGTCAAGAATGAACCACCATCAATCAGGATTTGGCCCAGCATGCCAGAGGGAGTTGCAGAGGTTATGAAGAACACGGGTCAACACTGTAAATATTGACTCTTTGCATCTATTTAATTTTTTTGTCAATAAAAGCCTTTAAAACTTATGAAACACTTCTTATTGTTTTCCAGTATAACATAGAAACTTGTGAAAAAATAATCTACAAATATTGAAGCAGCAAACTTTGCAAAATACAAAATTTATGTCACTGCCAAAGCTTTTGGCCACAGCTGTAGATTGTTTTGAGGGTGAATAAATGATGACAGAATTTTTGGTTGGACTATTCCTTTAACCCCATTTTCCTCAAGTCCTCAAACCAGTCCAAATGACGGTCAGTTTTAAATTCCTGATGACAATTATTTCAATGGGCCTTTTGTGGTTGATTGCATCAAATTCAGCTGTACCTTGTTAACAGCCAACAACATTTATATTCATAACTTTCATTCGCCTGCCATGCTTAATCAAAACAGCAAAATGCTTTTTAATCTACAGATTCTAATTCAATTAGAAAAGAGAAGCTTACCGATGCCCAGATGAGGCATCTGCTCAAACAGAGTCCAGCTGTGGTCATCAATACAGTGATTCTTCAGTATAAACTGCTGGCAGATGTCCCGGGCGGTGATGTCAGTTGGCACCTCTACAGTACGGCTGGTGTTGTCTTCACTGTACACTTTAATTACCTGCAATACAACAGGAAAGAAATAAAAATAGCCTTTATATTTTGCACTATTGTATATAGGATAGAAGATTACTATTTACTGAATAATGTCAGAATACACTACCACCACAGGTATTTAAAAAAACAGAAAGTGAGACAGTAGTCATTCATTCACAATAAACTTTTAAAACAGTACTTTATTATTTGTCACATGAGCTTAATTCAGGAAGCAACATCCTGTTCTTTTTTCCCCATTTTGATCCAATTTTATGTAAAATAAATAAATAAATACATCTGCAGTCAGATCAAACAATGAGTAAAGAAAGAGATGTTCTGATAAAACTGTGTCTGATATTACTTCCAGTTCATTCGTCATACTAGTACATATGCTGTATTCTGGTCATTTTTTTTTTTTACTTTGGAATACAATTCCTTGACTTTGCTCACATATGGTGAGTGGAAACACAAACAAAAAGAATGGACAATTTTCTTTACATTTTATTGATTTTATTTTGCTTTGTAACAGCTGCGGTGTTCCTGATCAAAAATGACCGGCCATTGGAAATGAGTGGATTAGATTAAAAAATACAAAAATATTAAGTGTTCAGGAGCATCCCGATCCTTTAGATGAACACATTAGTTACACAATGTGTGTTGAGGGCTCTTTTGTTCAGGAACTTATAATGTACTCTCTTTGAGGAATATTTCATGATCTACTTATGTTGTGTTTGGGCTCGTTTGAATTGCTGAAAGTCATGGTATGTCATTGTCTATGTTATATGTATGTTTCTGGAAGTAATAAGTAAAAATATGACAAAAAGAAACCCATTTATTCTACTAAAACTCACTGCAGATTGGCCTCTGAGTGAAACAAATGTATTATTTGCATTCGACATATTGAGACCTTTCCAACGATATATAACACATGGCTGTATCATAATTTTTATAGTTATACCAGATGTAAAAACAAATTTGCAAATAATGAGATGAAACAGTTCTTATTTGTCAGCTAATTAAATAGCATTGTTTAAGAATTGGTAGGATCATCTATATGTCCTACTGCTATAAGTCTTCTGCGTCCCATCCAAGGGCCAGACATGGAGATTCCAGAGGTCCGGTCACGGGTGCCTGATGGTGCCCCGTCCCTGAGGAAGAAGGTCCTTCCTCAGGGGAATTCGCCAGGTGGGGCTGTAGCGAGGAGCATACTACATCCAGGAGGGCCAATATGGGGCCACTGAGAGGATCTGCTCCTCATCCTCCCTGACCTTACACAATGACTGTGCAAGTAGGCTCACTGGGGGGGGGGGGCATTCTTTTGCAGCCCCAGGGGCCAGCTGTGTGTCAGGGCATCTGTGCCGAGGGGAGCCTCAGTCAGAGAGTACCAAGTGGGCAGTGGGAGTATTCTGGGGAAGCGAACAGGTCTACCTGTGCTTCCGAATCGACTCCAGATCAGCTGGACCACCTGAGGGTGGAGTCTCCACACTCTACTGAGTGTAACCTGTGGTGATAGCACGTCCTCTGTGCTGTTGAGGTGGCCCAGGATGTGGGTGGCTCGCAGCAACTTCAGCCGCTGCGGACTCCAAAGGAGGACACCACGGGCGAGTTGTGACATTCGATGAGAGTGTAGGTCGCCTAGGCGGCTGATGGACGCAATTGTCACTGTGTTGTCCGTCCGGATCAACACATGCTTGCCCCGGATCAACGGCAAAAGCCTCCTCAGGAGATTGCCTTACAAACCTGGGGAGTCGCCGAGCACCCCCTGGCAGCCCCACCGTCGAGGGTAGTGAGAGAGGACGAGCCCGCGAACCGGGTCCTGGCAGTGAAAGGTGCCCGCCACGACCGTGTGAGCTCATCATGCACTCGCATCAGAGATGTCTGGGCTCCGCAGGAGCGACCCCTAAATCATCGACACAATGTCGAGTGAGTGACAGACGGGGAACTGACTTTTACATGTCGTATTCTATGTTTTGGCACAGTTCCCTGGTGCAATGAACTCTAGAGGCACTGTAACTACTTTGCGTTTAATTTTACTTTTACACAAATCACATAAATCACATAAAACATATTTTTTTCTCTAGTACTCACACAGTGCTATGTTATGATATTGAAACACTTTACTGCAACACATAATTTGAAAAACAACACAATTTAACACTTGAATTACAGACTCGCCTACATTTACACTTATTCCAATGTGATTAGCTTGCGCGGTAGCTCACCTGATTTTGGACAGCTAAAATGCAAGATGAAACGTGAGAAAAAGAAGTTACATGAACTGACACAGTTTCTTCAGAAAATGTGCTTTTCATGACACATTTTCTTTTTCCGCACTAGGTTTAGGTGTTGATTTAGGGTAAGGATGTCTGTTTTGTTCATCTCTCGTTTGCTTTTAGGACACTATTGGTTAGTTTTAAGTGTTGGTTTGGGGTAAGGATGTCTGTTTTGTTCATCTCTCGTTTGCTTTTAGGACACTATTGGTTAGTTTTAAGTGTTGGTTTGGGGTAAGGATGTCTGTTTTGTTCACCTCTTGTTTGCTTTTAGGATACTATCGGTTAGGATTAAGTGTTGGTTTGGGGTAAGGATGTCTGTTTTGTTCATCTCTCATTTGCTTTTAGGATACTATCGGTTAGGATTAAGTGTTGGTTTGGGGTAAGGATGTCTGTTTTGTTCATCTCTCATTTGCTTTTAGGACACTATTGGTTAGGTTTAAGTGTTGGTTTATGGTAAAGATGTCTGTTTTGTTCATCTCTCATTTGCTTTTAGGACACTATTGGTTAGGTTTAGGTGTTGGTTTATGGTAAAGATGTCTATTTTTTTCACCTCTCATTTGCTATTAGGACACTATTGGTTAGGTTTAAGTGTTGGTTTGGGGTAAGGATGTCTGTTTTGTTCACCTCTCGTTTGCTTTTAGGACACTATCTGTTAGGTTTAGGTGTTGGTTTATGGTAAAGATGTCTGTTTTGTTCATCTCTCGTTTGCTTTTAGGTCGCTATCAGTTAGTTTTAAGTGTTGGTTTATGGTAAGGATGTCTGTTTTTTTCATCTCTCATTTGCTTTTAGGACACTATTGGTTAGTTTTAAGTGTTGGTTTATGGTAAAGATGTCTGTTTTGTTCATCTCTCATTTGCTTTTAGGACACTATCGGTTAGTTTTAAGTGTTGGTTTATGGTAAAGATGTCTGTTTTGTTCATCTCTCATTTGCTTTTAGGACACTATTGGTTAGGTTTAAGTGTTGGTTTGGGGTAAGGATGTCTGTTTTGTTCACCTCTTGTTTGCTTTTAGGACACTATCGGTTAGGTTTAAGTGTTGGTTTGGGGTAAGGATGTCTGTTTTGTTCACCTCTCGTTTGCTTTTAGGACACTATCTGTTAGGTTTAGGGGTTGGTTTATGGTAAATATGTCTGTTTTGTTCACCTCTCATTTGCTTTTAGGTCGCTATCAGTTAGTTTTAAGTGTTGGTTTATGGTAAGGATGTCTGTTTTTTTCACCTCTCATTTGCTATTAGGACACTATTGGTTAGGTTTAGGGGTTGGTTTATGGTAAAGATGTCTGTTTTGTTCATCTCTCATTTGCTTTTAGGACACTATCGGTTAGTTTTAAGTGTTGGTTTATGGTAAAGATGTCTGTTTTGTTCATCTCTCATTTGCTTTTAGGACACTATCGGTTAGTTTTAAGTGTTGGTTTATGGTAAAGATGTCTGTTTTGTTCATCTCTCATTTGCTTTTAGGACACTATTGGTTAGGTTTAAGTGTTGGTTTGGGGTAAGGATGTCTGTTTTGCTCACCTCTCGTTTGCTTTTAGGACACTATCGGTTAGGTTTAGGTTATAGTTTTTAGGCTAAGGAGGTGCGTTTCATTCATTAAAGCCTCCATATAACATTCACAATAAAAATCTATAAATAAAACCTTTTAATGTGATCACACTGAATTAAAATCAATGGAAATATATATAAAAAGAACTCTCAGAGTGCAAGGAGACTTTTTCATGGAAGTGGGGGTTCGCTGCAGAGCTGCAGAAATCTCTTATTGATGGATCTTTTTCTTTCAGGATAATCATTAGCGTACTTCTTCAGACAGTCGTATGGACTAATTTTATGGTGCTATGACAGACATTTTTGTCACATGATCCTCTTGAAAATAAACATGTTCATTTTGTACTTTCATCCAATTTTATTTAATGCAGTATTTTAGTATGCCATTCCGAACATTGTCATGAATACGCAGTCCTGCCATGCAGTTTAAACACAAGATAATTTGCCACACTGCAATAAGCTCTTGCCATTCTACCTTCCGGGATCTGATCATTAGATACAGTGTAACTCCACCATCCCATGGGGACAGTTTGAACTAAATTTCACATCATGCCCTATATACTGTATGCAACAACCCGTTCATTCAAACTCCAAGCATGCTGACCTGAAGTCATGAATGTACCCTTTCATGAATGCAGAAGTTCCTTGCTACACCTCAAATCCAGCAAACCTAGTGTCCGATCAGCTGTAGACGCTAATATTACCTTACAATCTTAATTCCACAGTCCTTTTGGTGCCGTTTTAGTATGGATCTCATTTTGCTTTTAGCTCGACGTGCTCTCAAATAATCCCACATAGAAATGGAGCAGCATTCATACCCCTTTTAACAGAATTCATCCATTTCTTATGCACAAAACATGCAGAAATTAGTAAATTGCTGTTTCAGCGTAACTTACCTCTGTGCTTGGTGGCAGGCAAGGCTGTGATGTGGAACTTGCTGAGCAGCTTATGTAGGGCTGAGCGCACAGCATTTTGCAAGAGTTGAAATAACATAGAATATAAACGCATGCTCTCTCACCCATATCTCCCTGCGACCAAGGTAATTAGAGAAAGCACACTCAGTTGCAGCTTCCACTGCTGTATGTCCCCATGGTTCTGGCCAATCACCTGCCACCGTTTATCCAGTGGGGGTGAGTCTCGCTCTGTCTGAACCCCCCCCCCAACTCAAACACACACACAACGGAGGAGGGGGAGGGAGGCAGGAAAAGTCACAAGATTTGCCCCACCTACCTTTTCGCACAGTCTTTACAAGCCCCACTCCATAAATCTGAGCATGCAATTAGGAAACCGCTGTTTAAAGGGGCAATTCACCCAAAAATAAAAATTCTAACTCATAATTGCTTCACCATTGTGTCATTCAAAACCTGTATGACTTCCTTTCTTATGTGGAACACAAAAAAGAACAATTTTATTCAAAACAATACATCAGCAGTTGATATTGACTAACTTTTAAGCTTAAAAAAGGATGCAAAAGTATCATAAAAGTAGTCCATGTGACTCATGCATCAAAGTCTTCTGAAGGCATACGATACCGTAAGCATTATGAAAGGTAAGTTATTTTTTAGTGAAAATCTTAACGCCCATTACGCATTCATGAGCACTATGAGAGAAGCTGCAGAGTGACGTGTTATTACGCAAAAACCTGCGTTGTATACAGATAAAAACAACAACATTTTCATGTTAAAATTATATACTGTATGTGTTAAAGGTATATTCCGGGTTCAATACATGTTAAGTTGAAACAACAGTATTTGTGGCATAATGTTGATTACCACAAAATATATTTTGACTCGTCCTTCCGTTTTTTAGAAAAAGCAAAAGTCTGGGTTACAGTGAGAATGGAAGATCAAATACTCACTGTTTGAAAAGTATAGCCACTAGAAATAAATAATTTGTGTTGTTATGATTTTCTGTAAAGTTATAGCCAATTGTACAACTTCATTGCCATAACGCCATAAACACTAAAACCCAAAAACGATGATATAAACAACTTTACAGCTCAAATAATACACTCGTTTTTACAGAAGAATTAATGTGTGCTTTTATAAAATCATAAGCTTCACATTTCTGCTTCTAAACCCTCCAAAAATTGATCCCATTGACATCCATTATAAGTGTCTCACTGTAACCTCAATTTTTGATTAAAGAAATTACGAGTCAAAATAATTTTTTGTGGTAATCAACATTATGCCACAAACGTTGTCGATTGAGCGTAACTTGTATTGAACCTGGAATTTTCCTTTAATATATTGGTTTAAATATTAAAGTAATTTTAACTAATTTCTGACCATGTTTAATAGCAATAGTTCTAATTATTTCTGGTGTTGTTTAGCACTAAAACATTTAATTTTCATGTTAATATCATATGTCTTATTAAACTGTATTGGACGAAATATTAAATTAACTTTTACTGACATTTTTGACCATGTTTAATACAAATAGTTCTGATTAGTTCTTGTGTTGTTTAGCGCTAATGACAACAACTACAATTAAATATTCACATTATATATGTCCAAACATAATTTATGATTTATAAGTAAACTTCAATGACATCATTGACCAGGTTTGTTAGCATTGGTTTTTTGTGGCGTAACTGGACATGCAAGACTGAGATTGAGAGATTGAGAGATTGAGATTTTAGAGCTTTGGAGGAGGAGAAGATTCTCAGTGAATAAAGGCTTAATTTCATTCTGTTCCTCACGCAAAGCTATTGTGTAACTAAAAAATACTTGGAATATATAGCACATGAGTCATGAGATATGATTATGATGCTTTAATGGCATTTTTTGTCCTTTCTGGAGCTTAACAGATGTTGTCACTTTGTCATTAGGTGTCAAGATTCTTCAAAAAAGGAAAAAAAAAGGACTCCAGGGAGAGTCAATAATGACATAAATGTCAGTCCCATTCTGTTCATTTCATGCCATTGTTTAAACACTCAAGTTATAATCATGTTTAAATGCCTGAGCTTGACCAGAGCAGATTTCCTAAAAGTCTGGTATACACTTTTAGACAAAAACTTCCTTGAACTACAACAAAAAGTGACATTGTTGAAAAGGTACTGCATAACAGGACTGGCCATGTAATAGAGAGGGCAACAGATAGGGGTTGAGAGACACAGCAAGAGAGACAGGAGAGCTAGACATCACAATTTGTGTGTGTGTGTGTGTGTGTGTGTGTGTGTGTGTGTGTGTGTGTGTGTGTGTGTGTGTGTGTCTGAAAGTCAGATTGGTTGGGAGGACACGGCAGCCCTCTTTCAGCAAGGAAAAGGAGGTCAGTGCTCCCCAGCAGGGCTGGGGTTAGCAACCCTTTCAGCCAATCAAAGCCTCCCACAGTGACATCATCTCTAAATGAGGTAAACGATCTAGTGTTTAATCAGTAAGAGAGACCTACAAGACACAAAAAGGCAAAGAGGAGAAGGAAGGAAAACCCTTGCTAGGACTGGCGCTATAAATCTCTCTAACAAGCGTTTACCAGACCTAACCTGTTAAGTCAAAGCAAGTAAACAAGCAGGATTCTTACTGCATCCTAATCAGAGTAAATGTAAACAGTCCCTACTGGTAAATGAGTAATCGATATTAAAGTTAAAGAATGCCCATTACAGCATGGTAGAATAGGACATGAGGTATGAAATCAGGGCAACGCATTAATTAAATGTAATTAAAACTCTCTGGAACCGACAGCAAGTCAGTGGGCGGGGCCAGAAGCGCTAAGTTTATGCTTAAACTGTAACAGTCCTCGGATAAAGAGGTCACTCATATGTTGAACCATTTCTGAACCTTTCATAAAATACCATCAGTTTTGCATGTATGTTACATAAATTAACAAAATAAAGCCTGACAACACTCGCGTCGCAAATAAGCGCCACCTTGAGATGATGTAGAAATATGTGAACGAATATAAAATTCATGGCACTTAAAAAGACAAGTCATATATCAAATGAAAGCTCTCATTCTCAGGAATGTAACTGTACAGTTTATTTTGTTGCCCTAAAACCACTGTTTGAATGATAATCAATCTCTTGTCTCCTCCGATCACTGCTATATCAGCTCTTACCTTAGGCTGTATAGCAGACAAAGCACGATAAACAAATCATCTGCAAAATGTTACCAACTATTAATAATGAAATGTTATATATCATTTGAAATAAGGATCACAGCTTTCCAACGATACCTAGATTGAGCTTCTAGTCCACTCAGAGGCCAAGATATTCTACAAAACAGTGGGGAACATGGATGTGACCTAAAATAGACTTGATGTCTATGGTCTGAGTGCTTTTCTGCGTAAGAGTGCCACCTACATTTCATATCTGTATATTATCTGTATATTTCTGTTGTAAGGTTTAACAAAAAAACACTGAGCACACTTTTAAATATGTTTTTAGCACATTTTTTTAAATAATGAAGTGTAATCATGAGCACTGCCAGAGTTGGATAACATAACCGGCCAAATACTACTTGCTTTATCTCGATAATCTCTTGTAATTGGACACTTTTTACACAGAATATATTAATCAAGGCTGACTGCAAAGTTTTTACAATGACTTCTGTTTTGCGTAGTGCAGCATCAACACCGCTGGTGCACCCAGTCATGCAGCTTGACCTGTAAAAAGAAATGTTCCTACACTAAGAACTATTAAAGTAGTTCAACTATTGGAGTTATTATAAACAAAGTTCTGTGATTCTTATGATTTTGTGTTGGCGCTCATATGCGCTCATCATTTCGGCATGGGTTTAAAGCAGCACAATACTCTATGGCTCAAGGACGGGAACGCAAAGAGCAGTTCACCAGACTGATGAACCTTGAACTTCTTTCTCACAGCTGCAGTTTTATCAAAAACACTGAGCTTCACATCTACCTTACATGAAATCTATCCATGCAAT
Source organism: Moxostoma hubbsi (assembly GCA_032164185.1). NCBI lineage: Eukaryota > Metazoa > Chordata > Actinopteri > Cypriniformes > Catostomidae > Moxostoma > Moxostoma hubbsi. The sequence continues at coordinate 3,733,327 of JAVLUX010000065.1, forward strand.
AAATGCCACATGACTATTGACCACTCTGAAGATGCCCTGACAACACTGATTGGCTGATGGCATCATAAGGACGTGTAAAGTATTGCACTTATATCATACTTTAAAAAGCTCTACGATAATAATAATAATAATAATAATAATTAAAATAATAGTACAAGGCACTGTTAAAACATCTTGTATACTATAATGAAAGATTTCAGATGTATATGTTGTTTATCAAAAATTGTATCTTGTCAGAATATGTGTCTTTGAACACTAAATTAAAAGACTGTTCGGGGTTCAATACAAGTTAAGCTCAATCGGCAGCATCTGGGGCATAAAGTTAATTATCACAAAAATGTATTTTGATACGTCCCGCATTTTCTTTAAAAAGCAAAAATAGAAATGACACTGAGGCACTTACAATAAACGTGAATTGAGGCAATTTTTTGAGGGTTAAAAGGCTAATAATATTATAAAAGCACTTACATTCATTCTTCTATTAGAGCCTGTGTATTATTTAAGCGTTTTTCGGTTCATTTTAGGGTTTTAGGGTTCACTGCATTATGTCGTCATGGCAACCAAGTTTAAAACTTTACACAGAAAAGTTTAGTAAGCAATTTTATCACACAAATACTATAATTTCACACTATAATTTCTAAAAAGTGAGTATTGTAACATTTAGAGATTGGCCCCATTCACTTCCATTGTAAGAGCCTCAGTGTAACCTATAATCAAAAAAAGCTTAACTTTTATTGAACCTGAAATATTCCTGTGATTGGTAGAAACTTTTTTTTATTCGTTCTGTCTGCACCACTTTGCATTTGTTGGTCAATGAGGGTTAACTATTTGAGACAACACGAGTGACCGCTGTTAATTAAATCAATATGAAATGTAATTAACAGAATTTATTTGGTAATGTATATAACTTGGCTTAGAAATTAATATAAGAACAATATTATATGTTCCCCCACAAAAAAGACTATATCATATATACATATATGCTATGATTATATTCCCTGTACCCCTTATAAACAAATTACTGTCTACAGCGTACTCAATTCTGCACAGCGTCAGTTCTGAAAACTACCATGTGCAAAAGTGCTGCAACTATTTAGTGAATTCACCCTCATAGACAGTGAAATCATTAAAAATAAATGCAATTGAATAGTTAAACTCCTGTGATACAAAGATAAAGAGGAGATTTTCAAATGAGCAAAAGCTCTTAAGGCAAAAACTTGTACATCAAAGAGGTTTTTGTTGGTTTATGTTGTATTAGGCTTTTGTAGCAGTATGACAAAAAAGAAGAGAGTTACTGCAACAACTTCAGGAATCTTGCTGGAAGGGAAATGTTGCCTATATATCTCAAATATGACCAGCATATCGTGCGCCCTGTTGTCAATATGATTGTCCCAATTATTTTCATCTCCCCACTTGTTTAACTCTGGATTGCCAGATAGGACCAGATTATCCCCCTTTCATTATAACATGTAATCTTACTCAGCTATCCAGTATTGACCCTTATGTCAATTCCGCAACTAATGAAGATGTAAATAAGGTCTGTCAATCGACTCAAATTTGCTGTTATTAAATCGATTAATCGTAGTTAATCATATATATGTTTATTTGCAGAGAGAACCCCCCATATCAAAATAATTAAATCTATAATGGTTAAATAAATAATTTATCATATCTAAATAATTATTGTTTCCATACCAGTGATATATAATTATATATAATTGACTACAGTCAACAACAATCCATTGTGCAACAGAATTCGTCAATCTGCCTGAGGTAGACTTATTATAAGGGCTTTTCTAAGGATGCAAATGAGCAATAGACAATGAGTTAAATGTTTATTTTGTCCAGGTTTGTCAATCCCTTGCTCCAAAAAAAAAAAAAACTGTAAAATATTGGGAAGTGTTGGAGTGTGGAGCTGGAATGTTTCAGAAGCTATACCTTTCTAGAAGAAAACAGAGTGTATCATAATAATTCCCTTTCTGAATTGAATGTGGCATTCCGCAAGGATCAGTATTAGGACCCCTGCTCTTTTTAATATATGCTAACGATCATTATCTGTACTCCAAAAAATGCATTCCTTACTCTATTTGCTATTTACCTAGGATATTGGTTCATTGCAATACATTTCTTTGAATACTCATAGATGATCAATTTGGTTGGTAAAATCATTCTTCTCTGATTTAATCAAAAATAGTTAAGAATCTGAAGAATAAACCATCTTCACCTTCTCATACAATCATTTTTTATACTACTTTATCCTATGATATACCCTTATCTAAATTCTTAAAATGTTTCTTGTTGTGCAGTAACACTTTATCAACATTAAAACTTATATGTTTGTGTGGTATGGCTTTGTATGTATTATGTTTCTGGATATGCACTTTCTTTATTCTCTTCATCTTCATTTGGTTTCTTGTTTTATATTATTTAATTATAAAATACGATTTTAATTATTTGATATCCTTATTTGAATTATGATTTATGGGAAAGTCCTCTGTAAAATATCCAATGGGCTTTTTTCTCTTCCCCAGCACTTTTTCTCTCAATATCTGCTTCACTGTTACTTTTATGTTGTGTGCAAATAATAATAATAATGTTTAGGAGACGAAACTTGTGTTTTTTACTATGGTCAGTGTTTCGGAAACAATCAAATGTCAAGTATGTAGAGCTGGATTGATCAAAGGCATGTGAACTACCAGTCAAAAGTCTGATTTTTTTTTTATTAATTATTATTACTACAGTATTTTGCATATATTAGGATATTAGTAATGCCATCAAAACTATGAAGTAACAGAAATGGAAGTATATAAATTATGTAGTGACCAAACAAACAAACAAAAACTATCTTATAATCAATTAAAAAAAATGTTTTGCAAAGAAATGTAGGGAAAACTGGCACACAGTTAATTTCTGGTCATTTTGTAATTAATTTCACAAAAGTGTAACATCTAAACGTTCACATTCAATACAACTAAACTGATTAATTCCTTTACAACATTTTAATTAGTAGTGATGGATTATAGTAGTGTTATATTTTGATGTAAGATTTGCAAGTCTGTGATAAGCCACGCTAGCTGACTAACATCAATAACCAAAAAAAGAGTGTTAGTGGGTTTGGTTGGCACATTGATTTTGTCGTTGGTTGGCACGTTTGATTTTGGGTTAGTTAGCAAAAAAAAATTAAAAAATAAACTTCATAACCTTCATAAGCACTATTTACAAATGCAATGCCTCTAATATAAACATATATTAAACATAAAATTAGCATCATTATTATTATTACAAATACACAGTTTAAGCCAAGCCAATGACTAAGCATTTATGACTAATTTCAGGCATGAAATTCTGAATGGCGCAAGCTGCCTGTTAGCCAATCAGCTTGCTCACATATAATGTCAAGCTAATCAGCTCACATGGTGTAAGCTAATAGGTCCTTTGACGTGTAATCAGGTACACTCTCTTTGCCTAACATTTAAATTTACTCAGTTTGCATGTAAGCCGAGATCACTACAGCGTGCTGCAAGAGTTTTCTCTGAAACCCTCCTCCTCCCCAGGTTCACCTGTCTAGCTCTGCGACATAGGAATTGTATTTATGTCTAATTGTGCAGCAGCATGTCATACATGCTTAACTCAGTGTGTCTGTGCATGTTTTAGCAGTCACAAGTCTCCGTAGCGTAACAGATCTAGTCTGCCAAAACCAATGTCCTAACAATTCCATACCAACTTAAACATGCTAAATCTTTCCAAGAGTTTTCATGACTGAAATACAAAGTTTAGATAAGTAAAGATTTTTATATTTATACATATTTTATAAAAATGTTATCCAATTTATACCAGTAATAATTTTCATATTAATGCCAAACTATAAATTAATCATATATTATTAATAATCATTGTAAGTCAAATTAATTACATTATCATTACTTATATTAATTATTTAAGACAAACATGTGTTGACTTCTGTTGTCCTGGTTTAAAATAAACTATTGTTTGTAAATTAAACGATCTCGAGTTGCTTTTCTCTTAAAACTTGTGTACCTTATTTTTTTGTTCATAGTTGCAGAGGGGTAAGATTTTAGTGAATAAAATAAAGCAAAAGATTGTCTTTCTACAATGGGAATATACAGTGTCTTTACATTCATGCTGGTCAAGCAATTACATATTACCGATTAACATAACATTTGGTAAAAATGTAGATGCAAATCATAAATGATCCTACCCTTTTTTGTAAGCAGAGAGGTGTAATAGCTGGCAGTGTGACTCTTCTGGCATGGAAATTCATACTGCTCTCTTTAACAACGATCTCTTCTGTACACATTCAGAAATTTCTCAGAATGACGTTTTTGTTAATAAACAGCTGTAGCCGGGAAGTTGGCAGGATAAAAGCTTAGCGTTCTTTAAAATCATTGATAAGAATCTTAAGTCTACCTTCCTGTCAGGGACTATGTCCGTGTGACATTCACAGCGAGACTTGTCCAATATTTGACTCATCCTCCTTTGGCCTTGGCAACTCTCAGTGTGTTTTTCCCTGCAGCCACTTCTGATAAAATAGCTGCATAAAGGATTATTATAGTTGGAACATCAGGGAGGTCCAGTGGTGGAGCCGTTATCTCACAGCAAAAAGTAAAATGTCCCTCAAAAGGGAATGCTGTGACCTTCACAGTAGACGGTTTCCCATTGAAAAGCTAAAGATGGCAAAAACTATTTTTGGCTTGGTAAAGATTATGAGGTATTTAGTCACATTACAACCCTAGTGTTGTAAGGTTAAACCTGGGGTTACTGATTTTAGGTTGCAGACCAAATAGGACCATCGTATGCAGGCTGAACTATTTTATATATATATATATATATATATATATATATATATATATATATATATAGATAGATAGATAGATAGATAGATAGATAGATAGATTAGAGCTGTCAAAATGAATGTGTTAATGCATGCAATTAATTAAAAATGTTTTTTTCTTAATCACGATTAATGCATTTACCATTAATTCAACATAAACCAGTATAAACACTAGCTGAAAGGCTGGAACCTGACAACCTGACGCGAATTATGAACGCAGCTTCATGATTGCTATAGAAAATTGGATAGCCAGGGTCTGCTGGCTGATTAATATTGTGGAGTATGAGAGATTAAGAGATTACATTTTCATTGCAATGAATATGCAACCTATGGGGGGACTAGTTCTTTCAATTAGTCAAACTCCCACTTAGACTTTGTGAATTATTTAATGTTAATTGAACTGGTGTTATGTTTGTCCATTTCTATCTTTATAATGTGAAATACTTTGTTTGATCAATTTTAATAAAGCATTATATTGTTTCATATGTATTTTTGTTTTGTTTTTTCTAAGAAGTACATTAATGCATTTTGACAGGAAAATAAGTATATAGAGTAAAATTCCTGCACTTTTACACTTTTCTGTGATTCATCGCGATTAACTTGAAAAATTATGTGATAAATCGTGATTTGAATTTTTTATTGACTGACAGCACTAAAATATACATTAGTGCTGTCAGTCGATTACAATTTTCTTGTCAAAATGCATTTATTTCCTTCTCAGTAAAGAAAACAAAACAATATGTAACAATAATGCTTTATTAACTACTTCCAAACAATGCCTTCTAAAGTTAAAAGGTGCACTAAAATGCACTGAAATATCACAAATTCACGTAACATTAAACATTTCCCAAAGTCTATGTTGGAGTTTGACTAATTGAAAGAACTAGTCTCCCATATTCATTGAAATGGTCATTAAATCTCTTTAACTCTAATCCTCCACAATATTAATCAGATGGCTGACTGTGGCTATCCACGTTCAGCCACCTTCTCAATTTGCATCAAGGCATCAACGCCAGTGTCAATCACCGCTTTGAACTCCACATACAAATTGCTTGCAAACAACGTCTCGTGACATGCTTCTGTGGTAATTAAATTGTGCATTGCAGAGGCTGCAAAGTTTTTGATTTCTATCACATCTGTCACATCTGGACTTGTTTTGTACAACAAATAACGTTAAGAGGTCCTTTCCCCATTATTGGATCACTGACGTAGCTGTTGCATGTGTGCATCAATGTAATGACTCCGACCAGTTTTTAATGCTGGTTTATGCTTTATTAACTGTAAATGCGTTAATAGTGATTACACTTTTTTTTTTTTCAATTAATAGTGTGTGTTACCGCATTAACTGTGACAGCCCTGATATACATGTATATTTAGATGTTGCCAAACATATTGGCACCCTTGGTAAATATGAGCAAAGATGGCTGTGAAAATGATGTCTTCATTGTTTGTCCTTTTCATCTTTCATTCAATATATTCACAAAAATCTATCCTCAAATGGATTTCAAACAATTGCAAACACAACACAATTACAAAAAAAAAAAAAATAACTTTTTTCTCAAATATTTGTGCATACAATTATTGGCACCCTTTTATTCAATACTTTGTGCAACCTCCCTTTGCCAAGATAACAGCTCTGAGTCTTCTCTTATAATGCCTAATGAGGTTGGAGAACACATGGCAAGTGATCTGAGACCTCCATACAGAATCTCTCCAATCCTTCAAATTCCAAGATCCACACTGGTGGACTCTCCTCTTCAGTTCATCCCACATGTTTTCTATGTTTACATGTTTTTCTATATAAGTCAGGAGACTGGGATGGCCATGACAGAACCTTGATTTTGTGGTCGGTGAACCATTTTTAAAAAAAAATTTTTTTATCATTGTCCAGCTGGAAGATGTGACCAGTGCCCAATTTAGGCTTTCTAGCAGAGGCAGTCAGGTTTAGATTTTTTATCTGTTGGTATTTGATAGAGTCTATGATGCCATGCATCCGAACAAGATGTCCAGGACCTAAAAACAGCCCCACAACATTAAAGTTCCACCACCATATTTTACCGTGGGCATGGGGTACTTTTCCATATGGCTACCTCACTGTGTGCACCAAACCCATCTGTGGTGTTTGCTTCCAAAAATCTATATTTTTGTTTTATCTGACCATAGATCCCGGTCCCATTTGAAGTTCCAGTAGTGTCTGGAAAACTGAAGACGCTTGAGTTTGTTGTTGGACGAGAGCAGAAACCCTCCCAAACAACTTGTTGTGATGTAGGTGATGTCTGATTGTAGTTTTGGAGATTTTCTGACCCCAAGACTCAACTAATTTCTGCAATTCTCCATCTGTGATCCTTGGACAATTTTTGGCCACTCTAACCTTCCTCACAGTGCATGTAGACAATATAGACACACATCATCTTCCAGGCCAATTCGTAACATTTACAGTTGATTCCAGTTGACAGTCCGTGACTGTGTAAATGGGTATTTTCAATGCTTTAGCCATTTTCTTATAGCCACTTTCCATTTTGCATAGCACAGCAACCTTTTGCCACACATCAGAACTTTATTCTTTGGACTTACCCGTTGTGATGGATGACTAAGGGAATTTGGTGTTACCTCATATTTATACCCCTGTGAAACATGGCTGCCCCAGGTGTATTAAAACATTTAAAATATGAATGGGAATATACTTCAGATATATTTTAATCATAAGAATTTCTCATGGTGCGAATAATTGTGGCAAACGTGTTTTGGAGATAAATATTTATTTAATTATGAGATTAAAGAGTAGAGGAGAAGATTTTCAATGAATAACATTTACATTTCTGTATATAGTATTCATGGCATAAAGCTATTGTGTGGATTCAGAAGCACATGAGTTGTACAGACTACTTTTGTTGCTTTTTTTGTCTTATTGGAGCTTGACAGCCTCAGTCCCCTTTACATTTCATTAAATGGCAGTGGCTAGTACACTCATCAACATCAACATTTTTCTTTTTTGTTTTCCATGGAAGAAAGAAATTAATAGAAGTTTGGAACTTCAGACAGCATTTTTGTTTTTTGGAGGACCGTTCCTTTAAATATGTAAATGACTCCATTTTCCTCTCTACTTGAAGGTGCTGTACATGTATGAAAATGTTTAGAGAATTTTTGCATAGACTAATGTATTTGTAAAAGTTTCCGGTCAAGTTCATCTATTAACAGGGCTGTTTCACGGCGAGATCTTGGTGTCTGTTCCTTGCTTTCATCACATATTTGTTTAGCTGACAGCTATGAAAACCCACCTCATGTCCATTCAGCATTCCTGGACTGCACATGCCAAAGGTGAGCCAAAGGTTATCAGGGAATTTTATAGTGGCACAGCAGGTTGAAAAATCTGTTAAACTTTCCAGGGAAAGGAATATCACACAGTTTGATTTCTCAGGGCTTCATTTAGTGTAATAATTTTCATATACACTTCTGGTGTAACACATTTCTGCATGTCTAATTTTGAAAATTTTGGTGCAGTGTTGGGTCGTCACTTGATGCCCACAGTAAAATATAGATCTAAAAACCAGTTGAAATCCACTGATGTAGTAAATGGAGTGAACATTGCAGTACTCAAGCGTGCGCGCACACACACACACACACACACACACACACACACACAAACAAACACACACACACACATATTTGCTCAGCGATCTAAATGACATACTACAGACTTCCATTGTTTTCCCAGTCAACTATAATTACTATAAACTAACCCTAACCTGCAACATAAACCTAACGCTAACGGAAAACTTTTTGCATTAGTAGAATTTTTTAATCATTATTTAATTAATGTATGGATATCATGTATGGACATCCTTAGCACAGTTTACTGTCATTTTAAAAGGAATGTTTTAAACCATTCTTTCATTTCTTTCTAACCGGTTACCAATTGGAAAAGGAGGCTGTGGAACGCCAGAACCGGAACAAAATCTGCTCAGAACAAACAAAATGACAAACTTTTCTTTTTCAGTCTCTGATCTAAACTTTAACACAATTCCAACACAACTAAAGAGAAAAATAAAAATGCTGCTTCAGCTTCAATTTGAAGCAATGAACTCTTAAATTGCCAATATGCACTTTTAGATGTCAAAGCAATGGTCTGAGAAACATATAGGTCTTTAAACACATGCTTTTACAATACTGACATAATGTGTAATAACATTTGTCTTACATAGTCATAAAACTGATATTTTCTCTCTTTTCTACCCATGTGAACTTTCTTTGAACTTGATGAACATTCCTCCAAATATCACATAAATCACGTACAAAAATGAGTCATAGCTTGCTTGGATGCAATATTTGGTTCCACATGCTTTCTATCAGTTTTATCATTGCAGTGCAGTTAAAATCACCTCCCAAAAAACATATTCTTCAGACAGCTATTTTATTAACAAACTGTACCCTTTCTGATCCGAGGTTAAGTGCATATACATTTAAAATTAAAAGTAAAAAAATAATTCTTTCAAACCTTGCTCTCACTACTATTGTCCATCTATAATTTGCTCCACCTCACAGGATTCGGGTTTGAAATGTCCTCTAAAGGGTACAGCCACACCTCCACTATTTGAATGACTCAAAACAATATCTTTCAAATTTCCACTCATTGTGGCATTTTATCAATGTTTATCTGTCCCGCTAGTTTCAAAAAAATGCTCTCTTGACATTGATTGTGCACAGATTAATTCTGCTCATTTAAAATGAGGAAAAAAACTTCACCTTGTCTTCATCTTCATATTGTAACCACTCATTCAGGTTTTGTGCTGAGGAGCCGAGACAAGGTCCAGGCCATTTCAGCGGGTAGTTCAGTGTTGTGGCAGGAGGGACACAATGTCTCATTCCCTCTATCAGGGAATGGAGGTTACAAAAGTAACCAGGACGTCCTCTATCTGTCACTCACTCAACGTTGTGTCGATGTAGTGACACTACATAACCGTGTTATGTGGACCGGCAGTGTGAGATGGGCAGACCCTTGTGTGCCTTGTAGCCAGTGCACCCGGCCATCACGTAACTTCCCTCAATGCTCTTACAAGCGTTGTAAGGTACCCTGCACCTCAGGGACAAGTCGACTGCCCAAAAATTGGGACCGGCTGGCCCAGCTGTGGCCTCTTCTGCTTTTTTCTCCCCAAAAGGAACAAAATCGTTCAGCTGGGGGCCATATAGGGTCCATGTAGGGGGTTGTCCTGGTCATGTCTCTCGCAATGCAGACATGAACCATCCACGAACGATGTCTCCGAAAGGGGCGCGGCCTGACGTGGCCATCAGAAGCGGAGAGATAGCGACCGCAACCAGGAATTATACACAGATGAAAAGGCATCTTGAAAAGATGCTCTTTTAGTAGGAAATATACTCTTTTGTGGGAAGAATATAGTTTTTTAGCTGCTGATGCACGGAACAAGGGGCGTTCTCTGCAAAACGCTGGTGCAAGATGGGGAGAAAGCACTGCAATGCACAGTAAATCCAACAGCTTAACTCGCTTTCAGAGATGAATGGACTGGCAGAGGAATTCAGCTCGCTGAACACAACTGCTCGGCTCTGAAGAAAAAATCTGAATGAGTGGTTGCAAGCCAGTTCCTTTTATACCCATATGTCCAGGGGTGTGGCATGCAAATTCCACTCGCCAATTCCCATTGGCCTTTTCTCAAAGATCAGAGGTGTTTGAGGCTACCAAGGGCGACCCCTGGTGTCACTACATCGACACAACTTCGAGTGTGACAGATGGGAACAACACAGATGTGCACTAGAGGTCGACCGATAGTGGATTTTGCCGATACGATAACTAAAGCCCCGTTCACACGGCCAGTGACATCACACGAGGCAGCAACACCATCTCATTAATTTTGAATGAGGGCAGACCGACTTCCGGTGACACAAGCTGTCACGACCATTGGCGACAGAGATCGCCGTGGGGGGTGACAAGACAAGTTGTGAAAATGTCATCTTTATGCAATTGACGAGCAACATTTGTGAACAACTACCAATGACAGTGAAGACAGAGTAACTTACATCATCCGCCTCCAGGCAGGGTGAGTGTGAGATACTGGAGTCGACTCGAGTGCAGGCAAGACGGATGTTAAACGTTTCTGTGATCGATTTCACTGTTCTGTTTCATTTGTCTTTAACCGCATACATAGTTACAACCTAATTAACTTAATCAAGTTAATCAAGGTCAATAACTTAAGGTGGTGGGAAAGGCCAATAACTGATTAATCAGCCGATAGATTTTAAAATCGATTTATAGAATGTAAATATTTTTGTAAAAAAATCTTTAAAGGGCAAGCAAAGACAAAGAGTCCAAAATAAAAAAAAAATGTAAAAAAAAGCAATTTTTTATTTAACCAAAACTCTAATAATCAGAAAAAATTCAGATTTGGTGCATAACCTAGGACTTTAAGTATAAACAAGCCCCAAAACACAATGGAGACTCCTATTTTGAATATGAAAATAAAATTTTTGCAGATAACTGATAGTTCCAAAAAGCAACTATTGGCACTGATATATCAGTCTACCTCTATTACTGAAAAATATCAGACTGTGCCATTGACCAATCAGAACTGAGTATTTCAGAGAGCCATGTAATATATTTAAGTATTAGCCAGATTCATTTTTTTATGGCCTATAAATCCACTAGATGAAGGGTTTTGTGTGTGTGTGTATATATATATATATATATATATATATATATATATATATATATATATATATATATATATATATATATATACTTTCCCAGATGACGTTTAATGAGAAATACGTTTTATAATATTTACAACATATGAAGTTTGAGACACAATGTACATGCTAAAGGCAATTTACCTTCGTGAGTGTCAGTAAACAAACTTGTACAGTGACAGAAAGAACACTTCACTTGAATTTTTACATAATAAAGGGGTGCTGTAGACTCACACCATCACCTCTTGGTGAAAAATACTTTCTGTGCTTCCACAGGTAATCCAATTGGATCTACTATTCTCAGTAGCTTCAATACAAACAGGAAGTTAGATGGCAAAATTTGGAATTCAGCATCGCTGAAACAGGGCGGGGCTGAGAAAGGTCAATAAGAAATGTTTAAACACACCATTCTAAAACTATTACAATGTGAGTTTAGTTTACTTGCATGATATCTAGGATCAAGGACTGGTAACACCCTTCTCTAAAAATGGAGATACATTTAATTACAGAGGCATTTGTGTGAGGAGCAAACTGGGGAAGTTATTTTGTAGTACAACAAATTCAAGACTCTTAGACTTCATCACGACTCACAATGTCTTGAGCAGAGATTGGGAAGACATTACATTTAGATTAGGTAGATTAGGTCTACAGAAGAACCTGGACCTGCTAGAGAAATACTGTCAGACCCCTGACAGTCAACCTCAGTATAACTAAAATCCCCAGATCTCAGGGAATACACTGTATATTCACATTAGGAACTAATCGCATAACACACTAATTAAACTACAATTATCTAGGACTAATAATTACTTCTAATTATCTTCAACCCTGCAGTGAACTCAAACACATCAACAGAGTAAAAGGGAATGCTATCTGGCCTTAAAAAAAAAAATACCATGGCAGACTAAAAAGAGCCACCGTGACAAGCTACAGACTCAATGGACACAACCTCACTATAAAAACGGGCAGATAGAGGAAGAAACAGTGCCCACAATGTGTTCAAAACAAAACTGAAACAGAACTGCGTTTACAACAGAATGTGCAAAATGTGCAGACATCCGGGAACATTTTTTACCAAACAATTAAACATACACAGACAGCACGTTTGATAATTTAACAAACAATGAAAAACTGCCCTTCTTATTAAGTTTACTCAAGAACTGTTGTGTGATAGCAGCAAAACGTTTCTCTAATGCATTATATTTTTAGTCTTATTGTTCTTTATTATTTCTATTTAGTTTGTTCCTTTGTTTAACTTCATTTTAATTCCTTAAAATGATCCTTTTTACATTATATTTCAAGTATGCATTGTATTTTTATATTTTTTCTTATAGTATGTAGGTTGTTTTGCTTGGTTGGCAGGTTTACAACTATTTGTCATGCCAAGAAATCCCTTTAAAACTGAAACAAGGCAAGCAGGTGCTAAATCTTATCACATAAAATGGAATAAATATGATAATAATTTAAATTTAACTGAACCAACTGATTAGAGAGTCTCTTCGATTCTCAAAACACTGACTGACTTAGACACAGCAGCCTTGACCGCCCCTGAGAGCCAAACAAACAGGCAGTGTGCTTGAGTATACACAAATCTACATCAAACTAGCATGCCATAGAGTGCAAGAATAAAATTATAAATATTAAAATTATATATATATATATATATATATATATATATATATATATATATATTTAAGCAATATCACATGAGCAAGAGTGCGATGTGGCCCTACATCAGCACTGCTGTGATTCGGCCGCAGGTAATTACAGCAGTGCTGATGTAGGGCCATATAGCACAATTGCGAGTGTGATATTGCTTGAATACAACAGTTCAATGAACAAGTACATTTGTAAAAAATTAGGAAAAACTAAGTATGGTCATAAAAAATGCATTTGTGCATGTAACTACTTTCTTACGTGACGGATCAGAATCTGACTTTGCTGGTTCAATACAAATGATGCGTCCAAACCTTCAATAGTAATTCAAAAATGTCACTTTGGAACTAGTATCATGGCTTTGGCTGTTTTAATTGGATAAACCAGGATGTGTGTGTGTGTGTGTGTGTGCGTGTGTGTGAGAGTGTGTGTGTGCGTGTGTGTGTGTGTGTGTGTGTGTGAGAGAGAGAAAGAGAGACTGAGCATGCGATCACCTGTTGCCACACCCAAGCTGAGATGCTGTCAGCTTTCTGAACATCAGTTTTCTCAGTGAAATAATAGTGGTCCAAGTGGGGGTATTACTCCCTATTTCGCGGTAGCCAGTGCGCAAGAGTCATTCACTATAGAAACAGCGAAAAAAAGTCTGTTGTGTTTCTCAGCTGTGATGAGCTGTAATGCTGAAGTTGTTCGTTTAAAGCGTTTAAAGCTATTTCCTAGCTTTAGTAGTGTGGTAGTAATATGAGCGATCATGGAGCCCTGTTGTATTTAAACACTGAGTGACGCTGACTCACTTCATGTCACCTAACTGGCTCATATTACACACAAAAAAGAATTTTGCCTCCACCTACTGGCTAAAATATGTAATGTCACAAAATTAAATGTAAAGAGACAGATAGCTCTTAGCACATATGCACTTCTCTTACACTTAGTTAGTTTAGAACGACACAAACATGAGCGGAGTGACACACACAGTGAAGCGTCCGAGTGCTGATGATGTCACACCATCAGTGCTCATGGAATGTCTCTTGTCCAATCAGATTCGAAGACCGGAACTAACTGTTGTGTATATATATATATATATATATATATATTTAGAGTTGTTTGTTTGTTTGTTTGTTTTTTCAAATATGTCAAAAGTTCAAAAATGATTGTGATATAAAGCAGATTAATAGCAATCAATCGCATCTAAAAATATTTGCTAAGAAAGGCCATCATATAACAATAATTCAACATATACAGATTAAAGGATTAAAAATAGCTATATTTAAATAATAATAATAATAACTATAAAAAGGTCAGTTGCGTCTCATGAAATTTAATTGTGAAAATAATGAATCCTTTTCTATTTATCCTGATTTGTTGCATTATTTCTTTGATATATGAAATATAAAACATCAAAATACAACAAAATGCATTTTAATTCTATTATTTTCTGATTGTCTTGAAAATATTTTGAAAATTTTACACAATCTTGACATTCTGTAGATCCATTTGTGATAGAAAGAGTGTTTGGTGAGTTATTATTCATTACCCATATTGGAGACCAAGCTCATTTTCCATACTACACAAAAACAACACTTCCAGCTTCAGCCACTGGGGGAAGTGGTTCGAATTTTGGTAAGCACAGACCTATTTCAGCTAAGAACATTTGACCTACTGCTGCCGAATTTGCAGTGTGATCAGTCTATTCATATGTCTCTAAGTCTTCCTAAGCTAAATAAATAAATAACATCTCTATCACTACAGTTAAGGAATTTGCCATCCACTGTACATTTTTTTTTTTTTTTTAAGATCCATGATTAAGCATAAGCATACTATCAAGAAATCAAGAAAATCTCACTAACAGGAATATTTTGCTTTAAACCCAGAACATACAACGAGGCTATATGCTGAGAGCTGAATCTGGGGCAGATTCAAGTTGAGATTCTTAAGGCCTTGTTCTGGATGGGAGTTCAGGGATCAAGTATCACAGCTCCAGACATGAGTACAACACGTAGGTCTGGCTAGCCGGAGCGGGACACAGATAGCCCCTCTGCAGCACACATTCTCTGAGAGTCAGAAGTTTAAACCCAACACCAGCATGTCTGCAAGGCATCTGTCTGTCTGCTAAAAGTATCTCTCTCTCTGCTCATGTCTTTCTCTCTCTGTTTCATTTTGCCATCTTTGTCCTGCTTTAAATATCTAGTTTTATTCTATCACCTCTCAAAAGATTGTTTTAATTGCTGTAAAATCTCACTCAGAAAAAAATACTGATTTAAATTACATAAAAGTGTAGCTCACTAACTTAATTTAGTTGCTTCTTGCAACATCTGTTGAGTTCTTTTCTTGCTGTGCTCTCTCTCACACTTTCCTGTCCTCTTAAAGGGATAGTTCACCCAAAAATGAAATCACCACTCTGAAATCATTTACTCACCCTCATGCCATCCCAGATGTGTATGACTTTCTTTCTTCTGCAGAACACAAACAAAGATTTTTAGAAGAATATATCAACTCTTTAGATCCATACAATGCAAATGAATGGTGACCAGAACTTTGAAGGTCAAAAAAGCACATAAAGGCAGCTTAAAAATAATCTCCAGTGGTTAAATCCATGTCTTCAGAAGCGATATGATAGGTGTGGGTGAGAAACAGATCAATGTTTAAGCCCTTTTTTTACTAACAATCTCCACATTCACTTTCACACTCTTTGTCTTTTGGTTTTGGCAATTTGCATTCTTTGTGCATATTACCACCTACTGGGCAGGGAGGATAATTTATAGTAAAAAAAGGACTTAAATATAACTCTGTTTTTCACCCACACCTATCATATCGCTTCTGGAGATATGGACATAACCATTGAAGTCTTGCAGATGACTTTTATGCTGCATTTATGTGCTTTTTAGAGATTCAAAATTGATACCATTCACTGAAATATTCTTCTAAAAATCTGTGTTTGTGTTCAGCAGAAAAAAGATGAGTAAATGATGAGAGATTTTCACTTTTAGGTGAACTATTTCTTTAAAGGTCCTAAAACCATTATTATTATTATTATTATTATTATTATTATTATTATTATTTTGTGATGTTAATTTATTTAATGGACCATCTAGACGTCATGTTGAAACTATATTACATTTATTAGTTCTAGGTACTTTCTTTATCTTTAGTCCTTTAGCTTAGAGTCTCAATTGCACTCTATATTAGATTATTATGTAAAATTACATCATAGCCAGACTGCAAGAACCCAGTCGAGAAAAGCTAATATAATTCACACAGGCAGTTATCGCTTGTTTTAAAATGGGATCTATTGAACTGACACAAGATTTAGTTTGCCTTGCAGGTGTCTAGTACGACACTGTGCTCCAGAAAGCAAGCTTTGTATATAGTGATTAGGGATAATTAATCATCATCATCAGGACAGGCAGCAAGAAAGGGTGAAATTTATACCTTTAACTGCATTGGCATTGAGTATTCATGCTGAGGAGGCTGCAGCAGACTGAGGGCACTCAGGCTGAACGTGTTCTTGCACGAAAAATGTCTAAACACAATGCAATGAATAGGACCAGACGCAGGTGTCTCCAGACAGCTTTTAAAAAGTTGACGTTCCTTTTATCCTGACATAGCGTCTAAAAAATACACTGTTCATGCGCAAGTAAGACAGTAAGACACAGTGCAATAGTTAAAGACATTCGTTGTTTACATAGAAAAACAACTGAAAAACAGTGCAGATAGATGCAATAATGTGTTCATTGTTGATATTTTAGTGCATTTCTATCTTTATACTGTGGAAGGCTTTGTTTGGAAAATGTTATTAAAGCATTATATTGTTACATATTGATTTGTTTTCTTTCCTGAGAAAGAAGTTAGTGCATTTTTGACAGGAAAAGAAGCGTGCATATATTGAGTAAAATTGCAGTACTTTCAAAATCGGATTAATCGCAATTAACTATGAAAAATTATGCAATTAATCGCAATTAAAAAAAATCGAATCGACTGACAGCACTAATTTTCAGATAACCAATAAGAGGCAAAGACATATCAAAATAAAAACATTTTAATTAAAACTTTAAAATATTTTGACTACTATATTTTTTCTATGGTGCTGTTCCACCAATAAGAAAAGACATTCCAAAGTAAAAAAAATAATAATAATAATATAAAAAAAAAAAAAAAAAAAATATATATATATATATATATATATAATTTTATTTATTTTTTTATTAATTAAAATTACAGTTTTGAGAATTACTTAATGCTTTTGGTATTATTCAAAGTATTTTACTTGCTAAATCTTGACAAATGCTTTGAAATTGCTTCTTCCTTTATCTGGTTTCTGTTCATGTGTGATGTTGGATAGTAGTTGGGGAAGAGCCAAACAAGAGGACTGGTCCTTGAAAAGAACAGTCGGGTCCTTGCGCTGCTGCTGCTGAACTTTCGGAACCAGACCATCCCTGAATTTCGTGTGGTTGGTTCAAAATTATTTTTGACCACCCACTCTTTGGCGTGTTTGGGGAAAACCACATTGCATCCAAGCACGGCCACAAAAAGATAACGTACTGTAAATGCAGTTTTAAACCTTATTTACTGACTTTTGAAGATGTTGTACATAGTAATGTTCAGAATATTCCTACTTTAAAATCTTCTTCAAAATACTCGTTTTAAGTGGAGTTTCGGGAACTAGGAAACTATGGCGCATTGTAAATGCGGAAACAAGCAAGCCGCTTTATTTCAAAGCGGAAGCATATCACGAGGCTCAGTGCAAGTAGGCCATAACATTTGAAACAAAGGTTATATGAGCTTGCTCTTCAGTTACATGCTAGAATGTGTAGAACAACCTATTATGTAAAATACATTCACAGCTAATCCAAAAGAACAAAAAACACTTTCAAATATGCACGTACTTCCCGGTTAGTCGGTTAGTTTTTCCATTAGATGACACGTTTTATCACACTATGATTTAATCTGTTTTCTTTCTTGAGTTTTTCAGTAAAATGATGGCAGTCATTTGGAATAAGCTGCTAATGTTTTTAAAATATGGAAAATAACGCAACCTCTAAGTCATTTACTTTTTATTTATAGATTTATAGTGAAAAAGGCCTTTCATATGAATCTGTTTCTCACCCAAAGCGATACCATTGCCTCAGAAGACATGGATTAAACCACTAATTACCTTTATGCAGACTTTATGTGTTTTCCGGGGCTTCAAAGTTGTGAACTCCATTTACTTGCATTTTTTTGGCACTACAGAGCTGAGATATTCTTCTAAAAATCGTCATTTGTGTTATGCAGAAGAAAGAAAGTCAAACACATCTGGGATGGCATGAGGGTGAGTAAATGATGAAAGAATTTTCATTTTTGGGAATGAATCTGGCTACAATGAGATTTGAGAGATTATCAGTGAATAACACCTTAAATTTTATTCTCATATGGCTTCAGAAAACTCTTTAGGACATGTTTACGGTGCTTTCCTGTGCATTTTGGAGCTTGGCAGTATAAATCACCATCCACTTATGTTAAATAGAAAAGAGCAGCTCTTCCATGCTGATTTTATCATCATAAAAAAAATGACATGACTGTGGTAATGTTTTTTCAGAATGACATCACAAGGTTCATGACATGTCTCGCATCATGGCAGTCACAAGGTAAAATGTCCACTGTGTGGCACTAAAAGTCAAATATAAATGATCTATGCTATCCACATTCGTATTATAGCTCTATATTCTTAATGTATGTCATCAAATGTCTCAGTTGTGTCTCCCAAGTCATTTTAGTAGAAATATCTGAGACAAAGCTGAGTCTCCTGAGCAATAAAAAAGCAATTCAGAGAGTCTACAGTACTTAAGAAGTTCTCAATGAGGCATTGGTTCACAGAAAACCCATCATGCAGTGGAATATGCAACCTATAATTGTCTACACCACTCGCATGGAACATTCACTGTGGGGTATAAAAACAGTTTCACTGCATATGGATCTACTCATTTGTGAAAGCAGATCAGGGCCATTCTCTGGGAGAGGTCGCTGGGGCTAAGGGCATGAAGAACAGCTAAGAGACCTCAGAGAGCCCTGAGACAGCACTTTCTCTCTAGGCCTTTGTCATGTAAAAGTACCATGACACTGCAAGAGCAGGGGCTGAGAAGAGTGCTTTCTCACGACTGAAATAACTTTTAAAGACCACATAAAAAAAGGTTGTGCCAACTGCCAGGGCCTCTGGGCGTTTAAGACTCAGCTGGTCATATCAAAATCACAGGAGATCTATTCCACCAATGTACATGTGAGATAGACACAAGTGAGATTACAGGGCTCTTCATTTAGTCTCTCTGCTGTCTAGGAGAAACAATCGAGGTATATTAAACAGATCTAATTTGGGATTTTTTCTTACCAATAGGCACAGAATTGAGCACAGAAACACTAGAGGTGGGAAAAATCAATATATTCAACCTGGTCTCATAGAATGACGTTACTAAACCTAATTATGTTTTTAAATCAGCCTATAAAAATCCTTATCGGTCAAAACTCCTGAAGAGAAATAGTCCAGTATTGCATAGCAGTCTGTGTACAAGCACACTGTCAAATGGAGTATACTTCAAAAGGCTAGCATACATGTAAAAAGTTAACTTTGGGTTTAAGAAACCACGTAATATAATTTAGAAAGCATGTCGCCACAGTCGCGTAATCTTCATTAAATCAGGCTGAATAAATCAAAGTATAGCAGAACTTCATGATATTCTCACGGCAAGAATATCTACTTTTAGTTAAATATTTTACAATAATATATTTGGAGACAAGAGAGATTGCGCAACACTCTTATATTACGAATATTGTCATATTGTGACCCAGGTACGAATAAAACCATGCCCCTTCACTTTGAAGCATGCATCACATGCAAACTATTTAATTCTTTCATTAAATCACAGACTTTTATGGTTTAATAATCGCACTAGGGCATTTTGTGAATTTAATTTTATTTTGATTAATTGTGTAGCCCTAATCCCAATATATACAGTACATATTTTAAGAACTGTCAATTAAACAATGTATCACAATATCATACTGTGACCCAGATACGAATATAACTGTGTCGATCCTTCAATTTAAAGCACACAATGCATGATTTTTTTTTTTTTTTTTTGGTATTTAATTAAATTGCAGCCTTTTGTGGTTTAATAATTGGCCATATCATGATTTCGATTTTATCTGGATTAATTGTGCAGCCCTAATCGCAATATATGAAAGTTTTTAATAACTGTCAATCAGACATAAAGAAATCACAATATAATTGTATCGTGAGCCAGAAATGAATACAACTGTGACACCACTTTCCTTTGAAGCATGCAGCACATGCAAACTATTTAGTTATTTACTTAAATCACAGCCTTTTGTGGTTTAATAATCACACTATTTTATTTTATTTTATATAAATTAATTGTGTAGCCCTTATCGTAATATATGAAAATTTATAATAACTATCAATTAAACATAAGAATCACTCTATTATCGTACTGTGACCCAGGATTAAACATAATATCTTAATTGCTAGGTTCCTGCTGATTCCAACCCCTAGTAGATAATATTGGATGGGCTGCATTGTGAAATGTAAAATAGTTAGACAGCTGAATGATACTTCACTTCTCATAGGCCTTCATTTACTTTAAATGTTTCTAGAACTCAGAAACACTCAAACACAGAAAAGAAGGAATTATTAGTGTTCTGGGGTGAAGAGGGCAGGCAGAACAATGATGCAATGCTTTTAGCTAACCAGCTGAGTCTCAGGGCAGTGATGGAGGCAGGGCAGGGCTATGATGTCATTGCTTTTTGCATGCTGACCGTGTGACTCAGCTGTGCTGTCAGACAAACAGCTGTGAACACTAACATTCTTCTTTTGTTCTGCTCGCAGGAACGTCTCAAAAGGCTGCTGAAAGACCTGCCAACCAAATCATCCCTGGCTGCAGACCTGCATGAGAATTAACCCTTCGCTAAGCAGGGTTCCTGTAGCTCAACATGGTGCTAGCAGCTCAAAGGTTATGGACTTGATTCCCCGGAAACACACAAATGAAGTTAAAAACAAGTACAAATTGAATGCATTAGCTACTTTATAATGTAAATGGAATAGTTCATCCAAAACTGGAAAGCATCTTATCATTTACGCAGCCTCATGTTATTCCAAACCTGTATGACTTTCTTTCTTCTGTGAAACACAAAAGGAGATGTCAGTCACCACTTACTTTCATTACAAAGAAAAAGATGCATTTTAAATAGTGACTGAAGCAACTATGTGTTCTATAGAAGATATAAATTAATAAAGGTTTGGATCATTGACAGAATTGATGACATAATGATGATGACAAATGATGACAGAATGACAAATGATGACAGAATTTTCAATTTTGGGTGAACTATCCCTTTAAGGGAGAGCTGAGCGAAGGGTCAATTGCAAAATAATTGCTTGAGAAGACTAAGAAGAGATCAGGAGGTCATAGTGGTGTTGTTTCACTTTCACAGCTGAAGCTTAAGTGTTCCCCTCCTCTAAATCATCCAAAACCAATACAAATCCTCCATAATCTCATCATTCAACTCAAACAATAGTAGGCCAGACAGTGGAGAGTTTGCAATCAGCGGCTAGTGCCGCCTGAGGCATGTTTAAGAATCAATCAAGACCTGAATTGTATCTCGTGAGGACACCAGACTACCTGCAAAGAGGGTATCAACACAATCAAGCTCTTTAGACAGTGAACAAGTGAACAGAACTCAACCTGATTAGCCGCAATAACTCTGAATCACACAATTACCTGCTGCAGAGCTCACAAAAATATTTGCAGAAACCAAATATGAACTGGCAACCTAATGTATACATATTCATCTGTGATTGCTAGTCTGTAATTTCAGTTTACACAGCTAGTCTTTCTGACATGCAAAAAGGCTGATGGTACTTAGTAGGGTGAGGTCTAGCTAGCATTGGTGGATGACTAGCCAACCACCAATCAATAAGTCACCAATCAATTTATTTATTTATTTATTTTATTATTATTATTATTATTATTTGTTTTTAGCTTTAAAAGGATAGTTAACCCTTTGTAAACCAAATGTAGAAAAAAAAACAATATTCTGGAAATTCTGTTATCATTTACTCTGATCCTTTTGTTGTTCCAAATGTCTGTGACTTTTTAATGCTAAAACATGCTAATAAAACCTAACAACATTCTACAACATGCTAGCAGTAAATAATAGTATTCAAGCAACTTCTAGCTACATGCTAAAACATGTAAGCAATGCTTAGTTACATGCTAGCAATGCTTAGCTAAATGCTAAATCATGCTAGCAATGCCTAGAAACTTGCTAGAAACACCTAGCTACAAGCTAAAACATGCTAAAAGGCCTAGCAACATGCAAGCAATGCATAGCTACATGACAACAATGCTTAGCGACAAGCTAGCAACGCCTAGAAACTGTCTAAAACATGCTAGCAACAACTAGCTACTACCTAAAATGCTAGCAATGTCTAGCAACACCTAGCAACATTATCTATCTCTCTTTATTATGCATGGATTTATTAGGAATGTTACACTCCATGCCATTGGAGCGACACTCACAACACAGCTTGCTGTGTATTTCTATGTTGCCAATAGACTATTGGGGTTACATCTGAAAGCAAATAGTCACACCAAAAAATAATAAATGTTATCAAGCTTTTGGGCAACATAGGTTAATAGAACTACTAATAAAATTCTATATACTAGGATTAAGAATATCAAAGCTTGTAACCTACAGGCTTGACCTGCATAGCGTTTCTGATTATTACATAAAACTCTTAATGCATGTGTTGAGACAAATACTATACAAATAATGTGGGGACTCACAGTACTAACTTCCACCCTAATGCATGTAAAGGAAAATTGCGATTCTTTTTCAGATATTTTATAATATATAATTTGATAAGTATTCTGCTCCCATAATGATTCTGTTCACTTTTTCATTTTTATTGCCAGGAGAATATAAAATAATATGGCACAATGGTATACATATAAATTAATTAATTCATATTTGATAATCCTTGTTAAAAATAGAAAATATGGGCTAGCCTATCGGCTCATTAAAAGAAAGCACATGTTTAGAGTCTTTACAGTTTTTGGAAGTAACAATTGTTTGAATATGTGGTCTAGTGATGCTTGCTCATAATGTCTGTGCATATGAACAAAAAAACTCACAAATGTTAACTCTTTCTAATTAAATGTGAGTTAATAAGCAAGCAAATAACTCTCCAATGCATGTATATCCTCGTGAATGCTGAATGCTTCAGTAAAGTCTTTATCATGTGTTTCCATTGCAGAATATAAATGTTGTGGTGTTTGTTGTTGTTCTTCTTTCTCCTCTTTTATTTTTCCTTTTTAACGGTGGTTGGCAAAACAAGCTTAACATGCCCTTGTTCAGCTCTGGCCTGTTGAAATTCTATGGTTCTATGAATCTATAGCACCCTTTAGTGGTTTAGGGCTGCAAATGAGCTGCTAATGACTCGCTGTGATGATCGCGGTGGTAGAAACCTATTCTGAATGGATACCCACTGTATGATCATTTTCCACCCTATTTTTGGCCTTCTGTCTGAAACGCTTGGTTTTGGCATAAGTGCCTACTTAAAACAGCAATGTAAATGCCCACTGTCATGATTGGCTAACATCATCCAGCCCCTCAAGTTCAGCAAACTCAACTGGAAGAGCAGCCTCACATTATAAACAAAATTGCAGGGTTTACACTTAATGCATATTCAACACACTGCATCTGTATATATTAAACTGTTCATCTCAAGCAGTCATGACATTTAAAATATTATATTTATAATGATATTATATGTCTAAATATCAAGGAAATATGTATACACTATTTAATTTCCCCTTTAAAAGGGATGAATTGGAATGCAACTTTTTGGAGAGCTCTTGCTGCATGCTGTTCTCTTCTCTCCGAGAAGACGCACCTCTAAATTCATCCTTTTTAAAGCATCGCCACTACAGCCATTAAAACAGAAGTTATGTAACAAATTTGCTGCCTTCAATATATTTCAAGACAATTTCTGTCTTCTTCATATTGCCTGCTACAAAGAGTGTGGTAATATTGTTCCGTTTTTAAATCTGCATTCTGTTCCCATCCAGCTGTTAAGGACATAATAACATGTCCTATGTGAACATCCCCACAGAAACACATCTGATCATGTGTTGGAGGACCCCAAGTGTGATTTAAGGGCTTTTAAAAGCTTGAAATGGGATTATCAGTTGTCAATGATGAGTGATCTGTCACATGACAACCGATCCCGGACGTGACCAACAATGAGTAAAGATGGCAGCCTCCAGGTTGCGTACTTTCGCCTGTGCTAGCAGAGCAGATGTCATTGGAATGACTGGAATGCTAATAGATGGCTTTTTCCAGGTTTTAGTGCTCCTTGACCTCTTCAACATTTCGCATAGCCTGGGTCAGATCACCGCTCTCCTATCTGAATCAACAAACTCCAAAAACTAGCACAGCAAAAATTATCTACAGCACTTCTTTCTTCCAAATCCAACCCACCCCCCCACCCCCCCCCCCCTCCCTTCCATTTCGCTCATAATTGCTAGCCTCAGATATAATATGAGAGGGCTCATTACTGCCTGCCTCAAATGAAATGAAGGCCCCCATAATGGAAAACTGCAAAGCCACATTATGATGGTACATTTCAATATGCTGTAATTTGTAGATTGTGCTGCAGGTCAGAGCTGTGCCGGATAGACATTCATAACATATATTTTGCATATTATAAGATCCGTGGGGGTCTACTGTAGCTTTTCACAAACCAGCAATGTAAGCACATTGCTTTGGCCAAGTTCTGAAGCAAAAATATTTTCTAGTAGAAAAGCATCTACTGTATATGCGTCTGATAACAAACTTATAAGACTACATCAGCATTAAATGGTCGCAAGGGTTCTAAGATTTAATGATGCACAATGCATCAAAGCCAACATCAAACATGCTTCACAATTATAGCTCAAAACTAAAAGCAGACATAATATAACTCTTTATCACGTAAAACTGTTAATGCAAAAACTAAAATATCTTTTTCCTATTACATTTTTTTTGAAACCCCTAAACTTAATTATTAAACTCTTCATCACACCATTTGTGAACATGAATGATACCTCAAATCGTGTGGCTTGTTGAGGAGAGGAGACTTTTGTTTTTATCAAATATATGATTTTTTGCCACATCTAGACACCAAAATTTCATAGAAACTTGAGGGTGGGCTCTTATTACTTCGGGGTGGGCTAGAATGTACAGTATTTATCTAGCAACCACCCAGACCACCCTAGCAACCACATAGAAATGCACTAAAAACAGATCAGAAAACCTTAGCAACCACATAACAATGCCCTGGCAACCATCCACAACACCCCTAGCATCATGGTGGTGAGTTTTGCATGGGCAAATACCACTTACTTTCCTTTCGAATATGTAAAAATCAAGGTAATCGCTTTTTATTTGGCAAATATATGTTTTTGTAGCATTGGATTGGGAATTCAGAAATTCTCCATAGATTTAGACATATTCAGGATTTGGGGTGGGGGTCTTGGGGGTGTTTGCAAATGTAGATAATTAAAGAATCTTTCATTGAAAAACCCATATCGATTGACCATTAATCTACTATTTTAAGGATACCAGTCCACTTTAATATCTATGGTGTTCATAGCCAGGCTGGATTCACAGAACGTTCTTATTAATACAAAAATTTTCAACTACTATTTCTTCTTATTTTTTTTTATTATTATTTTTATATATTTATTTATTTACAGTTTTTATGGTCTTTTCTTCATTCATACTTTGTATTCTGCTATATTTGTTTTATATTTTTCACCACAGTTTCACCACCAATCTTTCATAAATCAAATAATACCACAGTTTTTATCTGAAAAGTTTCTGGCTAGATACTGTATGAAGTTACACTGAAATATTAGTAAAATATTATAACTTTTTTATTTGAGTACAGTTTCAAACAAATGATACAATCAATCAGTCAACCGATCAATCAACTAACTAGGGCAGGGTATTGATACAGATTCACAAGCTCTTGATTTGATTTCAATCTTACATATTATTAGAAATGATCTCTCAGCTAATGCTCTTAATTATGGCACAATATGAAAATATGAATTTTCGTAATTATATTTTATCATTATTTTTCATCAAATAGGTCACATTTTAGCTTTAGAAAATGTTCAAATTCATTCTATTCCATCAATTAATATCTTGAAATTGCATATATTATGTTGCATATATTTTTGGTTAAATTTGTATTATTTACTTGCATAATTGCATAATAAAGTATTTACACTGATATATGGAACATGTGCTGAATCGGTTCCGTCTCTTTAAGAATACTGGCATCAGCCAGTGAGCGAATATCAGTTTCTGTAGCACTTTCATGTGTGATTATTTTTTGCTGTTATTGTTGTTGTTTTTAATCAACAACTGACTGTAAAAAATGGAAAAAATAAAAGAGACATTATTCAATGACATGTGGATCCGTGGATCTCGTCTTTGGACACAGAACGAGTTAAACCAAAGTTTTACTCACAACATGCAGTGAAATTACCTCACTGGTGAGTTAAATCTGAACATTTACTAGCCAGTGGCTAATCATAGACATTTTTAGTTGTGTAGACCGAGATTTGGTCGCAAATGCGAGTGATTTACCTGCAATATAGAGGGTTGCCCCATAAAGAGAAAGATCAATCTTGGGATTTAAGAATCAATATTGAGATCGTTCAAACGAAGAAAATGATGCATCAGAAAATGTATATTGTTACCCAGTTATACCCTTACAGAAATCTAGAGTTCTGGCAAACTTGCCACACATTTGCCACTCATTAATTTCACATGCAAATGAGCTTGTGATTTGTTGCAAATGTTTGCCAGAAGTATGCACAAAACGGACAATTTGCCGCAAGTTTGCCATAAACTCTTGTTTTTTGTAATCGTACACTTATCCATTTAATTACTATCATTAAAAACATAAACCAATAAAATACAAACATTCAGAAAGCTTTCCTGACATACTGCTTATAAGTATACTTTAAGAAAGTGTTTATATAAATAATCAGATATGTACGGATTCACCCAACATTTGCTGTGAATTTTTATGGCTATTAGAGCATTGCAGCATTAGCTTAGCAACATGCTAACACCAAACTCTATTGAAATCAATTGTGAAATGAGTCTCCTGAGCACTTAATTGCTCACTTATGAGGTTTAATTTCAGTTAGGAAGGTAGTTCCCTAAGTAGGCAGAAAATCTGAACAGTAAATCATGGAGAATTGTCTCACCTGAGTTGTGATGTTTTTGGTCCAGGGTAACAGACACTCAGACACTAAAGAGAAAGGGGATTGCAGCAGCTCTGAGAAGGGGTTTGGGACAGGTCCCACTTGGGTTTCCTTCTCCTCTCTACTTTGCCTGAAGAGAGAAAGAAAAACAAGTGAAAAGAGAGGTAAATAGGAACAATGGAAGACTGTGGCACAACTACCATTGCAAATGACATCATCAAGTTAGTGTTCCTACACTCTCAAACAACTTGCATATTTGTAAATATTAGAATTTTGACTTATTTTGTACTTAAATAATTAATGACTTATGGTCAGTTGTTGTATACTGTACCGTCATTTTTTATTCAATTGCATAATTTGCAATGCTTCATGGGATGTATGTTTTTGCTTGTGAAGAGTGAAGTTGGCAATGTTGTGATTCACATCGGAGCTGGTTGGTTTTTGTTCATGTCTAAGAACTCTTTTATAGATTATTTTATAAATGCCTTAAAATTAATTGAATTAATTAAAACATTTATTGAAAAAGTACTTTCGGAAACCAAGATTGCTGAAAAGGGGACATTGTTGCGCTTTTATTGTGCTCCGTCATCTGAATGTGGCTGTTACTCAAGGTTATGTGCTCTGATTCTGAATGCATGCATTTTATTTTATTTAAAAAGGAATAAAAAAAATCTTTTTACGTTTGACGTGATGCCAGCAGACAGTATTTGAACCAACTGTTTTCAAGAAAGTTGGCAAAAAAGTCAAAATTCATGCTTAAGATTCAGCAGGCAGCTAAAAGCAGCAGACAGCACTGAAACTAAAATCTGATGAGCAAGACAGCTGGCTGGAGAGAGGCAGAGGTTGATGTCATGCTGATGTCTCCCAGGCAACACGCTGTCTTCAGCCAGAGATGACTTCATCGGCCGTACCTGAAAGATCCCTGGAGGGCCGGTGTAAAGTGATGAGCTGCGGTCTGATGCTGCGTGATCATGCAACTATTTATAATCCGTTTAGAGACTTCTGTTAATGGGTATAGCTCACAAAACAATCAATGAAATGTCCTGGTCATATTTCACCTAAAAAAATCTAAATAAATAAATAAAATCATTAATCATTTTGATTAAAAAGGAAGGAACCTTATTTTAAAGACCATTCAAATGTATGCATCGTGACATTATTTTAATGATAATAAAGCACATTTTCATCACCTAAATTCTCATTACCGTAATGCAAAAAAATATCATATTCAGTCTTTAAATTGTAAAGTACATCACCGTAGTTGTCATATACTGGACATTCACTAGCTTCATGTAGAGGGCGCTAGGTTTCTTGTGTGCCCTTCACAAATGTAATGAACTTCAAAATTGGGAATAATGGGAATTACATTTATATAAAGAAATATCTTAAGGTAAAATGTCCATGAAGAACAATTTGGTTGGTAAACTGTCATGAAAAGGATGTACAAATTATATAATTTATTATATCATGTAAAAAAAAAATCACATAATTTTAAATCTTTTCCTTTGATTTTAGGCTGAAATCTGAAATGAACATGTTATTGTGAAGATATGACATGTTCTCTATTCAGGTAGAGAGAATTTGGTAAAAAGTGTTTGATTGCCACAGAAATAAATAATTAAACCTTCACACTCCTAAAAATCAGCCTCAGTTTCTTTATGCATAATATAATATATTGTTTTTCACAATTATATATATATATATGAACTATATAATGTAATATAATATAATATTACAATATAATATACAGCTCTGGAAAAAACTGAGACAACCACATAATCAGTTTCTCTGGATTTACTATTTATAGGTATTCCAAATAAAAATATTGTCATTTAGACCATTTATTTGCAGAAAATAACAACTGGTCAAAATAACAAAAAAGATGCAGTGTTTTCAGACTTCAAATAATACAAAGAAAACAAGTTCATATTCATTTTCAAACAAACAAGTTTATTTTACTCATATACATATAAAGTGTAAAACCAGAAAAAACTATAATTTTGCAGTGGTTAAATTAAACTCTTACATTTTTCCAGAGCTGTATATGGGCTATAGTATATTATTATATTATATTATATTATATTATATTATATTATAGGAACACTTTACAATAAGGTTCCATTTGTCAACATTAGTTAACTACATTATTTAACATGAACTAACAATGAAGAATACTTTGACAGCACTTATTAATTTTGATTAATTTTAACTTCAACATATACTAATATATAATTTTTAAATTATTATTAAAAGTTGTACATGTTAACATTAGTTAATGCATTATGAACTAGAATGAACTGACAAGGAACAATCACATTTTTATAAATTAACATTAAATAAGTATAATTAATGATGTATTGTTAATTGTTCGTTCATGATACCGAAAGCATGAACTAATGTTAACAAATGGAATCTTGTTGTAAAGTGTTACCATATTAAATAAATTTTTCATATGATTTTAAGGTGAAACAACCTGGACATGTTTTTGTGAGATTCATCCTGATAAACCTTCAGTCCAGTTAAAACAGTGTTAATGAATATAACAGCAACTTCAGTGCCTGCATGCACATTTTACTGTGTGTACAGTATTTGTGTGTGGCTCCATCTCAGCTGGCACGCTCAGCTTAGAGACGGAATGGATACTTGAGAAAAGTAAAAAAAAATGGGAGAGAGCGAGACAGAGGGAAGAAAGAGAGAGAGAGAGAGAGAGAGAGAGAGAGAGAGAGAGAGAGAGAGAGAGAGAGAGAGAGAGAGAGCATGCGCACTGATGGTATACACAAGCCACAGCGAGAGTCAACAAATTACCATCATTCAAAGGCGACAAAAAAATGAGATGTGACAGACTGAACTAACAGTTTTGTAGACAATTTTTGTAGCGTTGGGTCGCCACTTGTTGTCCAATACAAGAGAACTAATGCTTTATACTAGTGCGTGGCATTAGCAGAACATTATTGCTTTATAAAACACAAGATGCACAAAAAGAGAAAGATGAATGGCAAAAGTGCTAGCATCTCCCGCATCTAAATTGCTTGTCCAGGACACTACTTCAGCAGCCATACGGTGAAAACATTTGTAATGTGTCAGCATGATCGTGTATTTAAAGTTTAAGTACTGAACTTTAAGCAGTGTGAGATGTGATTTCACATGTAGACCTGCGAACACAGCGTGGTGTGTTTAATTTTGTTGTTTGTGTGTCTGGATATGAGGGGGCTCAGCAGCCATGACAGTTGTTCGTTGGTTACAGTACAAACAAACAGCTTATTCCTTTAAGACCAAGTCCTGTTTGTAGGACATATTCAGGCTAAATTAAATGACCCCCAAGCTAGCAGATGACATATAAAGTGCTAGCAAAGAGGACCCTGATTCGAAATTACTCCCTTAAGCTGTGTCATTTTGTCCCGCTCGGCCCTAGCATCGCTGACGGACCCACTCATTGAAAGCTGGAAAGTAACAGGTGCTTGATTCTATTCCAGTTTCGAAGTCTCCAAGGGCAACGGTGCATTCTGCCCTCCTCTGTATACAGGTACAAAGTCTACAGACATTTTTCAGGCAGAGGGTTTAGGGAGCACAAGGGCAGCTTTATTCCTCAGAAGGTAGAGACAACACACTGCATGTGTGCGGGTTTGGATGTGTTAATAATTAACCGGTGAGAAAGGAGGTACAGTATCGACATAGATAGATATGCTGTGGAGAACCTAGTGTCCTGGATAGCCTGGGTTGCTTATTATACAGAGTGTTCACATGCACGCTGTTTAGTTTCCTTGCATTCCGACAGACATTTTCATGTGTGAAAATATGGTACACGAAAGTTGCAATAAAGATAATACAACTGGTGGAACAAGTTGTGATGGGGCGCAATAAAAGTGTCTTACCTATTCCCCTTGAAGAGCGTAGAGACAGCAGGAGTTGTCTGATTGTATGGAGCATTAGGTGGCTGCAAGGGGGAGCGTAGTGGGATGAAGGCCGACTCGAGGTTCCCGCTGTCTCTCACTCCCCGAAATACGGCCGCATTCTCCCCGAGGCTGCCAGAGGTGTGTGGCTCGTCCAGGGAATCATTCATAGCACTCATGGAGCAAGGTTACATCCACCAGCTCATCTGGGGCACAGGATAGGACAGAAACCATCAGGACAGGCCCGAAAGAGTGCTCGTATGTGTGTAGTGAACGCAGCGCAGCAGTCCTCTTCTCTCAGCGTGCTCCTGCTGCCACAAAAACACACACGCACATGCAGCAACGCATGCACACACACTCAGGCTGTGCTGCCCCTGCATGGCAGGCTGTCCTAGCTTGGGAAGTAGATCCCTCCTTCCAAAACATGATCCGCAATAAAGTTATTTTTAACTCTATGACTCTTGAACGTGCAGCTCATTTTTATGCGCTCATGCACACACTCACTGCGGGAATCAAAACCCACTGCACTCCTATCCACTCACTCTTAATCCTGCCTTGAAAACTCTTTATTCTCTTTTTCGTTTCAGCCCAGAAATCCAGAACTTTCCATTTTGTTCTTTTGCTTGCAAATCAGACCTGCTCAGACAGACAAAAGGTTTCTTCGTTATTGGTATGCAACTTAGTTCAGTAATGAGACCTGGAGGTCGGCCAGACAGTAAAACCTACTGTTCCTTTGTCACGGACTTTGCTCCATGCTGCACCCTCCCTTTTCCTCACCTCTCCTCCTCTGCCCTGCACCCACAGTAGATCTGAAGCCATGCACGGACATTGATGTCCACAGATAAGATGCAGTGTGTGTGTTTGCGTATGTATCACTCACAGACAGACAAGGATGGACTGAGACTTAAGAACAGCCCAGAGCTTATAAAAACTCTTGGACTGGTAACAAGACTCTAGGAATGTCTTGTCCTGTCTTGGAAGATGGAATGGAATGGAAGAGCCAATCACCTTTTTGATAAAGATATCGCTTGTGAGTTTTGTCAGGGTCTTTGGCAACATTTTATTTTTTTTATAATCTAAAGGGGTGTTCTTGTGTGTCTTGCAAGAAAAAAGCGACCAGGTGGCGTGAGTTAGCAACCTCCAGGGACATGAGTGCCAGCGACCATTGACAGCACGGTCAAGTGCTCAGCCTTTGAAAGTATGCTGTTTTGACTGCAAGACCATATGGATGCATTCGACGCATGTGCACTACGACTGCTCTGCAATACTCTTTTAGCACATTCAACACAAAGATGTGGAACAGACGAAAAGGCATAAAAGTCTACACGTATTGTGCTGAATGATGAAAACTGCATCACACACATTGTGCGCAAGACATACTGGCATGTACCTTGGCCAAATGCCGCCCTCATCCACTGTGGTCCTAACTTCCAAGTCCATGCTTTGGTGGTGCAATGCCACAAACTAACTGAGCACTTTATTGGGAACCTTATGGTCCTAATAAAGTGCCCGCCTTGATCTTCTGCTTTTGCAGCCCATCCAGCTCAAGGTTCGACATGTTGTGCATTCTGAGATGCTATTCTGCTCACTACAATTGTACAGAGTGGTTCCCTGAGTTACCATAGACTTTCTGTCAGCTCAAACCAGTCTTTCCATCCACAGAACTTCCGCACACTGGATGTTTTTTGATTTGCACCAGTCTAGACTCTAGAGACTGTTGTGCATGAAAATCCCAGGAGATCAGCCATTACAAAACTACTCAAACCAGCCCATCTGTCACCAACAATAATACCACGGTCCAAATCACAGGAAAATCACAGCTCCTGACCCGTATTTGCATGATTTTATGCATTTTACTGCTGCCACATGATTGGTTTCTCACATGGATAATTAGGTGTACAGGTGTTCCTAATAAGTGCTCAGTGAATGTAGATTGTCAAGTAGTAATCTACTGCGGAGTGTGCACTATTGCCAGTGCAGGTAATAAAACAGAACGCAAGGGTTATCAAGAGTGTTTTTTAATGCTGAAGCAAATAAGTTGCAATGCCCAAAGAAATGCCCATTTTAATATGTAAAACAACAATTTAAAAAAATTTGCTGACCCATGCCAAATATTCGGCTGATTTATGAGTATGTCTGTCAAGTACTCAATCAATCAAAATGGCCTAAATGCAATTGTGTGTCATCTTCACACACAGGACCTGTACGCAAACTAAATAAGTGTATCTACGTGCAGCCCATGAATTCATGAAAGAGTCTGATCACCCAAAGTTCTACTTGGCCTAAGACAAGGACATCAGTGGCCGGATAGCATGGCGGTCCAAAAATAGTCTCCGGCCTACAACACATTCTTGTGTTATCAGTCAATGCAAATGCTTTCTAATTACATTAGCGTGACATGTGCGCTTGAGCTATTTCAGTTCAGCACTGTCACTCTTGCGTGTGGACCCACATGAAAACAAGAGCCACAGGACAATACAAACTCATTCAAGGGTGTCAGCGAAGTGGACTACAAAAATTGAAGAAGAGGATGGAAACATTAAGTGTAATTAAGTGAAAGTGACAGCTACATGTTGAATGAAGCATGTGCTAACAGGTAACCACATAAGTGCATCCAGATGGGTCATCTTATCTCTACATATCTTTGTGTAAACTAACATTTCCATGCCCCTCACAGCCAATGTTCCTTCCAATTTTCCATCCAATTTCTATGTGCCAAACCTTTGCAGTGTTCACTGTGCCATTTGATAGAAAAAAACTGCAATAAA